>JANHMN010000014.1:33915245-33959714 GCA_030674055.1 Rhabdomys pumilio
CCATGAAGTTAGAGACAGAGCATCCCTGGAACTTATTAACCAGCCAGTTTGGCCAAATTGATGAGCTCCAGGTTCAGTGTGAGCCTGTGTCTCAAAAATTAAGGTGGCAAGCAACTGAGGAAGGCACCCAAAGTCAACCCTTGGTCTCCACATGCACACGCATACACATATGAACATATATGAAATGTTCATACAAAACACAAGCAGAGAATACAGATCTTCACATTGATTGCCTCTGGACCGTTCAATACTAGGCTATTTCTGGCATCAGGTAGAGCTCCTTGCTATAATTCCTGGAAAGCATCCTAGAATCCAGCAGGGCTTCACCCTCCACCAAATTCAGTGACTCAGCTATGAACTGGTGTGTGTGCTATCTCAGACATCTGGGTGAATCCACAGACTCCAGCCCTATTGCATATCCCAGGCCCTGCCCTGGCTGTCTGACAGTTCTCAAGAGGCTTACTCATGGTTCCTTCTGTCTCTGACCTCTGACCTTGACTAGCTCTGTATTAGCCTTTCTCAACCTAAGTGTCATCCTCAGCCCTTTCCTATCTTACACAAAGCATTTACTCAAGTATTTCATGACTAATATATCATATTAAAGGTTGCAATGCAATAATGCACTATATTAAAGGATCCACAGGGATGGGTCATACAATATAGTTGACAGTGTCTCAAGACCTTCTTGGCTCTGTCTTTTCTTCTCCTCCCTTCCATATCGTCCATGGGAACTCCAAGGTCTTCCCCTCTGTAAGTCTAAGTAGCCCAGTTCTCCTTAGGTCCTATGTGACAGACCCCTCAAGGACCTCAACAAGACTGCACCACAGAATCTCTGTTCCTTAGAAGATTCCTAGCAATATAATAACAAAATGCCAGGCACATCTACTTATTGGTTGATTGAGAAGAAGCGCAAGTCTGCCTCCCCTGAAAGGCGGTACATTGCTTTCTTAAAGGAAGCCAATTAGGAGTCAGCATGCTGGGGATGACGCCCTACAACATCCCTGATAAATGTTGTACCTCGTGAATAAGTCAGAAATCCACGTAAGTCTCAGCTTACCACCTGCAGAGTGACGATGTTCAGACATTTTGAATCATTATGCTGGTTTAAATAGATAACATATACAGGCTCTCTGAAATACAGTGGAATGTTTCCTCAAGACAAATTTTAGCTTTACAATAACTAAGGAGTCTTGTTGGCATTTGCAGGGAGGTGCCAGGGAGGCTGGATAGCTAGCACAGAATTTCCACCTAAGAAATTCTGCAAGGACTGCCAACTTGCAAGTATATCCTCAATACAAAACACTGCATTTGAGCACAGTATAAATGCAAAGGCTTGTCACCTCTGACCTTTTGCCTGGCATTCAACACACAGATAAACTTAAATATGGTGCAGCTAATTCTTGTTTAAAAAAAAAAAAAGATTCTCTTCATTCTGGATTATTTTAGCCCAATCTTTGTTCCAAGGCGATAGTTTCTCTGACATCCCATAATACTGCCAACGTTTTAATTACACTCTTGAATTTCTTCCTGTAAGAACTGCTTCCATTTAGGGTGCCTGTGTTTAATCTTTTGGTTGAAACTATTTTTTTTTTCTCTCCAGAAACTAAGAAGAAGGAGAAGGAATTATGAGATAAAGTCTGGGGAAATCTTTCAGTAGGAGAGTACAGGTGACCTGGGTCCAGGTGACCTCTGTCTATCTGTACTCAGGCCTCAGAAGTCATCTCTCTCATCTATAAATAGCACTGGGTCCAAAAATAGGCTTCAAGTATCGTCTTCACTCTGCCTTCACCTTGCAATAAGTGAAAGTCCAAAAGAGCCACAGGGTCTCCAGGAACAACAGGGTTCCATGTTCTCTGACTCCTGTGGTTTGAATGTGAAATATCCCCAGTGAGCTTGTGTGATAGAACATTCGCTCTCTACCCAGTGATGCTACTTTACAATAGTGGTTCTTGACCTGTGGGTCACGACCCCTTTGGGGGATGAGCAAACCTTTCACAGGAGCCACCTAAGAAATTGAAAAACAGAGATGTTTTCAACAGAGATTACAATTCCTAACAGTAGCAAAATTAGTTGTGAAATAACAATAATAATAATAATAATAATAATAATAACTTTATGGTTGAGGAGATCACTACAATATGACTAACTGTATTAAAGTGTGGCAGCATCAGGAAGGCTGAGAACCATTGCTTTAGAAGGTCTCTAAATTTCTAAAAGGTGAAGTATTTCTGGGAAAGAGGAGTCACTAGCTGGCGAGCATTGTTTGATAGCCTGGCCCCACCGCCTGTCGTCCCTATGCTGAGGGACTACAGATTTACTGGGATCAATGCCTCACACTCCTGCTGTAAGGCCTTCACCATCATGATGGACCATGTCCCCTCTTAAACTATGAGCAAATCAATCCTTCCTCACTGAAATTACTTTCTTGCCAGCAAACGGCCATAGCAGTAAGAAAAATAACTAATGTACCTCACTGCCCAGCAACTTGCTGAGCTGTCACTGCATGCCAGCCTAACTTGCTCTTCCGGCCAAGGTGAAGGCCATTGCCACCCATGACTCATTCCCTTTAAGTAAAGACTTGGGCTGAGTCTCCAGCCATAGAGGTGGAGTCCATGAGGTATAGGGGAGGGTTTATCATAAGTCATCCTTACGCCAGGAGCCAGGTGAACATTTGGACTCTTCTCATCCACTTTATGTTCCTGGTTTTAACAATGATGGTTTGAAGATACTCAGTGAAGCTGGGGACTCCTTGAGATATTTTACCATTTATATAGGGGGAGAAATGTCTCTGCTTTGTAGACTTGTGGGAGACAGTGATTCAGATGGGGCTGGGGAGCCCAGCTGGTTGAGAAGATGCTAGGAACCCTAGACTGCATCAGTTACGTCAACATCATCTCTTTCCCATAACTTTCAGTGACTCTGTATGCTAATAGAAAATTTCCAGTTAAAGGGCTGGGGGCTGCCATCTAGCATGGCTTTAGGGATTGACTTGGGTGAAGAAGGGATGTCTTTAAGAAAAGACAGACACAGGGAAACATGGAAAAGCTGGTGTTGAGTGGGCTGGGCTCTGTGATGGAGAAGCTGCAGCCCCCAGGAAGCTCAAGATGTCTATTATAAACAGGGTAGCTGGGAGACGGGGTTATTGCACACAGCTGAACAGGAAGGCAGGTGCTAATTCCAATAGGAGAAATCTCCATAGATGAGCAGTCTTCAGGCTGCAGATACTCAGAGGAAGAAAGTGGGGGTGGTGGGGGTTGGTGGGAGAGGGAAAGCTACTGTGATCATTTTCTGCACTCTCAACATCCACAGATGAACCAGAGGAAGACTTTGCCATCCCTGTGAGCCTCGCCAGCAGAGACTTTGCCATGCCCATGGGTCTGAGGCAGTGGAGTTATTGACATGGCCCAGCCTGTGTCAAACACTGTACATCCACTCTGGACTTCACTTGGTCCCTACAGGGTTAAAACTTAGTGTATGACTAGCATGTACAAAGACCTAGGTCCAACCTCCAGAACCACGAAAAAGAAAGTCTCCTTGCCTTACCTTTCTTCCAATCCTTACATAATATGGGTCTAAGCTACTTTTCTGAAGTCTTCTCTTTCAGGATTCCCTTCACAAGTCTTCTCCAGGAAAAGAAAAACTAAAGCAAAACCTTTGTTCATGTCTGAAAATAGGCCCTTGGCTAACCAGTTCTCAAATATGAGCAGGAGATCTTGGCCTGTTATTAATTTGGTCACCTCCCAGCAGAATCTAGCTTGCAGAATCTAGCTTGCAGAATCTAGCTTGCAGAACCCAGATGTGAAGCCTGAGCTGACGATTCTTTTAGAAGTTTCCCAAGTGGATCTAAAACATCACCGTTTGTCAACACCAGGACCTACAAATCCCTCCGCTTTGCTTCCCACACTTGACCTGTACCCTGGCCTTGCTGGCCTCTCTCTGCTTTCTCATTGTGTTAGTTCCCTTTCTGTTGCTGTAATAAAAACTTTACTTTACTTTGGCTTAAGGATAAAAGCCCACCATGGTGGAGAGGCAAGGCAGCAAGTAGGAAGCATGAGGCAGGAACAGGAGACTGAGAGCTCACAGAACAGAGAAAGTAAAGCAGAAGTGGCATGCAGTTTCTAATCTGGAGGCCCTAACCCAAACGATACACCTCTTAAACCCCCAAACAGTGCCACCAACTAGAGACCCAAGCGTGCGAATGCCCCAAGACTATGGGGGACGTGTTCATTCAAACCACCACCTTCATCAATGTTTCTTTTCCTACGTTGCTTCATTTTACCTCCAGTTAACCCCTCACATAGGTACCGGGACCCTCCAAGATAAGTCAGTGCCCACCCTGCCCCCACCAGAAAATCGCTTGGGTATGAGCTCTCTAGCTGCAGACACCCCTACTTTAGCTCTTACCACAGTCAGCCTGAGTTCTTAGGCTTGGTTCAATACACCTTCAGCATCTTGTAGACTTAAGGATCAATATTAATTCTTGTTCACTTGTGCTTTCCACGCTCATGGGAATGGCCTTTGAAAGTTGATGGAACTAAATTAACTGATTTCACATTAAGTCATCAAGAGTCATCTTGGAGAAGGTAACAAGTTGGAAGCTCTTAGGAAGACTTAAGAGTCAGAGTGGAGAGCTATGTCTGATTATCTCAGCTCTCATTTCTCTCTCTCTCTCTCTCTCTCTCTCTCTCTCTCTGTCTTTCTTGTCTTCCCTCCCTCCCTCCCTCCCTCCCTCCTTTCCTCCCTCCCTCCCTCCCTCTATATAACTGGGTATTCAAAATAAGAGGAAAAGTTACATCTGCTTTTCGTCAAAACCAGATGATTTTATATCTGTGATGTTGTAGTTTAGAGCCATGGAGTAGATATACTTAGTGACTCACCCTACACAGACTCAAGTCTGTCCCTGAGAAACGAGGCGGGGGAACTATTAATCTTTTCTAAAATAAACAGTGTTAGAACAGCTCCTTAATCTGAAGAGTGGAGATTCTGGGCTGGAGGGCAGCGGCCACAGACTTGCCAAATTCTTTGATGAGTGGGGTAGCCCGGTGGTGACTGATTGGGAGATCATTCTCTCTG
This sequence comes from Rhabdomys pumilio, assembly GCA_030674055.1. Lineage (NCBI taxonomy): Eukaryota > Metazoa > Chordata > Mammalia > Rodentia > Muridae > Rhabdomys > Rhabdomys pumilio. Next base: position 33,920,319 of record JANHMN010000014.1, read on the forward strand.
CCATTTATGAGGGACATTCACAGTGTCCCCAGTTTGAAGAGGGGCTGTCCCAGGTTCTTATAGAAAAAGTAAATAAAAAAGAAATTTGGAGCTTCAAAGGGTTTGCCTTTCTAAGTTTGTTTTTGAGAATTTGGGGTGCCTCAGTTCTCATGGTTCTTTCCTTGGCTTGCCCTTGTGGCAAACTCATACTCACCCCAGAAATCCACTAATGCACAAGTCCCTGCTTCTCCACCAGATAGGAGAGTTTCTCCACTTCTGTCCCTGTCCTCACCTGTGCCCTGACTCCTGATGTTTAACTGGTGTCTCCTTTAAGACTAAACTAACCAGCATCTACTCTCTTTGTTGTTCTCCTGCTCTGCCCTCCGAGGACATGCCATACTGGAGACTCACTCTTCTCCCTTGGCTTCTAACCCATCTTTCCTGTCTTTAACTTTTTCTGGTGTCCTTAACAGCCACTTAGAGTCTGGCATTTTGCAACTTCTCCTTGAAGCTGCCTCTTCTCCCTTATACATTCTTTCTTGATAATGTTATTTGTTTCTACAGAACCTTGATGCCAAGGATTCGCAGAGCTATAAGCTGTAATCCTCTTCCAAAGTACAGGCTGAGTGTGTGTGTGTGTGTGTGTGTGTGTGTGTGTGTGTGTGTGTGTGTGTGTGTACATGGTCAGAAGATACCATCAGATGTCTTCCTTTATTGCTCTTCATCTTATGTTTGAGACAGGATCCCTCCCTGAACCTGGATTACTGACTGGCTAAGCTGTGGATTAGCTAGCTTCAGAGACTCACCTGGCTTTCCCTCCCAGTATTTGCGTTGCAGGTGTATGGCACTGTAAAGCTTTCTGCACAGGTGCTGGGGATCTGAACTCAGCCGTTCGCGTGTACAGTGAGCTCTTGGTCTACCGTACATGCCCATATGAAGACTGTTAGATGCTCACATGAGCATCATTTGTTCATTCTTCTGAGTATTTCACATCCACCATCTGTAAACCTAATGGATTGTCCCTGCTTCCCATCCCACCCGAGCCCCATTCTGATAGGCTCTGGTACTTAGTTTCACCTTTTCAATTCTTATAGTATCAGCATAAGTATTCCAGGCAGCTTCTCCTTTAAACCTTGGAACAAGCTGTGGCCCCAGCCTCATCTATGTCACTACCAAGTTCCCAGAATTCCACCCTATGCATTCTGCATCTTGATACTTCTCATCTCTTTTCTGATTTGCACCCACAACCATAGGTCAGGCCTTTTCTCTTTTTCTGTCTCATAACAACTTTGTTATTGGTGGTTCTACTTAAAACTTAAATTTATCAAATTCCTGTGGAAAGTTTGTCATCAACCATAGATTCAAAAGTATTCCATGGCAAAAAACAGTTTCCGAAAGCCAAGGGTTTCCACAGGGTATGGATTTCAACAACAACAATAAATCTTAAGCCCATACACAAATCTCATTACAAGAGTCAATGACTTAATATCGTGTCAATTTACTCAGTTCTACCAGTTCTCTCAAAGGTAGGCAACGGTGTTGGAGGGCCCTGAAATCTATGAGAGGGAAGCATTCTGGGAAATGATTCTTGCATACGTTTCCAGTACCTTTTCCCACTAGGGCCAACCACTGTCCCCCGAACACACAGGAGCTTTCATGCCTCAATATGTTGGAATCACGATAAATTAATATCACACCCTCAACCTGCAGTGCCCCCCAAATATCCCTCTTAGTACTACTCAACTCTTGCTTCTATGGCCCCACTGAGGCCCTAAACTCATCTCCATGCTCACTGTCCTTCCTGAAAGCTTTCCCAATGCCTGCAGCAGCTGGAGAGCACACCACCCCCATGGAGGGCCATTGCATGTCTCTCTTGTGTTTTATGCTTTCCCGTTATGTTTCTTTCAGCAAGTAGGCAGTTACCAAACTTTCCCATCCTCCTGATGGATGGCAACCCCATGCTGTTTACATTCTTGTCTTAGGGTCTCCATGAAAGCTGTAATTCAATCCTATCAAGAAAGGATATCAAAAAGCAAGAGGAGGCAAACCCTTGGTTGTTCAAAGTTTCAACATTTCAAACAAAAGCTTACTTCCCAGAATGGTCTTTGGCCTTGAAAATAACCTCTGAGCCCTTGGTATATTCTGCCTGGTCATGTTTTTGTATACCTAGGGCCTTACCAATAGAACTAGAGAAGCTAATGCTGTGAATTATTTATGGCTAATGTCTGGTTTTGCTCTGGAGAGCTGGAGACTGAGTGGCTGAGGTCGGTCACTATGATGCTGGAGTCTGTGGAACAGACTTCCAATAAAAACCTTGGATTTCAGAGCTGAGGAACTTGCCTGGCTGAGAACATTTCTCATGGACTGTCACACCTCATTGCTGGAGGGTGAAGTGTCTGTGTCCCTATGGGACTCCATTGGCAGGGGTCAACTAGGAGCATGGCTCTGGTTTCTGGACTTTGCCACCATGTGCCCTTTTTCCTTTCTCTCACTTAAAGCCTATCTTTTAGCTTTATTTATGTATTGTATGTATTTGGAGAGGAGGAATAGAGGCCAAAGGTCAACATTTGAGATACATTTCTCAATCATTCTTGGCCTTGTTGTTTTGTTTGTTTTTTGAGGCAGGGCAGGGCCTCTCTCTCCCTGAAACTGGAGTCCTAGGACCCTCTTGTCTCTACTGCTCAGTACTAGAATTACAAGCACGTCATACTTTTAACGTGGATTCTAGGGGACCAAACTCAGGTCCTGATGCTTGTATGGTAAGGGCCTTTCCAACTGAGCTGTCTCTCCAGCCCATACCTTTTCACCATAATCAAGAAGAATCACAACCAATGTTTCATTTCACAAGTCCTTCCAGAGCATAACCAAACCTGATCATGGTCTTGAGGATTCTATCCATGGTATTTTATTCATATACTTTAAAGTTTTAAGTTTGAAGTTGTTAATGACTGACCTTACCCCTAAAGAGTCTTAACCCAGGGGATGTGTGTTTTCTCGGCTTTCAATTCTTTGCTTATGTTCTATACAGAGACCAACCCATAGTAGGTATCCAGGGAACAGTCATCAGTAAAAGTCAGAATCAAAATGCTAAGAAAATATTTTAAAATGTCTCCCTAGTTTTTATATCAGTCACAAGCCTGAAAAACACTAGATTCAAACTATACTAACAGAGACCCAACTACATAGAGGCTTCAGTAAGTCAGATATTTGTTTTCTTCATGAAACAGTTCTTAGGTAAACAGGTTTTAGTGTTGGGATGGTTTTACTTATGTGAACCTTGAAGGTTTCAAGTTCCTTTCTTGTGTTCTTTAGCCATCTCTCAAGGTGAGAAGTCAGTAGCCCTCAGCCACAGATGATATTTGTCCAGTAAATGAAGTCTGGTTGGAATTGGGTTACACTCTTTTTTTTTTTTTTTTTTTTTTGTCTTGTCATAGACTGCCTTTCTGCTACAATGACAGAGTCAACAGAGACTCTGTGGCCCATAAAATAAGGTCTAAACTATTTGCTGTCCACCTCTACAGAAAAAGTTTGTTATACTTTGCAGATGCAGGAAAAAGGAGATTTGAAAAACCAAGAACAAGGCATGTGTATAACTCGTTTTGCCCCTTAGGGCTAAGTTACCCACAGACTCATTTCAGTGATGTTGGCTCCTGCTAGGAAATAACTTGAAGTCTTCTCAAAGCCTGTATGCTGACGTCACAACCCCAAGTACCTTGGAACGTGACTGGATTTAAAAACTGAACCATTAAAGGGGTATTAGGTCAAAATGGAGTCATTTTCATAGATTCAGACCCACAAACTCATGTCCTTATGGAAAGCTATTTGGACACAGATGCTTATAAAAAAGGTGACATGAAGATACGGGAAGAAGGCAGCTGTTCACAAGCCAAGGAGAGAGGCCTCTGGGGAAACTCAGTTGCATACACTACCCTTCACAGCTAGCCTCCAGAATCGTGAGATTTATCAAAAGATTAAAATCTAGTTCTTTGTACTACACACTTCTAGCTTTGCCATGCCAGACCCTCCAATGGAGAGATAGCAAAATCTGGTTTCCCAGAAGGTTTTGTGAGAGCATCATCAACAGCAGGAAACAGAATGGAGACTGTATCTTGCTGTCTACGCTCGAACACTCGAGGGTGAGCTTGAGGTGTCTGGTAAGAACTTGGAGATAGGTGGAGTTTGGCTCTTTGGTAGGGCTTTTGCCTAGCATGGAGTCTCTGGATTCAATCCTCAGCATCACATAAATCAAAAAAAAAAAATTTTTTTAAGATGAATGATCCCCAAGGACTGAAAAGACAGATCATTTGACAAAATGCTTGCTTCATGTGTATGAGGACCTGAGTTCAGGTTCCTGGACCTACTTTTAAAAAGTTGGCCATGGTAGATGCCTTCATAATCCTAGTACTGAAGAGGCAGAGACAGAGAGATCCCTGGGACAGATGGCCAGGCTGCCTCTGAATCAGTGAGCTCCTGGCTAGGGAGAGATTCTGCTTCTTTTCTTTCTTTCTTTTAAAAAACTATTTCTTTATTTGCATCCCAAATACTGCCTCCCTTTCCAGCCCCTCCCTCACAGAGTTCCTCCCCCATCCCTCCTTCCCTTCACCTCTGAGAGAATAGCCCATACTCCTCTCTCCTCATATCCCCAACCCTGGTGCGTCAAGTCTCTGTAGGATTAGGTGCATCCAGTCCCACTGAGGCCAGACAAGGCAGCCCTTTGCTACATGTGTGCTGGAAGACTTGGACCAGCCTGTATATGCTCTTTGGTTGGTGGCTCAGTCTCTGGGAGCCCAGGGAACCTGGTTAGTTGACACTGTTGGTCTTCCTATGGGGTTGCCATCTCCTTGGGGGCCCCAATTCTTCCCCCAACTCTTCTATATGGATCCCCAACTTCCGTCCAATGATTGTTTGTGAGTATCTGCATCAGTGTCAGCTGCTGGGTAGAGCTTCTCAGAGGGCTGCTATGCTAAGCTACTGTCTGCAAGTATAACATAGCATCATTAATAGAGTGAGGGATTGGTAACTGTCTATGGGATTGGGAAAGACCCTGTTTCAATATTAAAACTCTAATACAAAGAAAGCCCAAGATAGACAGCATCCTGAGGAATGATGTCTACATACACATGAGCCGGTATTACACACACACACACACACACACACACACAGCATGTGCTTGCTCATGCACAAAGAGAGAGTTTCAGTTATCTCCAAGTCAGAGATGTCTCTTGACAGTTGAATGGAAAAACTTGGGATTACAGTTTTGATTCCCACGAAACTTTTTTTTTTTTTGAGGTGGTGGAGGGGGCAATTCTCAGAGACTGTTTTTCTCTCTATGTAATAGTGGTATATTTCATGTAAATTAATATTTTGACATTCATGAATCTCATGCAAACATGTTTATTTTCACTGGCACAGATAACTCATACTGCCTGGACTCTAGGCGCTGCCAGTAATGAGTTTCTGAGCGTTAGGCATGGACAGATGCTCAGAGAGCCACATGGAGGCCTGTGGTATGTGGCTGGTCCCAGATCATCAGGCTCTTCCCTCTACTGTGTCACTGCTCTTTCTATTTCTGTCCATCCTCTCCATCTTTGCCTAACTCACGTCTCTTTCAAAAAGAAGACAGAATCTTGGACCAAGTGATGGGGCTGGGTGGTTCTGCTCTCTCCGTTCAAATGACTCTGAAAGAACTGTGTTTATTTATTTAACAGTTCGGCTTTGCCCCAGATCTCCACAATCAGACAAAGAGACAGATGAGAACTTCTCATGACATTAGGCCTTGACCTTGACCTGGTACTGGAAACCCGAGATCTTTCTAGCTCCAGCAACTTGGTAGCCAAGTTGGACCAGGCCTGCAGATCCTAATCTGCATTTGAGGAACTAGGAGATTTTGCTTCAAGTGCATTTTCTGATTCAGTAGCTCTGGGCTGGGACAGGAGACTTAGCTGATAGGTTACTTTGAGCTGCAGGCTCAGAGGAAGGTATAGGAAAATCAGGTGGCCACTTCTATACTGATACCGAAGGAACAGAAATCAAGGCTCTAACCCTCTTGCAAAGTATCGATTACAGGATCCACCTATTCTACTACCAAGGCTCTATGTCTTCATGACTCTAGGGCATATCTCTGTTAAAAATGCAAACACTCTTTGAGGGTCATTTCTGAAGTCCAGCTAACACAATGGTCTCCAACAGTATCTTAGCAAGGACCCTGTGGTAGCCATTTTGATACAAAAATGAAGCTACAGAGATGGCTCAAAGGCTAAGAGAGCTTACAGAGGATCCAGGTTCCATTCCCAGCACCCACATCCAGGAGCTTATAACCTCCTGTAACTCCAGTTCTAGGGGATCCAATGCCCTCTTCTAGCCTCTGTGGGCATCTACATGAACATAGTTACTATAAACTTACACAAACACACAACTAAGGCACAAAAATAATTTTTTTTTAAATCTCCAGATGGAGAGGAGAGAATGGGAGAGAATGAGGGGGGAATAAAGTAACATGCAAGCCACACCCATAAGACTTGCCTGGAAAGCCATATCCCTAGCAGAAGTGACAGGCAAACTTCTTGCATCTGATTGGTTGAGAGTGAATCATTTAATTTTTTTTCTTAAACCAAAAGCAGAGTGAGTGAGTTTTTTACTGGATTTAGAGTACCAAGATCGAGTCCCTTGAGGTTAGGGGAGGCACCTACCCTTCCCAATCACATGGCAAATCCATCCACTACAAAATCCAGGATTGACATGTGGATAAACGACTCGGAGCCTGCTCCAAGAAGAAAACAGTTCATAAATCATAAAGGAAACAACAGAATACCAAAGTCCAGCTTCACCCAAGCTACAGCTAAGCTGGGTCCATCCAGACACCTACCACCCCCCTAGGATCTCTCCATGACTGATTACTGTGCATTCAGGAAAGCTGTGAGAGGCAGGCCATCCAGGGGTGACTTACAAGTGGAGTGAATGGAGATACTGAAGGAAAGACAGAGCCAGGGAGGAACATAGTCAGAGGGAAAAGGTCTGGTTTGTTGAAACAAAGTGTCCAATAGAAGTCTTACCTATTGTAGACCTCAAAGCTATCCTGTGAAATTAAAGGTTGTCTCTACGTTTTACAGCTCAGAGACTAAGTCACATGGTTTGTAATCAGCAGACTCGGGATTCTAGCATGCTCTGTGACCTCAACGCTCTGAGCTTTCCCACAACTACTTAAGTATCAGGTGAAGGCCTCATTCTGGCCTCACCCTTGCTCTGCCTTTGGAAGACCGTGCTCTTCAGAGAGCATCCTGTTGTCCTGTCTTCAGAAGTCCCTTCACGGTAGCTCAGTGGACCACTCAAAGGCAGAAAACAGCTCTGTCACTTTATAGCACCCACTTCCTGGAACTCGGAGGCTCCATGCTGAAGAGATAACTCAGCAGGTAGGAGAGCGTTCCCAGCATCTACACTGGCCCCTCACAAACCTCCTGTAACTCCAGCTCTAGAGATCCAACATCTTCTTCTGGCCTCCACAGGCACCCCCACACATGAGCTCATCACACACACACACACACACGTGTACACACACAAAATAAATAATAAAATAAATAAACTTTTTAAAACGAGGCCTAGGTTGCCACCATCGAACATTCATCTCTGACTCAGAATGCATTTGCATTTCAGCTCATCCTTCTGTCCCGTGTTCCCCCCCCATTGGCCATTCTAGCTTATAAAAATATTTTTGCTTTTTTGAGAAAAAAATAATGTAGAATAAAACCAAAAAATTCACTGGAGGGCTACAATAAGAACAACAGCATTGTCTTTGTTTTCTTTAATTGCCCAGTAATTTCCCTCCACTCTGGTTATCAAAGGCCTTCTGCTATCTCCTTGGGTATCTTGTCTGATTTGAATCCAACTCAGGCAATTACAGAACTCTGATGGGGAGCGTTTGGGCCAGCTTTTGTGCTAATTTGTTTCTGCTTCCAGTGACTGAATTCTTTTGGAGTCGCCTCCAGCTATTAAACCTTCAGATCTGGAGAAGAGGGCCAACACTATGAATCCACAAGAAAAATAGACATTCTTTTTACATGTGCCCATGGTTCTGCCTAGCACAGACGTCCCTCAGCCTCCACTAGTGTGGCTGGGCTTCCCCAGTCTGTGTGCTCATGTATATTCTGACTGCAGCAAGAATTCAGATAGGACAAGCATTTTCTATTCCTTGACATATTTCCTATAAACACGACGGTCAAGGTGGGATAGTTATCTAGATTTCAGAGATGCTCAATTCTTCACAGCCTTGTAAGAAGAAATAAAAGGCAGATGAAGCCTTGCCTAATGTGCTCTTGTGTGTTAGCACAGAAGGAAAGATGAGCATGTGCAGGCGGAGAGAGGGGAAAGATGCCAACCTCAGTATCTGCTGAATCCTAAGTCACCAGATCAGCGGTACTTTTGTAGATGAGGTTTCTGAGACTCAGAGAGGCTGGGAAATGTGATCACCGTCACACAGCTTGTAAATGTAAACTCTAGAAACAAACAATACAGTATGCCATCAACATCCTCTTTTCTGGTACACTCCACACTGCCCTTGGAAAAGGCGTGGAAAGTGGGGGCACTCCTGCTATTTTTTTTTTTCTGCAGACTTCCAATTATCTGAGTGTCTTGAGCAGTCACATATATAGACAAAACTCTCAGAAGAAACGAGATGGCCAAACATTCTCTGAGGAGCCAAGATGTGGTGTGTTTAATCTTTTAGTTATAGAGATTAAAGGTGAATGACCCAGGCCCAAGATGAATGAGGCGAGCTGAGAAATCCCTTTCCTAATTGGTGATAAAATCCATCTAAGCAGACTTCCCAGGCTCCAAGCTTCCCTTTCAGCTTACTGAGTAGTTCAGTCTGTGACCGGGCCAGACTTCTGGCCCAGCTTCAGACTTTCATCTCCCACATGTAAGCTAAGAATTGGAACTGTGCTGGTCTGTGAGTCACTGGGGCAGTCCTGACCTTTCTGCTGGTCCCATGTACTTGGCAATATCCTTCTCTTCTTACCTCCCCTCTTGTTTCATTCCAGTTTCTGGTGGGGGTTGGGTGGGGAGGTGTCACCTTCAATCTAACAGTAGCTAATGCTATTGAGCAGACTCAGCTCTCAAAATGGGTTACTTGGTGCTAAGCACAAGCATGGCAGACTCACGGAGAACCATCATCCTGTGCTGCCGCTCCTTTCCTTTCTGCCTTCTAGTACCTGGACTTGCTAAGAGCGGATATGTGTCTGCATTGCATTTCTGTGAATGTTCAACACTCTGAAGAAGCCTCCGTGGATCGAATGAGACTGAGGGTGGAAGCTGGAGGGATCAAGCACAGAGGGGAGAAGAAACCCACACTGGGCATCAAGTAGGCAGTCCAGTGCTCCAGAGGAAGCAGCGGGTTCTAGATGCAGAAGGATTGTTTTTTCAGCTGAAGAGAACAGAGTTCAAACCTAGGTCATCACTCGCATTTGCGTGGCTGTAGAAAGCCCCTTGATCTCTCTGAGGTATAGAGCTCTTGCTTTTTAAGATAGCCATGATAGCATACACCTATAAGCCCAGCACCGGGGTGGTTGAGGGAGGATCTCAACTTTGAGGTCAACCTGGGCTAGCAAAACACTGTCTCAACAACAAACAACCCCTGTCAATCTTTAAATGGTTCTGGTAACCTTGACTCTATTCTGTGGTGGGGATTTAAACAGAATGATCGTGTGTGGCAGCCAGGGTCATCGTGATGATGAAGCATATGTCATAGCACATCATGAGGGGTTCCAGTCCATCACTGTCGTACACCTACAGCTCTTTTTCATTTCCGTTATAAAACACCTGAAAACACAAGTTTCCCCCATGTCCTGTGACTGCTTGCCCACTTTCCTTTAGGAGAGCTTAGCCATTCCTGCTTGGTCGTTTGTCAGAGTCTAAAATAAGATGACTCCTGAGACAGAGCATGTGGACATTCAGGGACTCGACCTCATTCACTGTTTGTTTGTTTGTTTGTTTTTCATTTTCCTTTCTCTGCCATCTCTGTATCTTAAACTAAATGGCCTTCAGATGAGGTACAACTCTATGGACCAGTACTAATGAACTTGTAGCAGGAGCTGAGCATGAGACACCATCTGGACTTCTTGAAGTTAGTCCAGACTTTTTGATTTGGGGAGACGCATCCATACTCACAGCAAAGGAGGGAAAGAGGCCCTTGGCATGCTCATAAAAGCCCCCGGAGAGAGTGAGGCTTAGATATTGAGATTGCTGGCTCAGGTCTTTGGCCACCTCCATGTATGCTCCTCCAGGCTGCCTTAATTGGCTAAGTGGCTAAAAGCACACTCCTCTATGACTTAAGTACACAACCATAGTAGGTATCAGGGATCAACATGGGCCAGCTGCCTTGGCTAGGTGGGTGTGTGTGAGACCAGAGAGCAGATGCAGAAACAGATGGTGCTGCTGACAAATCTACACGGGCCCCAGGTACCTCCTGTCTCATGATCTGCGAAGCTCTCATGTTCCAGGTAGAAGCTAGTTACTCAATAAGGAGAGATGAAAACACATGGACCCCAACTCCTTCTTGTACCAGGAAAGTATCTCAATGGTAACTATGCCTACAACTGAAACTAAATGGTACATCCTTAAGATTATGAAGAAGCTCCTGGAAGTAAGCTTTAAAGCTTACTCCTCCTGAGGGTACAAAAGATGAAGACAGATGCTACTCTGAGGACAAAGATCAAGACAAACATCCAATGGGGACATTGTAATTAAATGTCCTTGAACTCAGGAGATGCTCACTGAAATGCTCAAAGGTGAGATGTTACAATGTCTGCAACTCCCTTGTAAACTCTCATTGGCTCAGCACAATGATGCTGATGATGGTGGTGACGGTGATAATTCTGATGATACACCGTCCCCGACACTCACGCACGGAGCAAATGGGTGAAATGGGTAAATGATGTTTGCTCCATGAAGCTTTTCTTGAAATTGTGTTATTTTTCTAAATAAAATGACAAGCAGAAGAAAAAGAATGTATTGTTGATTTAAAATAACTTACAGGCATATCAAGCTAAGATAATATGTGAGGCATTACTGAATCCCAGGTGGACAAACCAACTATTAAAAGGGGTGTGCCTGAGGAAAACCCATGAAAATTGAATGAGTATTAGGTGCTGGATGGTATTTAGGAACCACTGGTTCTGCTGGTGTGCTAATGGTCTTCATGGGTTAGAGAGGCACAGAAGTTTATGAAGGAACTGATATGATATTTAGGACTTGCTGTTACATAGGCTGGAAGGTAAAATAAGTAAGTAAATAAATAAATAGATAAGTAGTAAATGTGAGATGAAAACAAGAAGGTAAACAGTAGGGAAGTTAGGAAAGCTCCGTAATGCAAATAAGGTGTTCTTTCACATTAGCATGAAAAGTGCCTGAAAGTCACAATAAAGTTTCATTGAGCCCTAAAGAAGAACAAAAAAGGTAGGATAATGGATAGAACTAGCTCCGGGTATCTCAGTTTGTCTCTCATTTGCAGAATTTGTGGGAGGGACATGCAAGTAAAACACAGACCATTAGGAGGTAAAAAGGAAGGTGAAGGAGGAGGTCAAAGGGCAACAGAAAGGGTGAATATGACTAACACACATTCCATGCATGAAACTCATTACTTTGCCGTGTGTGTATATATGAAGAGAGCAACTAGTAAAAAATAAATTCTTCTGGAGGATAGCGACGAGCCACTTATGAATTAATCATTTGTTAATTGCAGCCTTTCTCTATCACCTTTAGGAACTTAATGTTTGATATGTGTGCATGCATACACACATGTTAAAAAGAAAACACTCCATGCCAGGATTGCCCAAGTCTCAGCCCCAGAGGCAACACTGCGGTGTGTGTTTGCTACCCTTTGCCAACTGATTTCTTAGCAGGTCATCAACAGCCTTCCAAGTTCATTTGTTTTTAATTGACTTAGTTTTCAAATCACTCTCCCTTCATCCCTAACCCTTCCTTCTCACTCAGCACCAATAACAAAACAAATAAATATCACTCTCCTGAAGGCTCCAGCATATATATTTTCATTCCTAGCTAGTGACAGAACTGTAGCATTGAGATGCACTGTGAACAGGTTTGCAGTGACTCTGGGTTGGGCTGAGATCAGGACCTTGGACCTTAGACCTTTGCTCTAGCCGTTAGCGAGCTTGTCGTCTCTTGACCATCCAGAAAGAAGGCAGCTCTAGTCTCTATAGTAACCAATCTGCCTAAAATAGGAATTATGTGGAGGAACAAAACGTTTAAAGCCAATTGGATCCATTCATCCCCGAACAATGTCAATTTAAGGGTTGTTACCCAAGTTGTTGGCTTATTGAATGGTCTCCCACCATGTGCTCCACTAAGGGAAGTGGGGGAGGGCAGCTGTACCAAACATCCCATACCATACAGAATCTGTCTTATTCCCTTCCCCCTCCTCAAACATTTCTTTCTGTCCCAGAGTCATAAGCTTTTAAAACAAACTTTCAGTCAAGGCAGCTTTATGTCCACAAGACTGAGACAAAAGTAGAAATCTAAGAATCCCTGAGAGGCAAAAGTGAGCTTCCCAGGAGGCAAGAGGATGGAGCTCAAATCCTGTGCAGAAACCTGGCAGTTAGAGGTAAGTCTTCAGACAGATGCCTCCAAAGCCCGTCCTCAGGAAGGAGGTAGAATGTTGGAGCTAACACAGTCCTAAAATGGGAAGTGAAATTGTCCATCTCATGGCAACTGTCACTTGATCTACAGGGTCCCAGGACGATTTAATGGGTGTGACTATAGGGTAGGATGGCAGACATGCACAATAGTTCATTTTTGCTCACTCTGTTGTCTGCTGTCTTGTATCTGTCTGTCCACTGTCCTTGTGTCTGTCTGCTACACCGAACTTTCAGCTCCATTCTGCTCTCACTTTCTCCGATCCTTACCTTTGAAGAGGTCTTGACTTCCAAAACATCTCTACCCATCAGGGGTGGGATTACTGGGTCCTATTAAAATAGTCCAGCTTTCTTTTTTCCTTTTTTTTTTAATTTTCCCAAATGAGATGATTTAAGCAGCAGAATTTATTCTTTTCTCTGTCACCTTTCCTCTATCTATGAAACACAAACTCAACAGGAACTTGATGTTAGTCCCGAAGCCAAGATTCTCGCTTGGATGTTTTTAAGAAGAGTCTTTGAGTCTTTTCCAGTGACACATAACCGACATGTCAACATCTGAGTCTCAGCATGGCTAGGCTTGCACGGAGGCTTAGCAAGCAGAATCAGGGTGATCAGCTCCATTGGAAAATTAGATAAGTGATTTATTTTAGTATAAAAAATTTTCAAATATTGTGTGAGATCTGTATACAATTAAAAAAAAACATGAGTATGAGTTAGCTGTGTATGAATTAACTCTAGTCTAGAATGTATTAGTACATTAGTTCTTAGAAAATCAAATTTTGTTAAATGCCTTTTATTGTGTCTGACACTCTGTCCTGAATGTGCACAGAATATTATTCCCAAATGCAAAGACCTGAACTGAAGAGAGTGGGTCATGAAGAAGGACTCAACACAAGCAGTGGTTGCCAGTAGCCAAAGAGGAGAGCTTACTCACCAATGGCCTGAGGAAGCAACCAGGTCAGGAGATACAGGAAACTACACACAAGTACCGAAGGTTGAAATATATAGCACCCTATGTAAAACAATGGCTTAAGGTCGGCTAAGGAGAGACTGGGGTGTCAGTCAGTGGTAAAATATTTATCTAGTAAGTATTGGATTCAGTCTTCAGCACTATATATACATTTAAAAAAAAAAGTCAGCTAAGCAGGTTGAATATTTTTCAGTAGACCATGAGTCCTCAGAAGCTTTCATGCAAGGCAGTGACAAGGTCACACTTATCTTTAGGAAACTCTCCCATCAGAGAGAAATAGTAGAGTGGTTCTCAACTTGTGGGTCATGACCCCTTTGTGGATTAAACAACCCTTTCACAGGGATTGCCTAAGGGCATTGGAAAAGACCGATATTTACATTACAATCCCCAGCAGTAGCAAAATTGCAGTTATGAATTAGCAGCGAAAACAATTTTACGGCTGGGGATCACCACAACTCAAGGAACTGTGTTAAAGGGTCAAACATTAGGAGGGTTGAGAACCATTGAACTAGTAAGGAAATGGTCACAAAGAGCCTTGGGAAGGTTGTGACGGCATCCCTGGGGAGTTCCTGATAAAGACTGAACCCCAGCCAGTGCTTTTGGAGATAAGAGGACAAGTCGAATCTGAGCGATGACTACTCCTGCTTGTCAGAACTGTTGACTCCAGAGGCACTTGGCAGTGAGAAGCACAACGCTAAGGTTTCTAGCTTGGGACACTGGGAGAAAAAGTGCTGAAGGGCTTGGCCGTAAACAGAGTTCAGTCTGTGTATGATTTAACTCCAGTCTAGAATGTATTAGTCAGTCAACATGTTCTCATTAGACATCTCTCCCTTTAGGTGTACTTAATTAGCAATGGGGAATCCCAATCAGGAGTCCATCGCCTTCAAATGATTCCTTGGCTCTTCAAATGATTTCTCTGAGTCTGTCCTAGAGGCTTTGCTGCTTGGCATCTGATGGATACAAGTCATAATAAGTTAGGAGGATTGTGTAGCCCCAAAGCCTGGCATGAAGAAGCTAGCATGTCCATCAACTTATCACCAACTTCAGAACTCAGACCCATCAGTTCGGTCTCTGTAAACCTCTGATGAACTTGATCTCCTGAGGCAGAAAGATCGTCATAGTCTACCTTTGAAATATCTTTGCATTCATTTTTTTATGCCTATGGACAAATATTCACATGTCTGTCCAAATCTGAATTAAACCACCCTTTCCTTGTGGTTACTTTGTCCTTTTTATTTATTTGTTAGTCTGTGTTTGGTTTCGGTTTGACACATGACTTCTGTCTTAGAGTTTTACTGCTGTGAATAGACACCATGACCTAGGTAACTCTTATAAGAACAACATTTAATTGGGGCAGGCTTACAGGTTCAGAGGTTTAGTCCATTATCATCAAGGCAGGAACATGGCAGCATCCAGGCAGATACGGTTCAGGAGGAGCTGAGAGTTCTACATCTTTATCTGAAGGCTGCTAGCAGAATACTCACTTCCAGGCAGCTAGGACTAGGGTAGTAAACCCACACCCACAATGACACACACACTCCAACAAGGCCATACCTGGAATAGTGCTACTCCTTAGCCCAAGTGTACACAAACCATCACAACTTCATTATACTCAGAGTGGCCTCGAAGTGTTGATCTTGATTCAGCCACTGGGGTCACAGGAGCTCCATGAGCCAAGCTCCCTTTAATATACTCTGTAGCACTGGGGTTGTAACTAAGAGAATGAGAAATCTTCCCCACAGTCACCTCCAGACGCCAGGGGCTGTTTTATCTTAGTGGTATCCAAAAGACATCAGCTATTTTCTAGATGACCAAATTAGCTTAAGTCCTTCCAAATCAAAGACCAAGGGAACTGGATGGCAGGATAAAGAAAAGTGTCTCCTTTAAAATTCAACTTGCTGGCTGCCCCATCAGTCCCCAGATCACCCAAACATGCTACTTACATCCCCCCTCCCTTGTAGCATCTTCTTCCCCAGCCCTCTCTGAGCCAGATTTAATCAATGATGATCAGCTGAAGAAACATGATCACACATGACAACTTTCTAAAAAGCCTGGAAAGATCTAAAAAATAGAGCAAAATAAACGCAAGCATCCCTCCACAAATGTGGGCTCCAAATAGAAGGTTTTATTGTAAACCTTCCAGACGTCCAGGCTCCACTCTTGTTTTTGAAAGACATTCCAATAACAGATGCCCCTTCAATTGGGGCATGGTTTGATAGAAAGCAGCAGGCACAATTTAAAAAAACTCACTCGAGACACGTCAAACCAAATTAGCTGTGAGACTGAAACCACTTCCCACTGGGTTTAATGAAGTTAAGAAGTTAACATGGTAAGTAAACATGAACATTAGGAAGAAGGGGACCGTGCCCGCCTACCACCAAATGGGGCTCTTTCAGATGCTGAAAGTAAGCGTGAACTCTCATTTGACTGTTTTAAAATACTGCAATGCCCTCTGTGTGTGTGTGTGTGTGTGTGTGTGTGTGTGTGTGTGTGTGTCTATTTCTCCTTCTAAGCTTTCTGTAAGATGAACTGCCTGAGCTCTGTTTACCTACCTAGAAGTCAGTATCGCCATGTTCTGCATGCTGTTTCCACATGGAGTATGTACCTAACAAAGAAGGAATTGGAAAATGAAGGAAACGTTGAAGATATCCTTCAAATGCCATCTGGAGATTACATGTACCTCTTATTCTCCATGCTCTATTGGTCTGAGTAGCATAAATACTTGACTTTACCTCAAGTTAGAGAGATGGTTCCTCCCCCCTAACAACATACAACTTAAAAATAAAACTCTACCAAGACAAGCAAAGCTTGTCTGTTTGCTTGCTTTTCTGTTATTATTGCTTCACCTCTTCGTGTTTACTATTTTCTTAGCTTATGGATATACTGTTAGGCATACAGAACTTGATGTCGGCTGGTTTTCAGGCCCAATTCTGTCACTTTTATTACTTGGTCACTTTATCTCTCTGATACTTAGTCTGGACAAAAATGAGCAGAATCTTTAATTATATAAATCTCTTTGAGTATTCCGTAAATAGTAGGAGTCCTGTTAGGAATATTCTAATTAATGCTGGCAGTGAACTATTAAAGCATTTCTTTACTGTATAGTCATAGGACTTAGGCATAGAAAAGATAAGGAACTTTCCAAAGGCTACTTAGCAAGAAAGTGTGACTCAGGTGTCAAAGTCACAACTACTAATATCCTTTGTGGTAGTTTGAATGAGAATGTCCCTCATAGGCTCATATATTTGCATGGTTAGTCTCCAGCTGATGAACTGTTTAGGAAGATTAAGAGGGTGTGGCCTTGTGGAATAGGTGTGTCATTGTTGAAAAGTCCATACCAGACTCAACTCTCCCCCCACCTCTCTTCTTCCCTTCCTCTCTCCCTCTTTCTGCTGTCTGTAGATCAGGATATAGCTATCTACTACATCTCCAGCACCATGCCTGCCTGCATGTTGCCATTTTCCTTGATGATAATGGACTAACCTCTGAAAGTATAAACAAGCTCCCAATTAAATTCTATCTTTTGTAAGAGTTGTCTTGGTCATGGCATCTCTTCACAGCAATAGAACAGTAACTAAGGTAGCCATATTGCTTGCTCCTAAGGGATGTCAATCTGGCATAGAGTCTTGATCAAGTTTCCAAAGTCTCTGAATTTAAGAAAGAATAAATATTCCTGGTGATAGGAAGAATAGTGGTTCAGTGGGCAAAATTACAGAACAGAATGAGACAAATCTGTCAATACTGAACTTGATGTACTAGCAGAGAAGTCCACCAAGTTCTGGAAAGTTAAACTGAAGTAAAGGAGGAAAGTCAGAAATGAAGATACAAAACAAACCCCTTGTAAGGAAGTAATGATTGACACTGTGCAACTGAGCAAAGAAAGAGATGAAAATGCTAAGGGAAGACCTTTGGGGTCTACTCCTCACATGTTCAAGAGCCAGTGAAGGACTTACTGGGTAAGCAGAGAACCTCAAGAGAGAGCTTCTAAAGCTAGAATGTCCACATTCCAATGCTGCAACTCAAGTCAAGACTATCAGAGGATATGGAGCATCCAGGGATCCCTGGTAGACCTCCAGAGCAGGAGTTTCATGCTGGGGATGCAAACCTAAGCACAGAGATTAAGACAAGGGGTACAGAAGAACTGATCTGGATCATGAAAGTTTGTGCTTCCCCTTTCAATGAATATGATGTCATCAGAGAAGCAGAGTCAAAAAAGCAAGGAAAGGAAGGAAATAGCAAGAGAAAGATATTTTTAAGTATGGCTCAGGTTGACATCTTTCACTCTGTGGAGGCAAAGTCACAGACAAAAAGAGATACTTGCAGGGATGGATCTTTAGAATACATCTTGTAGGACAGAGTTCAGGTGCAAATGCAGGACTAGTTCTGAAGCTTAGTCATACATAACATCAGCTTCCAGTCACCAAGAATCATCATCCCTTCTCAGGTTGGTTCCTAGGACCCATGACCTGTCAGGCTCTGTTTCTAGTCCTCACCAAGCACTGTGTCTCTAAGAAACAGTAAAATACTATGGTTTTAAAAACCAGAATTAATTTTAGACACCAAAAATTCCCAGTGTTTTAACTGAGACAATGGCACCCAGAGTGCTCAACCTGCCCAATAATATGAGTAGCAAGTACCAGATTCAGAGCCAGTTTCTGTTTATTTGATTGTGCTAGAGCTCAGAATTAGGGGTTCAAGCTCATGAGACAAGCTCTCAACTACTGAGCTATACCCTGGCCCTTTTACTGCATATTAAATTAATTAACTTTGGGGTCAGAATTTCTTCCTACAACCATAATACCTTCACAAGTAAAAAAACTCTTTGTCATAGTTTACTCTTATGAAGAGTGTTTTGATGAAACTGAGTAAGCTTAGAAAAAAAATATAAAATGTAAGACTCAATGATTAAAGGATCACTAGGAAGTGGAATGGAGCTAAAACCTGTGTTTGAGGCTATTAAATGGAATTACAGAAATGGTAACCTCTGGGCAAGATCCCACCCAGCTAAGATTTCATCTTGTGAAAAGCAATTTTAAAAAAGCTTAGGTCTAGGGTTGGTGGTACTTGCCTATAATCCCAGCACCCAGGAGACAAAGGCATACAGATCTCTGAGTTCAAGGCCAGCCTGGTCTGCAGAGCAAGTTTCTAAGAAGCCAAGCTTAGGTAGTACAGGAAACCACGGAAAGCAGAAAGCTGGTGGAGACATTATTGAAAAGAGGGGCCATGTTCCAGCCACAGCAAGCAACAGAACTTGGCAGCTCTAGCCAGGTGGTTCTTGCTTTGTAGTCAGGATAAAAGAAAAGAGCTATAGAATCTCCCTCGGTGACTCAGCCAGGTGTGTAGCAGTAGTGTCATTATATAGAGGCCTAGAAGGTCATTGTGTGAAGCTGTGAAGTAAAGTCTGGGTTGTCTTGGAGACCCCAAGAGGTTAGAGATCCCAGAGCCATAAGATACCCACAGAGAAAAGCTGATAACAGGAAGTGGAACTAGCCCAAAGGAAAGAAGTGTGTTGCAGTCAACAAATATAAAAGGAGTTGGAGATTTGAAGAACATTTTGACATCAGATATGGAGATGCAGAGTTTGGAGTTTTTTCAGCTGGTTTTCAATCTTGCTTTGGTCCAGTATTTCCTCACTATATTTCATCTCTGGAGCTTTGGAATGGTAAAGTATATCCCGTGTCATAGTATGTTGAAAGTATATGACCTGCTTTTTGACTTTGATTTTATAGGGAATTACAGTTAAGTGATTGCATGAATCTCAGAAGAGACTTTGAACTTTGTACTTTTAAACACTGTTGAGACTGTGATAGGCTATGGGAACTTTTGAAGTTGAACAAAATACATTTTGCATTATGTTATGGCTACAAGCCTATGGGAGCCAGGAAGTGAAATGTGGTGGTTTGAGTAGGTATGACCCCCAGACTCATGTATTTGATTGCTTGACCCATACAGAATGACATCATTAGGAGGTGTGGCCTTGTTGGAGGAAGTGTGTCACTATGGGGGCAGGTTTTGAGGTCTTCTATGCTCAAGCTCTGCCTAGTGTGAACTTTGTATTCTGTTCCTCTGTCTGTTGCCTTTGGATCAAGATGTAGAACTTTACCATGCTTCACACCATGATGATAATATGATAATACACTAAACCACTGAAACTGTAAGCCAGCCCCAATTAAATGTTTTCCTTTATTAGAGTTGTCATGATCACGATGTCTCTTAATAGTAATAAAACCCTAACTAAGACAATGTCCTACTTCATTCTTTCCAAGTGCCAGTTTTTGTCCCTTGTCTGGCCTCTGTATTTAGTCTCTTGGTTTACTAGTGCTGTGATAAAACACTATTACCAAGGCAGCTTATAGAAAAATATTTTATTTGGGCTTATAGTTCTAGAGAGTTAGACTTTATGATAGCAGAGTCAAGGCATGGAGGTTGTAGCTGCAGCTGAGAGCTCAAACCTGGAACAAGCAGGAAGTTGAGTACTAGGAATGATATGTGTCACTTAAATGTCAAAGCCTACACCCAGAAACATACTTCCTCCAGCAAGGCCACACCTCCTAAACTTACCTAACAGCACCACCAACTGGAAACAAATGTTTAAACACCTGAGACTGTGGGGAACATTCTTACTCAAACCACCACAGCCCCCTAATGCGTAAAGAAAACTCAAATCGATCTGGAAGGACTCCAGCTTCCTGTTCCCTTCACTACAAATACATTCACATCACCACTCATCCTTTCAGCCGTTAGCAATTATTAAGGCTAAGACAGACCTTCCTCTTCTTTTTCAGAGTCAGTTTGTGCCTCGAACCACAACCCCTTCTTTCCACCTTCCTCTGCTGCACTCCAGACTTCTCTCTCAAGCCACCTACTGGGTTGGGAGTTACTCCAGATCCCTCTAGCCTGAAACATCTGCCTTTGATCAAATGATCCTCAGCTCTTGTAAATCTTTTTCTTTCTTCAGCAACCCTTACAAAAAATACAACCTCATTATCATGCCTCCTTCTTCGTTATCCTTTCCTTAATTTTCTGCAATCTGGCTTCCATGTCTTTCTCTAGCCATAAGTGATCTCCATCTGTTCCACTCCCACATATTATAACCCCAGAATCGCAGCCACCCTCTACTGTTGTCTGTATGGGTGATCTGCTCCAAACTCCCATGACTCCCATGAGCCTTCACTTCCATGATTCTCTTCCTAACTTTAATTCATTCATTCATTCATTCATTCAAGGTAATATGGGGCTAGAGAAATGGCTCAAAAGTTAAGAGCACCAGCTGCTCTTCCAGAGGACTCAGATTCAATTCCCAGCAACCACATGGTGGCTCACAAATGTATCTAACTTCAGTTCCAGGAGATCTAATGTTCTGCCCTAACCTCTCTAGGTACCGTACACATAGTTGGTACACAAACATACATACTATCGAAGCAACTATACACATAGATAGATAGATAGATAGATAGATAGATAGATAGATAGATAGACAGATAGATAGGATTCTGGTGCCTACCATAAGTAGGGACAGCAAGAATCTAGAGGTGAAGAAAACTGAGTCAATGATTATTCTCACAGAGAATACATCTTAATTGAAGATGTACTGCCAGACAGTTAAGCAGAAAGTATTTGCTGGAATATTGGTTGTTAGGGCAGCAATGTGAACACTAAATTAGTAAATAATGAGCCATGGAGAATAAGGCAGGGCCAAGTTCCTGTCAGTCTAACTAGTCACTATCTGCTCTTGTTTTATGTGTTTCCATTTAATACATATTTTATAGGTAATTAATAATGTGCAGGATTTCTTTATTAAAATGGACAAGCTAAAGAAGTTTAATATTTTCCTGATCCTAAAACAAGATCTCTCCTACCTGAGTCTCTCTTTTCACTGAAATTGTCTTCCAGGTCTTGTCCCAGCTTGCCTGAATATTCAGGACCAGCAACCTTGAACTGTTTCCTTGTTTCTGTAGTTCTCCCCCAAGCCAAGCCACACATAAAGCACAGAGTTTCATAGCATCTTTCAACTCTAGTCACATTGTCAGCACCTGAGTTCCATCAGCACCATACAAATTGTCCTGACACTTCAATTGTGTTTCTTCAACCAAAATGTATGGGCTATCGCAATTAACATTTAGCTCAACACATCAGATTTTACTGAGAACCATGATGGAGCTGGCTTAGCCAGGGGTAAGTGATGGTAGTAAAGTCTTCAGTGGGTAGAGAGGAGAAGCCAGAGGCCAGAGTGCAGAGGAGAGTGGGACCCAGAGTCAAACAGACCCAGGACACAATGCTGTCAGATGTCAACAGACCTCAAGCTTAGTCACTTGTCTTCTCTGAGCTTTAACTAACTCATCCATTAAATGGGAGAAATATCTCAGAAGAATGCTTAAAAGGTTAAACACGTGTTACTTATAAATTTGCTATCTCATAGTTGAGGTGGTACCACTAATTAGTGGAACTGGCTTTAGTTAGCTCCCTTTCATTCAGACTTCCTCAATTTTCAGGACTATGGCCCTGTCCATTT
This sequence comes from Rhabdomys pumilio, assembly GCA_030674055.1. Taxonomy (NCBI): domain Eukaryota; kingdom Metazoa; phylum Chordata; class Mammalia; order Rodentia; family Muridae; genus Rhabdomys; species Rhabdomys pumilio. Next base: position 33,942,421 of record JANHMN010000014.1, read on the forward strand.
TCCTGGTTGACTCTGCATCACTGCATAATAAGCTGGTATCAAGAGCCTCTGTGGCACCACAGGGGAGGAAACCCTCATGGTATAGCCTAAGTGAGAGACTCGAAGAAGAAGCAAGAACATTGGGAAGAAAGATAGACAGGAGGTGAGACAGAAGCCATTGTCACCATGGCAGAGGGTAGAAGAAGCACAATAAGGCCCCGTGATAGAGGAAAGAGGACTAGGAGGGAAAGAAAGCAGAAATCTGTGCAGGAACAGCAAATGAACGTCACAGCATAAGACGCAACCTCTTGGTTCACAGGATTCTCCTTAATCAAACTCAGTTTACATGAAACAGGGAAGGCCTCCGCAGGTCAGAAAGAAATGCTTCTGTGAAGCTGTGGCCATGCTGTCGAAGCCCTAGTGTGGAGACATGGGGTAAAAAAGTGTCTGGAAAGTTAGGAAATCCAGTTCTTGTTCCTGGTTGTCATGTGGGTCTAAATTCTAACTAATCTAAACATAAGAACCCAAATTTAACCCAAAGTTTAGCCATGATATTGCTGTGTCTAATGAAAACATGAATGTTAGACATGCTTCCAGTTTGATGGTCTCCAGCGATGACAGGTTTTGAGGCCTCTTTTTCCTGAGGTGACTGCACTGCAGAGACCCAGAGACCATTTATGATCTCGGAATGCCTGGTTCAATTTGAAATACAATTCCACCACAACGATGACATTCTTGCCTTCTCTGGGTTTTATTCCCATTCATTCCCCACTCACCCCCTCCCCTTCCCCATTCTTCCAAATTCCTCTTCTCTGTGAGTCAAGGATTGAAAATGCTTGGCATCCTTGCTAAATAAATAGTATTTGTCCATAGTGACACTGGTCAGTGACAAACCGCCATTGCTCCGTGACAAAATGGTTTGAGTATACAACCCACATATCTGCCAGCGACCCTGGTCCTATATGGGTGTCAGACCATTGGGCTATAGGCTTTACTTGTCTTCTCTTCCAGCTAGCTGGGCTGACATACATAGAAAGGGAGCAGTAAGGAAGAAAAGAGGAAGGGACCTATGGGGGGAGGGGAAGGAGTGCTGGTCTGACACAAAACTACTTGTCCACACCTGGAGTGTAGGTAGGATCCATCCAATTTCATTGTACAGATCTTGCAAGCACTACGGAAGCTAGAATTTTGATTCTCCCATTCTGAGTGAGATCCTGGCATTCCTTGTACCACATCAAACCACTGGTGTAGGTGGACAAGCAACTGATTGAAACCCACCGTTATTATGCTTCCTGGGAGCCTCAGGGAATGCTCTTCCCCAGGGGAACATAAGGCTCTGCCTTCTTCTTTTCTCCTTCAGCCTACCCCATTGGGAGAGCTGTATGTTTTGAAAAGCTCTGGAAGACACATGTTCTGAGAATCCATGGGCACAGAAGTGTCCCAATACCCCCCTCACAATCCCAAAGGCTGTAGCACCCACACAGGAATCACTCACCTGCCTTAGCAGGCCCTGCCCAGCACCAGTGCCCACATTAGCCTGGGAGCTGGAGAGTTCCCTTTGCCATGTAGGATTTTTTTTTCCTTTTTTTCCATAGCTTCAGAACCTCTGCTAATGCTTTATGCTTAACATAATTAACTGTACAACTTAATAAGATGCACTGAGGCATTTGCATACAGGCATGTGTCATGCCTTGATTTGTCACTTTCTCTTCTTGTCCTCCTCTTCCCCACCCCTTCTCCCTTCCTTCATTCTGCATGGTCCCACTTCTATTTCCAGACACAGATATCTGGTTTGAATGCTTTTAAATGCAAGGGGTTCAAGGGTCACTCACTCGCAGAGTCCACATGTGATCGAACCAGACTTCTTACAGAGAGTGTGGACAAGGCCTAGGAAACATGGACTTCCTTTCTTGAGGCCACACAGCCAGGGAGTAAGAGCCTGAGATGCAGTCATTCATTCACTCACCCTGCTCACCAAGTGCTCAGCCGCCACTGCTCCCTGGAAGCTCACTCTTCTTGGCTGCTCCTGCTGCTGCTTTACTGGGCCTCTCTCTCTTCTGGATGCTTTCCATTCCCAGCCCCACAGTCTAACCCCAAGACCTCCAAGGCCACTCACGGCATTCCTGAAGACTTAGAAGAGAGCCTTTTGTGTGCAGCTTTTTTTCCTCCGGGACCCTGGAATGCATCTTCACGGGGCTTGCTGATTTACAGCCCTGCTGTCTTTCAAAGAATTCCCTGGTCTGTGTTGAGTCAACAGATGTAAGAAAAGGATTGTTAAAGGTTCTGTCACGGGAGCCAGTTGTCTCTTGTACTAGCTGGGTGCCTTCTTTAACCCTGGGCCTGGCTCTGCCCTCTGAAAACGGAGCGTGGTACTCAGTATCAGTGTAGGAGACTCCAAACTCCATGTGATGCATATCCTGCACCCTAGTCAGCCTTGCTCCCAAGCTGCTGTAATATCTTTATCAACTCTTGGCCTTAACTTACCATACTGAACTGACTTGATTTATTTTAAGGGTCATGTTGGCCCATTTTCTAACCCCACAGTAGTTACTCTGTTTGCCTACTGACAACAGTTTTTAGATCCCGTCTGTGCCTTCCAACCATTCTGAAAAGATTCCATTCATTCATTTGTTCATGCGCCCATTTTTTCAATGATTGGCACCAAGTTATAGAGTTACGAACCCACTAATAGGTGAGTAAAACTGGCTGGTGCCTAAGGGACACTACCCTCACCCCTGCTCTGGGCCAAGCTACATTCTCCTCAGCTGGCAGGAATGCTGGTGACTCATGACTGAGCCCTCCCTGGGAATTGTCTTAGCCAAGGGGAACTCTGTCCCTCAGGGAAATGTCTCTTCTTGGGACAGCCAGCCTCCAAGGACTGATTGATATAGAATACAGAGACCTGGGCCTCTCTCTCTCAATGAACTCATGCTGTCCTCTGAAGCATTGCTTAAACTCTTAGGATCTAGGCATCAGCCAAGCCCCCAGCACAGCTACACCAAAGTCCAGCTCCCATCTCTGCTGTGCCCTGCTGCCCCGACTCTCTTGGCTGCAGTCCCCAGGAACAACCCTGCTCCAAGTGAGCCTTTTGCACACAAATCCATAGCTCAGAGTTCTGTTCCCAGGGAACTTGTTGTAAGACACCTGCCATCATGAAGTGTACATACTAGAAGAGAGAGAAAAATAAACAAAATGAATAATCACAGTATGTGAAAAGTGACATGCTGTGGGAAAAACCAGAGCAGGGTCAGGGAGTTTCAAATATGGAATGAAAGCTAATTAATTTTCATAGCTTTCTGTCTCTGTCTGTCTCTCTGTCTGTCTCTCTGTCTGTCTCTCTCTGTCTCTCTGTCTCTCTGTCTCTCTCTCTGTCTCTGTCTCTGTCTCTCTCTCTCTCTCTCTCTCTCTCTCTCTCTCTCTCTCTGTGTGTGTGTGTGTGTGTGTGTGTGTGTGTGTGTGAGTGTGTGTGTGTGTGTGTGTGTACACAAGCCTGAACATCATCAACCTTAAACTAGAGTTGCCACAGTCCTCGGGAAGACTTTCCTCTTCTCAGGGAAAACCAGTCCTTTCTTGTTGAGCTTCAGTTGCTGAAATGACCACACTGTGGAGACAAATCTGTTTTATTTAAAGTCTACTAATTGTGGGTGTTCATCACATTCGATAAGAGCAACATCTGGGGTAGCATTAGACCAAATCACTGGGTACACGGGTCTCTCCAATTTCACTAGAAAACTAACCCTCACAGCTGCTCTGTTCCTTAGCCAAGTCCTGCTACTTTGCACATTCACCATCTTCCTGGTCCATCTGCTCCCCTGCCTGCCTTACAGTCTGTCCTCCACATCACTAGATGGTTCCTCACACTGATGCAGGAAGACTCACCTTCTCTGTTCTCCATTGCCTCTTGAATACCGGGAATATGCTGGTTCATATGAGGTTCCCAGTGATAATTTACAAGCAAATAGTGAATGAGTTTTAACCTCCTGTATAACAAAAAAAAAAGTTTTCTAAAATGTATGAATTATGAATTGGAAGATTTCTTAAACTTGGAAAGGGGTTCAATTCAGAACACTAAAAATCAATAATAAGGCCAGGTCTGCCACCAAGGTGCTACCGGAAAGGGAAGCAGAAAGTGGATTTTCTGACCAGGAGACGTAGAACACGAGGATAATTTCCTGAATTCAGATTAGCTGGTGATACAGGAACTGGGGAGAGCAAGATTAGATGGAGAAGCAACAGCAGATGGTAAGAGATGAGCCCGGTGGATACAAGATCTCTCACTTGAGCCTGAAGCTCACAGAGTAGGCTAGCCTGTAAGTCCCAGGGAGCCATATGTCCCCACTTCCCTGGTGCTGGACTCACAAACCTGATCCACTGAATCCAGATTCCAATTCCCTCATGGGTACCAAGCATCAAATTCAGGCCTAGGTGCTTCTGCAACAAGCACCTCACCGACTAGCTGCCTTTATAGGCCCCAGATCGACTTTTGATACAGAATGTAGATTATAGGTTTTCATAGACTCCTTTGCTCATGTAATACCTGCTTGTTTTCCTCAGTATGTACAAACTGGTTCCTTTCTAGTTTGAGAACCTTAGAGAGAAAATAATCAATTAAAACACAAAGAGACATTGGTAGCTAATGCCAAAGAGGGGACAAGCCGGTAAAATGGAAAGTGCCCAAATAGCCTAAAACATTACACCACAGTAAATGTTGTCAGAGATTAAAAACAAAACAACCAAAGAATCCCACGAATAAAAAACAAGAAGAGACAAAATATTTGCAAGGTATACTTCTGCCAAGAGCTTAGCGTGAAGAATACACAAGGAACTTTAAAAAAAATAATAATCAAGAGCAGGAAATTTAAAAACAAGCAACCCAATGGAAAAAGAGGGTAAGGTAGGTATCGCTTAAAAGAATGTACACAAATTATAAACAGATGCGTGAAAAAGCTCACTGTCGCTCATCATCAGGAAATACCAAACAAAACCATCGATATCAGTAAAAATAGCCCTTATCAAAATGATAAATATAGCAATATTACAGAGGTGTGGAGGAAAGAGAAGTTGTGTATACTGTGGGTAGAAATACCAATATGCCGTCATGCAAAGCGGTGGCCCATCCGGAAGCCAGGAAGAGACTTTCAAAATGGTCCCGAAACCGTGCTTCCCACGTGGATAACTAGAGGAAATGAAAGCACTCTGTTAAGAGGCATGCATCTTCGTGCCAGTGTTCACTGCAGCATAATAGCCAAAACATCAGGATAAATGTGCTCTATGAGACTTCAATTCAGCCATAAAAGTAATGCAATCTTGTCATTTGCAAGAATATAGGGGAAAACAGAGGTCATTGTGCTAAGTGGGGGGAAAAAAACCAGACACAGACGAGTAAGTACCTCAGTTAGCTTAGGACGGCAGGTGCAAGAAAGGAAGCAAACTTTCTGTTTGCTGCACTTCCTGTGGGTGTAGCAGCAGCAGCAGCAGCAGCAGCAGCAGCAGCAGCAGCAGCCGACTCCAGCTTTCAGAGACCCCAGAACCAGTCTTTTCGTGCCTCTCTGAGGAGCCAACAGCAGACTGGTGATTCCAGAAAACTTCACTCAGCCCTGGGCTACCCTCAGAGCGGCAACTTCACCTCTCGACTTCGGCTTCTCCAGGCCTTCACTGGTAGTTGAGTTCTTTGTTAATTCTTTTTCTAAAGCTAACTCCAAGTCCCATAGATCAATCTGAAGTACACAGCTCAGCAGACAGGCCTCAGTCCTAGCACTCAGGAGGCAGAAGCAGTGATCTCTAAGTTAGAGGACAGTCTGATCTACACAATGAGTTCCAGGACAGTCAGGGCTACATAAAGAGACCCAGTGAGTTGCCATCTGTATTTGGCCATCTTCCCTAAACATCCAGACCACCACCAGGACCATAATCTCTTTCAGATCCCTTAATTTGCAACAATAAAAATGTAGATTAAAATGTTTCCTTGCATAAAATGCTCTAAACATTACGCTCCAGCAGACTCTTTGACCGTGTCTCCCAGCAACTTTGAAGGACCGGCAAGGACATTCACCTATCTATGCCTGTGAAACTGTGTTCCCTAAGCAAAGCTAATTTTATGGGTTTGAATTCTTGAGGTTTACAATTATGTGACATGAGCAAACAGACATTGTTCAATGATTCCTAATGTGACACAAAAGAGAAAGATGGCACTGTTTCCTTCTGATAGCGCTCCCTCGATTTCACCCCCCACTTTGTAGAAACAATAGTGCTTCTTTCTAAAGAGGTATGAGATTTTCTCAAGGCCTACTATTAGGAAAGGAAGGAGGAGGTCACGTGGCTTTGTGGGTCATTTAGCGCCATCACCTAACCATTAAAAATTCTATAGGAAATTTTGACTTAATGTCTTCTTTGCCCTTGACAGGAAAAATCACATTTTGGGGATTCTTGACTGTAGTTTCTAGACAGATTTATACTGGAAGATCCTCTTGGTTCTCAGAGGCTAGCCCTTCTTCTTTCACAGATGCATTCTGGCCTGAGTAGCATTAGCATTATTATACATAATCCTCAATGTGCACATAGATATTCTGCAACCAGCTTTCAAGAATAACGTTACAGTTTACATCTGAAATGTACCTCCAAGGACCTATGTACTAAAGATTTAATCAATTTGGCATTACTCGGAGGTGACATAAATTTTTAAGAGGCCTAGTAGGAGTTTGTGTAGTCCTTGGGGACACACCCTCAAAGGAGATAGCAGGACTCTGGTCTCTGCCTCTTCCTTTTCTAGAACATTCTGACCATGTGATCAACAGTTTGCTTTACCACAGCACCAAGATGTGCTTTGTTGTGCAAGTCCACATGCAATAGGACCAACCAGCACCTCCATCACCCTGGACCAAAGTAAACCTTTTCTCTTTGTAAATGTGAATGCCTTGGGTATTTTGTTGTAGTAGCAGAACCCTGGTTAACACAGGAGAAAGGTCCTGACTTTCTGCATTTGCCTGTTTTTTATGGCCCTAATGATCTTAACAATGGCTCCTGTCCAACTATCCACGTGATATCACTTAAGTAGACTGCAGAATGAGATATATACAGTTAGTTTTCACAAGCTGTTTCTGATCTGGACGCTTATAAACATCTATGAACCAATTACACCCACCAATATCACTTAAGCAATGTGTTCAGAGTACCACTGACGAACAAGGAAGTGGTACACACCAGAGATAGGATTCAGTAAGTTAGGCTAGAGTGCTCAATTCCAGGTGTTTGCATGCTTAAGCCAAGGAGATGACTTTCCTGTGTCCATGACTGCTCCGTGTCCAAGAGAGCCCTGTATCCACAATCTACACAATCTACAAAGGTATGTGGAGTAAGATGAGCAGAAGTGGACGAACACACGAAACTCTCAGTGTTTTAAAGTCAAAACCAATCTCATTGCTAAGGCCCATGAGATCAGATGCTTCTTTCTTCCCAAGCAACTGCTCTACCTGGTAAGAAATGTGAACTCCAAAAGAGTTTACACTGGCTTTCTGTCTGTAGGATTTGCAGGTTTCAGAAATTAAAGACACAGAGCTAGCTATAGGCAAGGCCCGGATGCTCTCTGAGATGAAGCATCTCTGACCCCAACTGGCTACTGAAGTACACTGCATCTCTAGATGACCAAGTCTCAGTGTATAACCTGAAGGGCTGGATCTAGTATGATTACACCTTGACTTGTTGTTGTTGTTGTTGATGATGGTGATGGTGATGGTGATGGTGATGGTGATGGTGATGGTGATGGTGATGGTGATGGTGATGGTGATGGTGGTGGTGGTGGTGGTGATGGTGATGGTGATGGTGATGGTGATGGTGATGGTGATGGTGATGGTGATGGTGATGGTGATGGTGATGATGGTGATGATGGTGATGATGGTGATGATGGTGATGATGGTGATGATGGTGATGATATTGTTGTTGCTGCTGTTGCTGGTGCTGTTGTTGTACCTCTTCTCGGGGTGGTAAACAATTCTACTGCACTGTACAGTGGATAGAAATAATAATTTGAACAGAAATCGTGCCAAGAGAAAGTCTGAAGTTTCTACATATATGCTTGGTTTTCATTTCTCACTCTCTGGTCCTTTTGTGGGCAAAACACCAGATCCTTCTTCTTTGTTTAAGTCCTCCCTGAAGATTTCAGTGCTGAACGTGGAATTTTAATTAAGTTATTGGCTAGAGGGGCCCCAGAGTCACCCAGAACAGTGTAGACTGTTGTTTGATCTTGGTTATCAACATAACTAAATGTGGGGGAAGGGCAAAACGCTCTTTTGCTGAACACACCATACACTTTAGTTGCAAGATAACAAGAAATCAATCTCAAACTTATCAGGAAATTATTCTGTCCCTGCTAGCTAGCTTTCATAGTGATGGAGGGTGTTGGGCAGGTGGCTTGGGGAGAGAAAACTAATCAGTGGTCTTACCCACATACTACAATAACAAGCTGCCAGCACATTGTGCCCGATGGTACAATAATGGCATAACAGTTGTGGTGGTAACCAATCACATTCTGATTGGATTTGAGACCTATCTCATTGGAGGGACATCATGTCTGGCACTGTAAACTGAATTGAAAGACTGTGACTAGAGAGATCTAGTTCCACTTCTAGGTGGGAACTTAGTGGTGTTTTCTGAAATGGTCAGGTGTCAAGCTGCCTTCTCACCGTTTATATTTATACTCATGGATTTGGGCTGCTCTCAATCTAGGTCAGAGAAGTTTCTTTTTACCTTGAGTAGCAATTGATGCAAAGCCTCAAGTCTTGTAGAAGTGCTGGGAACAAGTGACTGTGAGAATTCAGCAGTAGATGGTTCTTCTATATCACCCCAACTCACTCCATCCAAGGCTCAAGGAAGACATAGCAGACAACGGTGTAGGAAGAATGTAAGAGTTGTAGAATGAGGAGAGTGCCGTGTTCTGTGAAATGCTGCGTTCCATACATAGCAGAGATGGTGCACACATATTAACTCACGCATCTCTGGCTGGCTACACGAGACCTGTATAAGATCAAGCCAGTCAAAGTTCCAGCATAGATGAGGAGGGGTTTACATGACAGACCCATTCTTAATGGACAGGAGCTAATGATAGTTGATGGTTGTTGAGAGTCAGAGTCACTTTTGAAGGGAAATGTAGCCAATAGTAGATTGTCTATGTCCCACTTTATTTCCCCATGCTTAGGCACTAACTGAAGTTAGGGAGCTATTAGTAACATTAGTATCATAATAAAAGACATGAAATTGGGAGGAAGGTGTGTGGTGAACTGGGGGAGTTTGAGAGAGGTAGTAAGGAGTGGATAGGATTACAGTACATTGAATACATGCATTCATTTTCCAAAGATTAAATAACACATCTCCTTCCACCACCTAGTCTGTGACATTGTCACTCAAGACTTTCTTCTCATGTCCATGGTGAAACTAAAACACTAAGCACAACAACCAAACAGGCCTGGGCCAGGCACTGACTCTCCAGAGGGAGCAAAAGCAGTCAGTGGAGTCTAAGGCCACAGTATGGAGATCGGATGCTCCATCTACGAGTGTGTTTAGCATCTGACCCGTTCCTCCAGCCTGGTGTTTCTAATGGTGTTTTGTCTCTCGGCCTGGTGCTTGCTGTGCTGTTACTCTTAGTACTCTTCCCTCTGCCTCTCCCTCTCCCAAGCGCTGGGATCACAGGCCTCCAACCTCACAATCTGCATATGACTGACTCCTCTTTGCTGAACAAGAGTCCTCTTAGTTTTCAGCCACAAGATCCAGACTCTCTTCTGAAGAACTGTTTCTGCTCCTGTTTCTCACAGGCCAGCCAGGAACCCCAGGGCACTGCTAAGACAAAAGTGTGGGATTAGGCTATTCCATGTGGTGAAAGATGGCATTACTTTCTTAGAGCAGTGACATTTAACCCCCAGGATTCCCAGTGCACACACAAAACGCTTGAGAAATTCAGCTAGTCTCTAGTGACCACAGGTGCACTCATCTTCATTTGGAGTTAGAGGATATCTTTGCAACTACATTCACCTTTGGCAGAAAAACAGAAAGCAGTTGTTATCCTTTGAGAATATAGAAAACTGAAGGAAAAAAAAGAAACAGAATTCTGGCTCTAGGCTATTATCCAGTGTTGGCATCTGTGATAGTTATTTTTATGTTTAACTTGATTGGATCAAGAAAAACCTAGGTGGGTAGAGAGGCACACCTCAGAATGTATCTGTGATGGTGTTGCCAGACACTTAGAATCTAAGGATTCTGCTCTAGCCAGTAGATGAATCCCTTGAAGGACTCATTATCGAACAGCATTATTGAGAGCGAATGAAAGCTGGGCGGCAGGGCTTACTCAAAGGAAGTAGGTCACTTAGGGCATGTCCTCTGGAACTGTATCTGCCCCAGTCTCCTCCCCTCTTCCTTTCTCCTCTCTTGTCCACAGTGAAGAAGATCTTCCACCCCCATGAGATTCAGCCCAAGTGCATGAGACCAAGTAGCCATAGACAAAGCGCCCTGAAACCAGGAGCTTACTTCTTTCTCATTCCATAGTTAAAACTTCCACAGTTTAAGTTGCCTATACCACACAAAAGCTCACAACTACAACAGTGTGTCGGGGGAGGGGGGTGCTTCTGGACGAGATGGAGGAAGGCGGGACCAACCCATGCTCCGTATACTCTCTCAGGACTTTACAAATGTCCTAGGTTTTTAAATCAATATTATTTTCTCTTTTGTGTATTCCTCTGCTTGTCTTGTGGCCTCCTGGCCTAGTAATATCCAAAGTGTAGAAAATAAACATGTTGTCTCAATAAATATCTATTAGCGCTGACACGCTACTTTATTTTATGTAGAACGCTATCTAATGTGTACTGTTGAGTGAATGCTGTGAGTCTCTCAGCCAGCATCTAGGCAGATTTGCTATTAAAAAAAATTAAATCCTGAAGGTGAATTTAATGCTAGGAAAAAATGGTTAATAGGTTTCTTAAAAACATGTTGGTGTGCCTATCATATTTAGACTATAGAAGGCAACGCAAAGATTACCAAATGTCATTAAGTGTGAGCTCTGAATACAAGAAGCTAACTAGCTACTCAGAAAGAGAAGGCATAATCAAAAGCAATAAAAAGTATTATATAATACGTTTAATGCGAACATTAGCTGCTGAGTACTGGGAGCTTACATGGTTCTATTCTCTGTACTAAGCGCTTTTCTAAATCTTATCTCTTTAAATCCCTAGAGCAGCCTTATGAAGTTGAAACTATTATTATTCTCATTGAAAGAATATGAAAACTTATGCAAAGTTTAAACAACTTGTCAAAACTTTATTCTAAAGTGAAACCAGATCCTGCCCTTAAACATCAGGGGATCTGCCTTTCGAGGAAGCTCACAGCCTGGGTTAGCGGAACGTGAATAGAACTAGAGAATAGACCTGGCTCCTGGCTGGAGAAAGGAGAAGTCTTTGGGGGAAAGAAAGCGAGAACATGCGTAGCTGGCAAGTGAGAATCGTGGGTCAACTGGGTCCCAAGAGTGAACCTGCTGCCTGCTGCAAGACCCTTCATGGGGAGAAACTAGCTGGCAGATAGCAGTGGTCATTAATAAAAGTGAGTTGAAGTCAGGCCATGGGGTGGCTGCCCTGAAAAGAAAACACCCCTAGGGACTGGTATTACATAATGTAAAACATAAGCTGATTCAATAATTCTCTGTAAGAGGTTGCAAGGCATGAAATTAACCTATGGGCAAAATGTTCCAATAATAACTAAGAAAGCTTCCTGGGATGCAGCTAAACTCCAGCCCTGAGCACCTTGTGGCATAACCACTAATAGTAATTATCAAACACTAAGGTACTTACCGACTCTGGCCCAGTCATCTAAAATAATCATCTGCACCAAGTCCTCTCATATGACCTTCATTCTCCCAAATGCTCCCAGGAGCCAACATCACCATCACCAAGCATGGCTGGGTTGCAGTTGAGGACACGGAGGCTCAGGGAGGCTCAGTGTTGGAGCTAGGGCTTCACACAAACTAGACATGTGTGCTCCATCACTCCCAGCACCCCATACCCAAGTGGCTTTATAGAAGCTTCTCAAATATGATCGAGTCGAAGTTCAATTTGGTTGAATTTAGAGTTTGGAGTGGTTATGGTTTTGGATTTTGGGTTTTTCAAATCAGAGTTACTCTGTGTGGCCCTGGCTGTCTTGAAACACTCTCTGTAGACCAGGCTGGCTTTGAACTCAGAGATCCACCTGCCTCTGCCTCCTGAGATTAAAGGTGTGCGCCACCACTGCCTGGCAAATCCACATTATCTTATTCTGGTGTTCAGCATTGTATTCTGCAAACATCAGCTGCACAGTCACATACACTAAGGTGCCAGGTGATAGCAACTCAAAAATACATGACGTATACTCAACACTGGGGGACTCATGGAGATTGCATGGACAGACTTAGTAGAGGTGACAACTGTAACCATTTGCTGTCTCAACATTTGTAGTTGGGTGAGTACGTATAAAATACCCAAGAATAATTTTCAAGAGTAAAAAGTCAGTTTATTTCCTTTGCCACTTTTTGAATGAGGGTAACTGAACAAGAACAGCTGCCAGTCCTTCAAAGTGGACTCAAAAGTGATGAGCAGTGATTTCTTTTTACCTTTTTATTAATTCTTTGTGAGCTTCGTATCATGCACTCCAGGCCTGCACATTTCCCTGTCTCCTCATATCTGCCCTTTGCCCCTGCAACATCCCCTTAAAAGAAACACACACACACACACACACACACACACACACACACACACACACACAAAACAAAAACAAAATATAGCACGATGATTTATTTCTATAGTTTGCCTTTAAAATCCGTCCTTGTTCTTTGCAGGCATGGAGTGCTGACTGATACAAGCCTGCCACCTGCTGGAGCCAAGCAGAACTAACACACTAGGTTCTCGGGAATGCGAAGAGCCGTGAGCAGAGCAGGGTGTTTAACACTCCTTAAAGTTTAGATGTATAAACAGCCAGTAACAGCTCACAACCAGTCCCATTTTTAATAAGTGAAGGATGATTGAATCAACACAGAGGAAGACTTTAGGAAGACAAGTTACAAAGGATGTGCTGTCAGTAGACTTAAGCGCAAGTCATAGCTGGGCCACTCACTGTCCGTGCCACTTTGAATGCATTTCTAAAGCTCTCTAAACCTTAGATTCCTTGTTTGTGGCAAGAGCCTGAGTATATGCCCAATGACTGGAGGACCAGGATACACGGATGCATTTTTGTGGGTAGGCTTGGGCTCTGGTGGTGGTGTACACCTTTAATCCAGCACTCAGGAGGCAGGGGCAGGGGAATATCTTGGTCTATAGTACGAAATGAGTTCCACAACTACATAGAGAAACCTTGTCTCAAGAAACCAAAACCAACCAACCAACTAAAACCAAACCAAAAATCAAAACCATGCTGAGTATTTACTGTAGTGCACAATATGAAATCACTATAATCAAGTGTGACAATCTAGTATTCCTCTTCATAAAGCTATTTGGGAGAAAATGAATCCTCTTTCTCACATTTATACAAGCTGGGAACAGTCCAGCTTCTACTCACCAGAGATCTGAGGCAGAATAAATAAATAAATGTAGCGTGCCTGTCATCAACACAGGAGAGACCGTTCTGCACATCTGGCCACAGCAGACTGACTAGCTGCCCACGTGTACATATGATGAGGCATTCCGGGCTTTTAGAAACAGTTCTGAAGTCATTTTCTTTAATCAGATTCTGATGGTCTGCAGGAGCATAATCTAAAGACAGCTGTGGCAGCAGTGAGCATTGTATATGCTAGGTATCTTTCAGGGAGTGCTGCATTTCCTCTTTCTGACTGCCATGCGGATCGGCAGCCAGCCATGCAGGTCGGCGGCCATGCGGGTTGGACATTACCACCACTGCGCTGTGGATAAGAAAAGTAAAGCTCAGCAAACTTGAGTATAGCAGAAGCCTGGTGGTGGTGTGCTCGATCCCCTCCTTTCTTCTTGACTAAGCTCAACATCTAATCACCTGCCCATCCTATCACAAGTGACGATGGCTTACATGCAGATTTGGGACATTCAGAGAGGAATTCAGTTCTCCTTGGCTTGGGTGGAGGCAAGTGGCCTTGTGTCCAGTTGTTCTTAAGGAGAGTCTTCTAGGTAGGGCAGGGTGCACTCTCTGGAAAAGGGCCACCAGCTCATGAAAGGAGAGGCACGGGAAGAATTGTTTTCCCTGTCATCAGACCTCCTATCTGGATGGATGTGACTCAGGGAGCCGAGAAGCTAATGACAGGAAGACATTGAAGGAGACAGAGCAGAAAAGGATGGTCAGGACCTGGGATTTTGATGTTCTGGAACTATTGGGTTGTCAGCCCTGGAGAACTTCTGCCTTAGGCTTTGAAGTAAATGAGACTTAGTCTTCTTGAGGGTACGGTTTACACTACTTATATTCAAAGGCTTCTTAATGAAATTCAGTGAGGGTCACACCCCTAGGAAATGGCAAACTCAGACATTAGTCTCTGTGTCTCCCCCCACACTCCCACCCCCAGCCCTGAAAATGCAGAGCAGGACACTTAAGCAGTTCCCCTGGCTCAGGAGGGTCACCAACTGAATGGGGAAGAGGTCAGAAGTCAGACAGACCATCTTCAGGCGGCCCTGTTTCCTCTACCAAGGCTCTTCTAGGCTGAAAATCACATCTGTATGGATTTCCTTCCCAGTCTTTCTGCTCCTCCTCCTTCCTCTACTGCCAATCACTCTCCTGTTGTGCCTCTGAGTTCTCCAGGGTTTGGAGTCTTAGGTTGCTTTGTTTCAGAGCTTTACGACATGGTTACATATGCTGTTTCTTTATGCCAGTGTTGAGCAGTAGCAGTTTATCACCATGACAAAATCTCTGATGGAGACAACGTAAGGGGGAGGGGCTTACTTTGTGCATAGTGTCAGGGGGTTCTGTTTCTCATGATGGGCAGGGCATGGGGGAGCCCTTTAAATCACCACAGAAGGCCCCAAGGGCGTGTCTCTAGTGACCTACTTCTTCCAACCTGACCTCACCTTCCACTGTCCCAGCAGCTCCCAAAAGTCTGTTGAGAGTCTGGATGCACAAAGGGTTAAACCATTCATTAAGTCAGAGCCCTCATGCCCTAAGTCTCTGCACACAGCATCACAGACACATCCAAAGGTGTACACTTCATCAGCCTAGGTGTGTCTCACTCCAGTCAACGTCATGATCAAGACTAAATACTGTAAGTGTGGGGGCTTTCCCAGCCAAAATAATGAAGGATTGTGTACTCTTTAAAATTGCAACAGAAACTGTGTGTGTCTGTGTGTGTGTGTGTGTGTGTGTGTGTGTGTGTGTGTGTGTGTGTGGTGCATGAACTAAAAATCTAATCCATAGCATTGCACACTGTAGATGTTAGGTCCAAAAGAAACCAGAACAAATGTCTAACTGTAGTACAAGCAGGCCTCCAGACTCACTCGGTACCTGTAGATCCTCTCAGCTCTTCTAATCCTGCTCCCTACCCTAAACCTCCCCAGCCAAGCCATGGGGGCTTCGCCTTCCTTCTCCCAGGTTCTGATTTCTATATTACCCTGACATTTCAACTACAAACCCTATTGGTCCTCTTGGCTCTCTCTCTCTTTCTCTCTCTTTCTCTCTCTCTCTCTCTCTCTCTCTCTCTCTCTCTCTCTCTCTCTCCCTCCCTCTCCCTGCTTCCTCCTTCCCTTCCCCCTCTCCCAACCTCCTGTAAATGCAATGTGAACCAACCTGAATTTGGTTAAGTTTTCAAGGCTAATATTTTTTTAATTTGTTTAATTTTTTTGAGATATGGTTTCACTGTGTGGCCTGTTTGTCCTGAAACTCCCTCTGTAGACCAGGCTGAACCTGCCTCTGCCTCCCCAGTGCTAGGCATAAAAGTGTTCGCCATGATTGTCTGGCTAAGGTTAATATTTTAAATGTACCTATTTTATTCTGCTTTCATTGGTTAGAAAAGCAGTCAGGCACTGCCAAACCTTCATCTCCAGCAGAGTTCACTCTGAAAGAATAGTAGCTGGCCTCTTCTCACCTCCCCTTTTAAACTGAGGCTCCCCTCATCCCAGATGTTGGCTGAATCAACCTTAAAAAGTCATTCAGGAAAAGTTAGATTTCCTGCTCCTGCCCCTTCAAAAGAGCTCAAGGCTACATTTGCATTAGCTGAGGCAGAATGCAGGTACCAGAGCAGAGCAAGATTGGAGTGTTAAAAATAAATTACTTTGAACTCACAGAGTAGAACACCACAGCATCTTGTTTAAAAAGGATGTAGCCCTTTGTGAATTGATTGATAAGGTACTCATCCTAAGATTTACTGATATGGTGGGGAGGGGTGAATCCAGACAGACCTGGGAAACAGTATTTCTATCAGTCAGGACGAGTCAGACTACAGTGCAGAGGCGATTTAACCATCGAACCACAATGGTTCAACATAACATTGAGTTTAATGTCTAGCTCATTTTTTATGCTCAATACTCAACGGCAGAGAACACAGGTTAAAGGGAGAACAGAGCAATGTCTTGATAGGAACACACACGCACCTGCACATGCGCGCACACACACACATATACACTCAGACTTTTGGCATTAGCACACAACAGCATACTCTGAAAGGCATGTGATACAGTATTCTAGAGTCTTCCACATCAGTTTCCCAAAAGACCTGCAGAGTAGGCTCATGCCCTACACTGGGGACAGGCTACTCCTT
The DNA here is from genome assembly GCA_030674055.1 of Rhabdomys pumilio. NCBI lineage: Eukaryota > Metazoa > Chordata > Mammalia > Rodentia > Muridae > Rhabdomys > Rhabdomys pumilio. Next base: position 33,959,108 of record JANHMN010000014.1, read on the forward strand.
TTGTGCCTTGTTACCTGAATCTCTAGTTGCAAGACACCAAGTCTACCAATGCCAACTGTCACTTCCAGAGTTGGAGTCACAGGTGTGCAACCTGCAGTTTCATTGATTCAGAAAGAGGATCCATAGGGGGCACCCTCCAACAACTGTTACGAAGGACGTAGGGTGGACAGACATGGTCACAGGCCCTTCTGCAGAGGGGACAATGTTAATTTCCAACCAGTGCGGGAGATGGTGATATCCCCAGACGGGAGAGCTTGGGCGTGTTATACATTCCCCAAAGCTTGTACAAGAGAAATGGGTGGATGATTTTCTGAAAGGTGGTTTCATCTGGGATATCGATCCATGCTTACTGGAAGATGGGCCAGTGTTTGAGCGACTTCTCATACTCATTTCTACCTCAGGCAGGAAGAGGAGGAAGAAGGAAAGAGAAGGCTTTGGGGATCTCTTTAAGATAAAGAAAGAAGATCCAGATCCTTCACGGTTATAAGATTCTATAATTTTGTCATTTTATTCTTTATGCTTCAGGAGTCTAGTGTTGGAGCTCCAGTGAGCCCAGCCATCCACCCTCCCTCTGAGCCCAGCCACCCACCCTCCCTCTGAGCCCAGC
>JANHMN010000014.1:33959724-33996990 GCA_030674055.1 Rhabdomys pumilio
ACCCTCCCTCTGAGCCCAGCCACCCACCCTCCCTCTGAGCCCAGCCATCCACCCTCCCTCTGATCCAAGGATATACTCAAACACATCCACCCTCTAAGCTGACTGATCCAAGAAGTGCTGAATGAATATGGCCTGACCCCAAATGTTGCCACAGCTATCTTCCTGTGAGCTGGAAGCTGCCATTGTTGATTCATTCTATTTTGGCAAAATAATTGTATCTTAATGTGATCTGAAAGCCAAACTCACAAATGACCCATATAATTCAGGAAAGTATTATCCACGAGTCTTGTTGTGTCAGGTATAAAATGGCTCACTTATTATGGGACAATCATCTTACCTTTTTTTTTTTAGACCCCCTCAATCCTTTCTTCACTGAGTTAGTCTTTCACCCTTGTGCAATCAGCAAAATGCTCCACCCTGAGGCATGTTAGCTGCTCCCTCAGTACCTGAGCCAGGTGACATTGCCCAAAACTGTAAGGACTTAGCTTTTCTGGACTTAAACTTGACTATTGTGAAACAGGAGATGAGAAAGAACAGAACACCCACATCCCTCCTTTCTTCCATCCATGATATTTCTTCCTGAAACCCTCCAGAAACGTCACATGTGTCCAAAGCCACTCCTTTCTTCAGGGATGCTAAGGTCAGAAATGTCTCTCACAGGCTTATGTGTATGAACACTTCATCCCAACCTAGTGACACTGCTTTGGGAAACTGAGAACCTTTGAGATAGAAGGCATGGCTGGCAGAGATGGTTTATAGGTTACATCTCAGCCCCACCAACTTTTGTTTCCATTCTCTGCTTTCTGGTCAACGAGATGTGAAGACATGCTGCAAACACCAAGTCACCCCAGCCTTGGGTGACTATACACCAATAGTTTCCCCACCGTGGACTGCATTCTGAAACCTCAAGGATAATGGACTGTTCCTCCCTTAAGTTGCAAGGTTTGCACCTTAATCCTGGTAGGCTTTGCCATGTGATATGGACCTGCTCAGATAACACTAACACCAGTAGAGGAGGGAGAATTCATGTTCTCCTACTGGCGATATAAAGACAGTTGATTCAAATACACAGCAATAGTCCCCCCAAATTCCATAGCTTGGTAAGTCATTCCTACTGTGAGTTATGAAACCAAGAGAGGCCCAGGGTTGTGGTAGTAATCTCCTTCCAGATGCAATAGAGGTAGGAAAGAATTCCCACCGCATAGCTGATTTGCTCTCAGGAAACTTAATGGCATCACAAAAGTCTATGCTTTTCAGTGAATGAGAGGTGTCAAGGGCAAAATAAGCTGTCCTTGTATCGGGTGAAGGGACCGTGCGTCATCTACAAGGAAGACAACAGTGTCATGAAGCCTTCAGAATAGTTCCTGAGGTTTCTCTGTTAAATGGATGGAAGCTGAACATTGAGAACTGGCTACTGTCGGGCATGTGGAGATTCGGTCCTTTGGATGGAACACAGCTTCCAGAGGCCAGGTGAATTATACCACGCTTGCAATAAAGCTGCTTCCCTCAAGACGTTGACAGCAGTGTTTTTCAACCTTTCTAAAGTGGCAACCCCTTAACACAGTACCCCATGTTGTGGTGGGCCCCAAACAAAGTCATTTTGTGGCTACTTCACAACTTTACCTTTGCTGATGTTGTGAATCAGTGTGTGTGTGTGTGTGTGTGTGTGTGTGTGTGTGTGTGTGTGTTTCGAAGGTCTTTGGGCACCTCTGTAAAAGGGCCATTTGACTCCAAAAGGAGAACTGGATATAATGTGGGACGTGAACTCGTATGCCAAGACCGCTCACCCAAGGCAGATCTCAGGTCAGAAAGTACAAAATTGGGGCACAGAGAGTGGCAGTGGCGGGGCCACACTGGCAGCCAAGATAGGTGGGGAGAAGACTGCAGAGAAGCGAGTGTGGGCAAGTCTGCAGAGAGCAAAGAAGGCTGTGGATGTCAGGAAACTGAAGCTTTTGCCAAAGGATGTGGCTACCGAGAAGCCGAGAACGGAAAAGAAACCATCAAAACTATGTTTTCCTTCAGAAAGATCAAATAATTTGAGACAGCTTATTTGAATAAAAACCAGTCAAAGATTCAATAACTTGAGAGGATGGAGAAAGAAAAAACCTAATTCTTGGTTTTTGAACATAGATATTCACAACTCCCGAAGTCTCTTGGGATTCCCTTCTGTCAAACATAAAACTTTTTCTCAACTGTGCATGCTGGCTCAGGTCTGCAATTTCAGTAATGAACTGAATCTCCCTCTAGGGGGAGCCATCCCCTTGTCGGCTTATTTAGAGTTAATCCCGCTGGGCAGGTCAGGGACTGGCCTAAGGGATCACTCCTGGAAAGGCAGGTTGACTTTAAGATAATGTTCTTTTCCATACAGGATTCTCACGACTCCAGAGCAGACCCCCACCAGCTGCCCTGAGATTAGCCGGAGAAGGCTTGCAAAATTTTCTGAGTTCTGTAACGACTCCCTTTGTCTTTTCTTCTGTCGTTTTCTCTCAGAAGTTGGCTACATCTACATAGACTTTCAGACTCCCTAAGTTTGGGACTTCCTCACTCATTTTTATCCCATCACATGGCTGACCTCCAAGCCAGCATGTCTCAAAACACCAGCTGTGAGGTTTCCAGCTTGCCTGCCCGGGGGGGAGGGGGGGCGGTTTCAATTAAATTTATAAATTGTCCTTGAGCTTCCGTTTGAGTTTGTTCTTGATATTATGTGTTCGAGGGAAACACAACCACCGCCCTATGGTGCTGGGGGATGGGACGCTCTAAGAGGAGACAGAGTTTGCTCTCCTCTGCTTCTCGACCACTTGAGGCCATCCAAGGAAAACTGTCATTTTCATACACTACATGAAGCATCTTGATCTGGGACTTTCAGCCTCCAAAGCTCTGAGAAATAAATTTCTGTTCTTTATAAATTTCCCTTACTGGATATTGTATTATATCAGCACAAAACAGACGAAGACTCTAAGGATGGGACCATTAGCTCTATGCTTCTCAAAAAGTTGCTGTAAGAATTAAAAGGAGGGCTGAGGAGGGTGGCTATTAAGAGCCTAACATAGTTTCTGTTGCGTTGTAGACTCCTAGATATTATGTTAATTATTAATATATTCATGAGCGCTTTGAATGAAACACTAGGGACAAGATAGCATGTAGGGCCACAGAAGTAGAAGACAATATGGGAGGGGTGACTTTTTCAGGGAGCATTCAGCTCTGAGGGAGCAGACTGAGCTGTGAGGTTCACAGGGCTGATGCACTTTCTAGTAGAAGATGTATGTAGGTCTTGAAAGGCATAATTGATGGTGCTCAATCTCTGCCATTGTCTAATTCTCTAACTTACAGATCCTTGGCTGAGAAATCTTCCCCAGAAGTCCCTATGATAATAATCCAACAGTAAGTTCCAAGCGCCCAGCAAGACGGGGCTTGGAGCAGAGACAGACTCTATATTCAGGCCAAGTACTCTGTGTGCCTTGGTTCTCCTTTGTATAGGCGAGGTCACTGACTGAGCTTCTGAGATTTTCTGACAGTCTTAGCTTATGTGGAAGAGGTTTTCCATGTGACCATTGCAAATAAATTATCATTTTTGTTTCTTTGGTAGTTACCAACCTTACTTAGAATAGCATAGGTCTTTATTGGTAAATTCTTTATTTAACAGTAGCTAACCGTGTCGACGATCCTTGGATGTTCTGTGACAAAAGGCAGAATTCTTGTAAGCATTTCTCTTTTTAAAATAGCCACTGTATGGGGCTTCAGAGATGGCTCAGAAGCTAAAAGAACTGCACTAGCTTCTCTTCCTGAGGACCCAGGTTCAATTCCCAGCACCTACATGGTACCTTATAAATCCTGTAAATCTGTCCTGGGGAATCTGAGGTCTTCTGGCCTCCATGAATATTGTGTGCACACGGTACACATACATGTTGGCAAAACACCTACACATGTAAAATAAAAATAAATCTTTCAAGTAGGTACTACAGGGACATTGCAAAGTGACGAGGACTATGCCAAGATTCCTAGCTGTGGCCTGGGAGTCAGCTTTGGTGGGGAAGCATATATGAGCTCTCAGCCTCAACCATGGACCCAGAAAACATGGAAATCCCAGGCATTTTTATGACCTCAGCCTGTAAACGACTTTTTCTGGCCCTCTGAATATGGAAACCAACATTGTAGAACTCCTGGATACTGACCCAGTCAGGACCCTGTACCTCACATCTGAGGCTAATCTAAGGGCTCTCCCAACCCAAGGTTCACACCGTTGCTGCTGTCATTGTCTCTCCCATGCTCTTCCTGCTGTCTCCGGCTTGTCTAGTGACTGCTGACTAGAACCGGATTAGACAAACTAGCAAATGTCTCTGTTGTACAGTGTGATAAGCTTTCTCTACTGAATGCTTGCCTTTAGCACTAGGAAAATCGTTGAGATTTTCCACGTAGCTTATAGATTCTTATATATATACTTTTTTACATTTAGCTTCTCTATTTCTATCATTTAATTTCTATTTCTTCTAGACTGACATACTAGTTTGATGGGAAAAAATTATTTTTATTAAAATTCTTACTTTTACCATTAATTCTCTATTAATTAATTCCTTCATTTATTTGATATTTATTCAATAATTACTTTAGGATAGACTAAAGTAAATACAGAAATGTGAATCTTGTAGTTTAATAATTGGTATTCTTTTTTCTTTCTTTATAATGTTTTATTTGAACCTGTTTTTCTGTTAGAATCGATACTTTTCTAATTATAATAAATTGTCTTTAAAAATTAAAATGCTAACTAAATCTTTGGCATATTTGTGGGAATATATTTCCAATAACAGAGTTAATGTCATGATTTTTGTGTTACTTTAAAATAATTCATTGTTGAAGAGGCACTAGCCATATCAGTTGAGTACTGGATTTTGTGAAATGAGAATCCGCCACAGTCAGCTGTTTCTGACAAGAAAAGAAGGAGTTTCTGTCAACTGGTGCTTTGTGCCAAAAGGTTTGGGTGCTGGTTTAGGGCATGATGGGTGAACTAGACCAGAAAGAAGGCATAAATAACCAGTTACTAAGCACGTTGAGCATTTAGCATCTGGTGAGTGCCCAACAAGCAACCAGCGTATACCTCTGATCAATAGGTAATGACATCTAATACACAATCCAAATGCAGCACTGAGTTTTTTCCCCCAAGAGGAAAAAACACAGCTTCTGGTTTAGATTTCTGTATGTGTCCAGAATCATAAGATTTAATATACAGGAATCTGTCTCATTCAAGTGGAATAACATGACATTTCTTCAAGCTGGTTTTGCCATATAGGCTCTCTCACTGTCAAAAGAGAACACATCATAATGTTCCTGGCTTCCCAAAAATATTATTACTACCTTGATATTGTAAATCATATTTTGGGGCTGGAGAGATGGCTCAGTGGTTAAGAGCACCGACTGCTCTTCCAGAGGTCCTGAGTTCAATTCCCAGCAACCACATGGTGGCTCACAACCATCTGTAATGGGATCCGATGCACTTTTCTGGTGTATCTGAAGACAGCAATGGTGGTGTACTCATGCATAAAATAAATAAATAAATTTAAGAAAAAAGAAAAGAAAATCATATTTCAGCTTATCAACCAAGTATATCCTTTATACCTCAAATATTAGATTGTATTTTATGTGTTATAAGAATGTTATAGTCAATGAAGTGTCCTCACAGGCTATAGAATGTCAGTTTGTTTTCTTACTTGCCTAATTAGGTAAAGGAAAGTTTGAATCTGTCATATGAATACTCAGAAATTCATTCAGATTTAGCTACTGAAAAAAATCACTTCTTTGTTTCGCTAAGCCTGACTGTGCTGAAATTTTCATCCTGTATATTGAGATCTCATTTTCCCTTGTGCTGGCTAGTTTTGTATGTCAACTTGACACAGTTTGAGTCATCAGAGACATTTTTTCACTTAGCAATCAATGGCGGAGGCCCCAGTCCACTGTGAGTAGGCCATCCCTGGGCTGTCGGTTCCTGTCAGAAAGCAGGCTGAGCAAGCCATGTGGAGCAAGCCAGTAAGCAGCACCCCTCCATGACCTCCGCATCAGCTCCTGCCTCAAAGGTTCCAGCTCTGCTTGAGTTCCTGTCCTGATTTCCAGTGATGGACTGTGAATCTGGAAGTGTAAACTGAATAAACCCTTTCCTCCACAACTTGCTTTTTTCGTCATGATATTTTCATCGCAGCAATAGAAACCCTAACTAAGACACCCCTCAGTTTCTCAATTTGAATTCAATGGTGGAATTTCCTTCCCTGAGGAAAAGAAGAAAACATGTCAGAATATGAATTCCTGATCACTGAGTGGCTGTACCTGCATGACGTGTCCCATCAAGCTAACTTGTCTAATTCCACCACCAGATATAGACATCAAACAGGATCTAGTGGGCTAAAGCAGTAATTAGTGTGGCTGCCATCTTGAACAGTCAATCAAACCAGCTGCTCTGTATAGTGTAGACCAATATGTACTGTGGTTCGGCTGATTTTTTTCTATGCTGTAAACTGCATGGGATTCCGTTGGCTGTGTTTCTTGGGAGAAGAAGATGGAGGGTTTTTTTTGTTTTTGTTTTTGTTTTTTTTTAAACCTGTCTTTAAAAAGGAACTTGTGAAAATAAATAGAAAGAGCTCTCTCAGCACGTTGAAACTGTATCCCCGGCAGCACCACCTGTGAAAGCAATCTTCTTTGTCACTGTGTGAAGGAAATTCTGAGTCCCCTGACATTATTAAATTGTAGTGTGGCAGCATCTCTTCAAACAGCTAAACAATAATCTTGTTTTTCATCCTACAGATGAAATTGTTTTCTTCCAATGGTTATGGCTTTAATTATCTATTCTCCTCTGGATCTGCTTGTAAAATGAAGGGTGAGTAAGATGTCTCTCTCATGGCGTAGCTTAGAGTTCTGTGAATGTTGGGGACTTTTTCAAGACGTGTGAGTTCAGGAATTCAGCACTTAAGAGTCTCCTGACAGGAAAAGGGAGCCCGGGGCAGAGCTAGAAGGAGAAGGAGTAACTAGATAACACTGAGAAATACAAGGCAAGCTTCAAGACAGCTGAGGTTTACAGTTCACACTGAACCTCAGTTTTCCAACTAAAGGTCAGGTGTGGGTCCAGCAGTGCTTTGTTAACTCTTTATTTCCCTGCCTTAGTCTTTCTGCAGACAGAAATCCTTCCCAGACTTTTCTACATAAGACATGTTGGTTAAAGATCCAGATACCTACCCTGTTCAGGCTCTGCCAGCATCAGACCCAACTAAGAGAGCTTCTGTAGTTCCATAAGTAGAGGAAGATGGGAATCCTGAGTGAGTTTAGGAGCAAATAAACTCACCTTGATGGAGCATTTACCATATGCAGAGCAGTAAGGAGACTTGAAGACCTGAGGTCAGGTTTACAAGGCTGAATTGACTCTTATTTCCATCACACTGTGTAGGAAATAAGAGCTGTGTAGGCTATGCTGCCCCATGTCCACTGCCCCAAACCACTGAAACCACACATGGGGAAAGCCTCAGGCTTTGTAGAAAATACTATCTGGGCCTGCCTGGTTTTCATAGCCACACTATTACAATTAAACATCTGTGAAACTGGTCCATCAGATTGGTTGTCTGGCAGTAGAGCCTCCTTCCAGCAGTTAGGGAAACAAGATCAGACTACTGTGAATCAAGAGGGGACTCGGTGTTGCCAGAAGACAGCGTCTTACTTGCTTTTCTGAAGGTGTGTGGAGAAAGGAGAGATGGATGGGTTCAAGGAATTGTTTTGGTTATCTTGGTGTTTTCAAGGCTGAAAGATGTGAGCAAAAGTTTAAGCTAACAGGAAATTTCTCAAGGAAGAAGTGTAATAGAATAAGTGGTGGAAATCGCAGTAGTAAATACATGTTAAAAATTACTCTAGAAAACATTTCTCTGAGAACTTGACCTACTTAATCAATTTACTTCACTCAAGAATTTTATGCACTGGGCATGATGGTGCTTAGCTGGCATCCCAGCACTTGGGAGGTGGAAGCAGGAAGATCACAAGGTTGAGGCCAGTTTGCTCTATGCAGGAGTCAGTGTTGGGTAATAGCCTCATGTCCTGTCATGGAAATTGAGTCAGACTATACTGAGCAATAGCCTCTAGCTGTAAAGAATTGCTTGGTCCCAACGACCATTCCACTCTGCCTGCAGAAACAATACCTAGGTATTAAAAACAACTCATGCTGCTTCCAGTAAACCACAAAAGACTAACTGCAACTTCCTAGCAGCTATCTATACATGTGTATGCATATATACATGTTCCCATCCCCACTAAGTGGATTCATTTTCAACCTTTCCTATGGAAAGGCTGAGGCAGCTCACTGCTCGATAAAGCAGTTTTAGCTTGTTGAGATCAAATCTGCCTGCTTCTCTGCCTCTGTTTCTTTATAGACCCTTCCCATTTCAAATAATACAAAAAAAAAAAAAAAAAAAAAACCCATCTTCTTGAGAAGGTCTTAGTACTATTCTGATTATACAGATTAGGAAAGTGAGGAAGAGGTCACACAATGTCAAATTCCAACATTGAAAATAGGACTCAGATAGTTCAGAACCCAGATTCTCAACATTGATGCAAACTGGCCTCTCTGGAGAAAGCTTTCGGGTAGAATGGGGCACACAAATAATGCAAGAGGTTCTGAGGGGCAAAATACACACATTTCTCTTCAGCAGAAGGCACTGAAGAAATCCAAGAGAAATAACAGAAGTGCAGGGGAACTAGGGAGAGGAGCTGAGGTCATGCACCTTGGCTAGTGAGGCTTGTATAAACTGATGATGTGACACTCCACGTTACAGTTAGGGGGAAGGTTTTTGTTGTAGATAAGACAGGGAGAGAAGAACCAGAGGCAACTGCGAGAGTCTAGAGCAGAGAGAGAGTGGAGATGAGTGAACATGGCCGGCAGACCGGACCTGGCCAAGACAGAAGCAGGGTGGGAAGAGAGAAGGAGGATGCAGAAGCGCCGAGAGAGGGAGGGGAAATCAAGACACCAAGAGAGAAAGACAAAAATGGTGGGTTTAGCAGGGTTATAAGGAAAACACCTAGGTGGGGGGGAGGGAGGCCCAGTAGCTGAAAAAAATTAGGGTAAGAGAGGAGGTGAGAAGACCTAGGAGGACCATGGATTCTGTGGCAGTGAAGGAGCCTGGAGGCCAGCATTTGCTTTGGTATTCTAATAGGCACCTCAGGTGGCCATCTGTCCCTTCTGACAGTGATACCAAAAACTGTTTCCTTTCAGTAGAGACTAACCAGCTTCACAAGTTCATAAGGAATGCTGGCTTTTGTTTAACTGCCAGAGGTTTCCTTGGACTTGACAAGGCTATCTTAAGGTCCCTTAAGAGCAGGAGAGTAAACCGTGTGGCAAGTACAGACACTCCAAAGGGAACTACCTCTCTCTCTACTTGCTAGAGCAGCTGGTGTCTTCCAATTAATGTACCAGCTACAAGTATGTAGGCAGATGTGTGAAGGGCTCAGAACAATTTAGCAGTAACTGTGAGTATTTAGTTCCTCTCCTTGCAGATTCTGGCGTGCCTGTTATGGTGTGAACTTTTGAAGAAATGGCCTCAGCTTTGTTTTGATATGTCTCTGAGGCTGAATGGTGTGGGTGTGAGCATACAGTTAAGCTAAGGAGAACTCGGGATCTCTCCTGAGACTGAGCAGCTTTGAATTTGGAGGTTGGTAGTGGCGGAGCTGGGGTTGGGGTGTGCGTTAAGGAAAGCACTGTTCACAGTCAGTGACGCAATGAACTACAAAGGTCCACAGCTGTGCTTAGTGTTTTCCTGGGAGAAGTGAAAAAGCAAGTCACTGACTGGTCCTAGGCTGGGTGTGTTAGTCAGAGTTCTCTAGAAGAATAGAATGTATAAAATCAATCTACATATTTAAGCCTATCTATATCGATATAGACATTGTCTTAGTTAGGGTTTTACTGCTGTGAAAAGAAAAGACAGCATGACCAAGGCAGCTCCTATAAAGACAGCATTTAATAGGGACAGGTTCAGAGGTTCAGTCCATTATCATCAAGGCAGGAACACAGCAGTGTCCAGACAGGCATGGTGCAGGAGGAGCTGAGAGTTCTACATCTTCACCTGAAGGCAGCTAGGAGAAGACTGGCTCCCACATGATTAGGAAGAGGGTCTCACTGCCCACTCCCACAGTGACACAAGTCCTTCAACACGACTCCCTAGGCCAAGCATATTCAAACCACCACAGACATATATAGATATAGACATATAGATATGGATATAGATATAGATGATATAGATATATAGATAATAATGGGGTTTTATTAGAATGGTTTATAGGCACTGGCCCAGCTAGTCCAACAATGGCTATCTATTAACTGAAGGTCCAAGAATCCAGTAGTTGTTCAGTTCACAAGGCTGGATGTCTCTGTTGGTCTTCAATAGATGCTGAAATCATAGAGAAGCAGGCTCTAGTGTCAGTGAAGGAATGGACTTGTCAGTGAAAATGAGAGCAAACAGGCAAAAGGATAGAGAGCTTCCTTCTTCCACGTCCTTCATGCTGGAAGCAGGAGCAACTCAAATTAAAGGAGTATCTTCCCACCTCAAAGATCCTGTTTAGAAGTGGGTCTACACACATCAAATCAATTATTAAGAAAAAGATTCTTCACAGGTGTGCCCGTATATTTCAGACCATAAATAGTGGAAGATCTCAGAGAAGAGAATTGTGTTAGAGTTTCCATCACTATCACAAACATTGAAGAAAACTTTTTTTTTCTTTTTTTCTCTTTGAGACAAGATTTCTTTGTGTAGCCCTGGCTGGCCTGGAACTCACTTTGCAGACTAGGCTGGCCTCGAACTCAAAGATTCACCTGCCTCTGCCTCCAGAGTGCTGGGATTAAAGGCATACAAGACCACTGCCTGGCTGAAGAAAACTCTTAAAAAGAAAAAGCTTTATTGGCACACTCCCAATGACCTAAAAACCTCCCACTGAGCTCCTTATCTCAAACCCAGCACTTTCCCATGGCCGAACCCTGAGTACCACTTATTAACGCATGGGTTTTTGGGAAGGCTTCACATCCAAACCAGAGTAGTAGCTGAGGCTATGGTGATTAACATCTATTTTGAGCTCTTTAAGCCACCAAATTATTTTGTGCATATAAAATGTGAGGTGAGTGACATGGTAAGTTCTGGGCCAGCATGGACAAAAAAAGTAGGACTCTACTGTGGGGATGTGGTACTGAATCTCTGTTCCTCCACAGACATATTAACTCAAAGTGTTCATTTAAGCTGACCCAAGGTGATGTGTGCTCCTTAAATGTTTAGAATCACTGCTTTACCCCATAATGATTAACTTGGGCCTTTCTTATACCAAGAATGTGCTGTATTTTAAGTTGTTTGTGAGTTGGCAGGAACTGACAGACAACCAACAACACCTTCGACGTTTTTGTGCTCCCTTTGTGGCAGGTCTGGTCTGTAACTACAAGACACAGCACTCCACATAGACTCTAACTCTACAGAGGAAGGCCTTTGCTTCATTAGCAGCTGCTTCAATCAGCAAATGCTCTTTCATTAACTTTGGCAACCTCAGAATTCACTTCCCTAACTATAAGAATCTTTGAAGAGCCAAATTCAATTACATTCTTCTCAAAAAAATGAATAAATAAATAAATAAAATTTAAGCAAAGAAAAAATATTGTTCTAGATAGTTCAGAGTTGCCAAGATGTGACCAAATAGGGGCTTGACATTTCTGAAGACAGACCTCTACAAAATACTAACTTAATTCATGCAACAAGACTTCATTTGAACTTGACCAATCAATACTGAGCTGAAAGTAGAAGTAGAGAGTAGTTGGTTCAAGTTGGCACATTTTCAAAAGGCTTTTGGGGATGTTCAGCAGATTCACCATCCACATAGGTATCTGAATATGCTGTGGGTTGGGTTTTTATTATATTTGTTTTCTGTGTTCCTGCAAATTTATTGGCTTGATGAGGAAGTGGCTACAGTCTGGACATAACTAAATGCAGATTCCCCAAGGCCTCCATAGACTTTTAATGACCAAACAAATGCACTTCAGAGAAGAAGAAAAAACATCAGCAGCATTTATTTGAGATTTTTAAATAAAGCCCACAATTTTTCTGAGCCATGGGTATTATGGGAACAGGAATATCCACCAGCCAGTATGAGCCTAATTACATCCAACCATCATAACCTCTGTTCCATATTTCATCCAGGCATAGCCAAAAAAAAGGTCACACGTTGAAGAGTTAGTCACCAGCTTGGTGTGCTCCTGGAAGGTAGTGAGATAGTGGAGTCCTTAGGAGATGGGGCCTGATAGTTGGAAGTTATATCACTGATGCATGTCCTGAAGGGCACGTTGGGATTCTGGCTCCTTCCTTTCTCTTTGTTTCCTGATCTCCATGAGATGAGTTGTGTGTGTTGTTACACTCTTCCCTGTGTCACCACAGGCCCCAAACCCGGTACCAGCTGAGCGTTGAAAACTGTAAAACTCTGAGACAAAGTAAACTTGCCATCTTTATTGTTGCTGCCTACAGGCATTGTTTTTTTTTCAGTTTCAGAAACTGACTAATACAGTCAATATTTACTAGAAATAAAACTGAAATTACATTTCATAAACCTCAATGATGAGTTTTAAATAAAAAAAATATTGACCAAAATATTGACCAGCTGTTTGCCCAAGTACTAGGTAGCCATTACCTTTTGTTTGCATAAAGTTTAAAATTAAAAATTTTAGCCCAAACAATATGTACCTGTTACCATAAAATTTCAATTTATTCTTATCTGTTATCTGTGCCTTATGAAATTATGTCTACTTATTAAGGAAGAACATACTGATCTGTAATAAAACATATTATATTAAGGATATCATACTGAAATGTTTGCATTGAGAGGTCCAAAGTCTTTTCATTCATTCTCAGAATTATAGACTTTCAGATGTTTATAGAAGAGAACTTTATCTGTTCATTTAAGTCGCAGCTGTATTTGTTAGAAGAGATGGATCTTTCTGGGTAGTTTTATGAATAATTAACCTACCAACTAAGTTCACTTGAGTCTACCTTTAATTAACTCAACAAAGATAGATGATCAGCATATCCTTCTAAAACCAGTAACAAATCCATCGGGTTTTTAAATCAAATAAATAGAGTTGCAAATTTTCTTTAAAACAACGTAAACTCTGCTTTTATTGATAGTACTTTATAGGCATTCTAACAGCCCCATGGAACGACTATTTTATTTTTCACTTATGACTAAAGTACAGCTCATATTTGCATGGCCCCCAAGCTCAGGCACTGTCTACAACCACCCAGCACAGCTCACATGTTCTCTCCTTGAGCACATTGTTTAGAATCTCTGGTTTCATCAGAGTAAAATATAGGGCTTCCTAAAAAATGTGTCAGTTTGTCTGTGGTGGTCAACCAGTCAGAAATCAGTTCAAACAGACCAGAACATCTGAACCCCTTGATATCCACCCTCTTGTTCCCATTGGAAGACTGCAAGGATATCAGAAATTCCTCTTTGTGGATTATCCCAATGGCCAAGTCACTAATGTCACTTTGTTGATGAACAAGACCTCAACATTGGTGTCAAAAGTCCTTCAGAGACATTTCATCCGTCACTGAATCCCCTCTGGCTCCCTCTCTGTGCTGTACTATAGAGACATGGAATACACACAGATAATAAAGCCTGAATGGAGTTTATGCTCCAGTGGAGAAGCCATATTTGGGTTTTTGTTTGTTGTATTTTTATAGAGTCTGAGGTAGCTGAGACTGATTTTGAATTCACTATGTATCCAAGAATGACTCTGAATTCCTGATCCTCCTGCCTCCATCTCCTGAGTGATGAGATAACATGCAGAGTGTCATTTGCTTATCCTCAGAAGTGGGTCTTAAAACAAGGACACAGTTTAGACACAGTTACAGCAATAAAACATGTAGCAACACCTAAACCTGCAGCAACCAGCTTACCTCAGTGCACGTGGAATGATCGACTGAGGCAGGTCAAACTGGTGTGAAAAGCCGTAGACCAGGACAGTGGCAACTATTGTAAAGTTAGTTTGCCAACTATATACATATCCTATAATTTATAAACATCTGACTAAAATCATTTGTTCATTTAAAAAAAAAACTATTCATTTCAATTATTTCTACTTTTAACAAACTTGCTTTGAAAGTTAGGTTGACATTCTGAGTTAAACTACAGAAGGTTATATTGTTTATTTTTTTCAGGCCTATTAAAGTGTAATTTTTGTACATTCATCCTTTGAAGTGCTGGGTCCAATGAGCTTGACAAAGGAATACAAGGTGTGTTCCCCTCACCACAGTCACGATATCTATTGACTAATTCTAGCACCACAAACCCTCAGCATGCCCATTGTAGCTTATCCCTCTCTCTGGAAGACACTCATGAAATCTGTCTGTTTTTTTTTTTTTTCAAGAGTGCCTTAAAGAAGTGAAGTAGGAATTTCTGATTTCTTTAGCGACTCAGTTGTGTCATGTGATGTTTTTCTGAAAACTGTCTTATGAGAAGACATTTTGCTGAGAACACACATGTGGTGTTTTTCTGGAAGCTATCTGGTAAAAGGGCATGTGATGTTTTGCTGGAGCAGACAATTGAGGGGACACATGATGACTGGAAAGAATATAAGCATGACCAAACAGTGGATGACACTTGCATTGGTTTACCTTGCTTTCTTCGATGATCATTGCTTGTCTTGGCTGAATAGAGAGAAAAAGACCAGATAAATTTTTTTTGGTATCCTGGCTGCTCCCTGCCACTTCCAAGGACTTGTGCTGTTTGGTGGAGCCTCATAGTTTCTTCTGGATGAAGCCATTGATGATTCATATTTGGCGTTTGCTAGTGGACTGGACTGCTGACAACAAAGTTTGGAATCGCTCCAAAGAACTATTAGAACTAAATAGGTCCATAGCCCTCATTTCCTATTTACTTTTCTTTTTCCCTGCCTCTGCTGGGTGGTGGACTAGAAGGGAAGTTGAAGCGTTAAAGAACCATAACTAAAGTAGGTTTAAAATCTAAGCCTACACAGAAGAGATCTCAGTATGTGGTGTTTTCTATCTGATTTCTTTAATTCAGCATCATGTACTAAAATCCATCTATTACAGAAGGTGCTTGGGATCAATGAAATAAGACTCAGAGAGACAAATACCATCTTTCTTTCTCTCATCTGCAAGGTGCATGAGCATGTATGTGTGCATGTATGTATGTGGGCATATATGTATACATGTATGTATGTGTGCATGTGTGTATATCTGTGCATTTGTGTATGTCTCAGTGCTCGTGAGTGTATGTGAATGTATGTGTGTGCCTGTTCATGGGCATGTGTGCATGTGTGTGTGTGTGTGTGTGTGTGTGTGTGTGTGAGAGAGAGAGAGAGAGAAAGACAGAGAGAGAGAGAAAGGAGAGAGAGGAGGAGGAAAAGGAGGAGGAAGAGGTGGAGGAAGAGGAGGAGGAAGAACCCTATCTCTGGAAAGAGAAAAGAAATCAATCGAGAAGAGGAGAATCAAGAGAAAGAATAAGAGTGAATATAATCAAAGTGCATGATATACATAAATTAAAGTGTTAGTACAAAATATACTATATGTTACTATATGTTATATTAAAGATATACTACAAAAAGTACAAAGCAAAATGCACAAAAAATTTAAATGCCCTTTAGAACATATGTTGTTTTCCTGCTATTAAGTGTTACGTTGCTTGGCTGTCCACTGGTTTTATTTCTCCCATTAGGTTGAGAGTATAAGCTTGCCAGAAGAGGGGCTACCCTGCAAGGAGCATCAGAGAACTTTAAAAGTGATAGAAATATTCTGTATCTTGATTGCACTAGGATATTACATCCTCACTCAAAATGAATTTGAAAATACAATTTTTAAAACTCTAACCTCTTTAGAAAAGTAACTGAATGATAACTGTGAATTCTCAGAAGAAATTAGCTTCCATAAAACAGATTAAAATGCAGAGCTCCAAAAAATCATGAAGTTTGTCCAAGCCACACCTACATAACACACTCAAACCCACATGCCTTTCATGCCTGCCTGCCTTTCTTCAGAATGAGACCTCTACAAACAAACTACCATACATACTGCTTTGGTTTGGGTCATGATAAATGCTTTCATAGAAATTTATTAACTGGGGAGATTTTATTTAGAGAGTCCTTCTCTGCGTTAATTTCTGGAAGCTGCTGTAAAATAAATTATCACAAACCTGGTGCCTTCCAACAACCAACCAAAACTTACTATTTCAGAGCCTGCAAACCCAAAGTTGAAAATCAAGGTGTTGACAGAACCCAGCTCCTCCTCTAGGTTTTAAGAGACAATGGGTTCCTAACTTCTTCCTGCTGCTGGTGGCTACAAGTGATGCATGGCTGGAGGTTTTGTTGTTTCTTGTTCTCCCCCTCTTCCCTCTGAGTGTTCCTCTGAATGATACAAACCACTGAGATGCATTTCACATAGACCTCCTTTACTTCAGTGTAGCTGAAAAGACTTCATTTGCCAACAAGGTCATGTTCCTGGGTTCTGGAGATTAGAACATGTATATCTTCTCATATGGCATCCCTCAAACCACTGAGCCCACACCCACTGCATATGGCAGTCTGGAAACTCTCCAGGCAACCGGTCAGAGGATCAGAAGGCTGACTTCAGCTGTTGTTCTTCTCTTAGGACCACTATCCTGCATCACCTAGCTCATCTGTCAACAATGGGTTGTATTTCTCCTCTGTATGCACATAAGTGTGTGTTTGCTGTTCGGGGTATATGTATGTGTGGGTGACCATTTCTGTATGCACATGTAGGGACCAGAGTGGACATGAGTGTCTTTCTTGATTGCTCACCGCTTTATTTATTGAGGCACAGTCTCTCAGTTGGAACCAGAGCTCACTGATAGTCTGGCCAACCAGCTTGCTCCTGAAATCCTGTCTCCACCTCCCCAGCACTGAGATTACAGTCAAACTGCCGCATCCTGGACTCTAAAAATGCTAAAGCAAGAACTTGATCCACTGTGTTATCTCGCCAACCTCTGCTTGTATTTTTAAATCAAATAATGCAAAGTATTTTGAAGGAAGGAGCCCATGTGGGAAAGGGTAGTGATGAATAACGTTGTTGGGTAAATAATAGTACTGCTGAGTCATAGTAACAGTACTGCTGAGTCATAGTTCTGTGACGTGAATAAGAGCGCTGGTGAGTGAGAGCTAGCTTCATTGAGTGACTGTGATATTACCAGTGAGTAAGTGGTAGCATTGTCACAGGGATGTGATGCCCTTCCATTTTTTCCATGAAAAATAAATGACAGGCACATAGAAAATATGAGTTAAAGGAACACAAAAAATAGATTAGGTCATCCTGTATCAAAACAAATATAAAGGCTAAGAGTATGGTTCAGTGGTTGATCACTTATTTAATATATAAAGTTTGGGTTTAATCCCTGTACCACAAAAAATGTATTAATGTAGCATAACCATATGCAGAGAAAAAATATTTCCTGCATTTATTTCCAAAATCAATTATTTGCTAGTTAAATAGAAAAGGAGGTTGCCGTTGTCAGTGACATACAAAAAGCCAGATGATATCACTCACCATCCAGGCACTTGGAGGACAGATAGAATCCTGGTTTACTGCCCGCCAGCCTAGGCACCTGAACAAGGCCTGGGTGTCAGGGGGAGACTCTCTCTAGAAAAGCAAGGAAGGTGTTCCTGAAAATAGATTCCTGCTGTTGACCTCTGGTCTATACACTCACAGGTGCACACACATATTTGCACACACATAGATACAAAGTCAAAACCACAAATGAAATGTCATTTTATAAAAACACAAACAAATGGACTCTAGAGATGTTTCCTCCAGCAATCGATAGTGTCATTTTATGCAAATGAGAGCAACCTTTCACCCTCAGGTTTTTGACCCTAGAGGATGAATTTACTTGGCTGCGTCTCAAAGCCGGACATCTGGTGACTTGTCAGGTTTCATGCAGAATGCAGTAACACACAGGGCCTTGTGACCACAGGCTGTTTTGATATCGTCGGCACAGATATTTGAACCTTGACCTACAACCTTTCAAATGCTACCCCACACCCCCAAAGTCTCTCTGACTTTGCAGGAGGAGGCCACTGCAGGGAGCCTGAAAAAAAAAACAAAAAAAACAAAAAAAACCACGCAGCAGCGGTGCATAACTGCTCAGCGGGGCACGTGGCCTGCAGGCTCCTGTTATAATATTTACATTACATTTCCATTGAGATGGCCGGGTCTCTGCTCACATGACCCAAATGCAGTTCTCACTCCACCAAGAACAAACAGCCGGTACTACGCAGTCTGCGCTGGCAGCTTTGCACATGCTCCGTCTGGCCCTGTGAATCTCACTCATTGAGATTTCCATTGGTTTAAAGCGACCTTCCAGCCGCCGCTGCAGCCGAAGCTCTGGGATCTGCAGCATTTTCCTGGCCCAGATCCAAGGCAGGCACCCCCATGAAGGCTGTCTTATTTTAGGGTTTGGGATGTTTTGTCTGTTTGGGGGAAGGGTATATAATACTCACACATGAGTATAAATGATGAATGGGGCTCTGGGAGTAACTCTTCCTCCCCTGCAGTTTTTATAGGAAGAGTGTTTTTATGTCTTTTCAAAGGTGGCCTTGAAGGCAACGACCCGCAGATCAATCGTACACTTAATTCTACAACGGGAGCGTCATCCCAAAGATGCTGAAGCTGACTGGCGTGTTGGCTGCAGTGTGTGAAATGGTGTTTTCTCCTCTCCAGAGCCCTGAATATTTTTTGCCGTTCTGATGGTAAACGATGAGACAGGCTACCATGGATTTCAGCACCTCCTCTCTGTTTGATCAGCACAAAGGTAACGTGATGTTTTACTACGTCCTTTGGTGAAGAGATTTCCAGTTTGTAAGGAAAGATGGAAAGGGGTGTGTGTGTGTGTGTGTGTGTGTGTGTGTGTGTGTGTGTGTGACAGACAGAGAGAGAAAGAGAGAGAGAGAGAGAGAGGAGTGGGGGAAGGGAGAGAGAGAAAACAAACGTTGTAAGAACTTGCTAAGCTTTTAGGAATAGAAAATAAAACAAGCTTACAGGCTTTCTGTCTTGTGGATGTATTCCTAGTTCCATTCTTTAGCTTAGGTTTAAGGCATATCAGCTACTTTAGATAGTATCATCTTTATACCATGCCATAAAGTACGTTAAGGAAAGTGGTACCAGAATACATCTCAGGCCTCTTTCGCCGGTAAATCACTTTGGCCATCAGGAGCCACTGTGGATTCCCTCCAAGAGAGACCTGACCCACAGACAGGTCACGTTGATGCCACACCTCATTCAAGACTGTGCGGTGACTTAATGCTGCATTATTTAATTGCAATGGCAGAGTGGTGTTTTTCCTTATCTTTCATTTGCATAAAGGAAGTCATCTTCCACAGGCCAAGTAGGCTGTGAAATTCATTCATCCTTGGCTTCATCAGGCATCCAGCCTGTCAGTCTGTGTGTATGACTTTGCATGTGCTGGATGCCTCTACACATGTATTTGTCATTCATGTAATTACACCGTTTTTTTCTATGTATGGTGGAAGGGAATTCCCACACTTCAAATATAGCAGACATCCCTAGAGCCTTTTTATGAAACATCCGACATCTCACCCGCTCGCTTGCCACACTGAGATTCTTCAGTGTCTCAAGAGCCTTGGATAATTTCCTTCAGCTACAGCATGAAATGGTGGTTTGTGGAAGCCTCATTAGGAAAATCCATTGCTTCTTTCTTTTTCCCAGTTGTCACTGCTTCAAGCCAAGGTTACCTCCCCTGGATCTATATCTGGCTTCAAGGGTAAATGATGTTTGCTCAATAGATTTCTCAAATAATAACATAGGTTTAGATTTCTGAGGCAGTTGCTAGATAGTCTTCTCCAAGTCTTATTTGGAGAGGGAGTAGGGAGGGAGGAGAGAGACAGAGAGAGAAAGGGAGGGAGGGAGAGACGAAGGGAGAGGGGAGGGAGAAAGAGAGTCTTGAGAACATCTTGAGTCACAGTGAGTCTGTAAAGAGGCACCACAGGAAGGGGGCTCACTGTAGTTCCTGTCTACCACTCCCCCTCTCCTCTTTGTACGTTTTCTTCCACTGATGGCAATTATCACAAATGAAAGCTCTGCTTAAAATCAAACTGCTTGTGCTGGTTGGAAAACAGTGTTGCCAAGCCTTGGAATCACAGAGGAAACACGGTGAGCTTGTTTGGAGGACTAATCTGAGGGATCAGGAACTAACTACAGAAGAACAAAGCAAATGTATCTGTTCTAGCCTGGCACCTTTTATCTGAAGTGAGCTCAGGACATAACGGAAGTGCCGGTTTAGAATATTTGCTTGGAGCATCTTTTGTGGGATCAAGTCAGGGCAATTCTCCTATCTGATTCTTCCCATTATATTAACTCTCTCCTAGTTCTCTGCAAATCTCGCTCCTTTCTCTCTGATGGAAACAGAGGCTTCCACATTCTTAGCTCTGAACGGCAAATGAGCCCAGCTTTGTGAACTCAGCATTTTATCTGACCTCTCTGGGCCTTCGTTTCCTTTGCCGTAAAATGATGGGAAAACTGTTCATTGCAAAAATGCAAACTGATACTTAAGAAGCAGTTACCACGCTGCTGAGGCCCAGGAAGTGTTTCTAAATCATGGCCGCTGCTATTGCTGATTCCAGTACCACTTGACCTTCCCCGTCCTCTAACTTAGATGTAACCATCTCAGCCAGGAGTTCTGTTGCTGTTGGGTGGACTAGATTGCATGCCTTCTTCAGTCAAAACCCCAGGGGGCCTCTCAGTAAGTTCTGAGAGATAATTAGCAGAAATGATGCCCACATAGTTCTATTACCGTCACTAAGCCTTCCCTCGCTTTAAAAGCATGGGAGAGCCTAATACGTTTTAAGACATGACTAGATCCATCTTGCATTATTTAGCAAACAGTGCTTTGCTAAATGACTAGACGAGTTGAGAAGTTGAGTGTTCACTTCCCAGCCTTTGAGCTAAGATGAAGTGAGAGTGTCTGTCCTTACCAGTCTAATATATGATATGACAGGGGGGTAAAATGTCAGGCTTCGGCCTGACATTGTAGTAGTTTCAGTAATGGTGCAGTCCAGAGGATCTCAAAAGGGGGAGGGCTGAGTACAGAACTTGAGGGAAGGGTTCTACTATGAATTGAAACCAACAGCACCGTATTTGCATATATATATGTGGACAAGACATGTCTTCTGGAAGCAGCTTAAATATGTTTCGGAAACTTTCTCTAGAGATAAATAGATAAATGTCTACCTTCTCCTTATAGACCACCAAGGACTGGGGGAACCAATGACTTTATTGGGCTTGCTTACTGAGCAGAGTGAGAAGTTACTCACAGGATCATGAGAGACCCCCAAGCTGCCATACCACCAAAACATCTCACCCCAATAGAGATGATAACTTTTCTATTACTGTATAGACAGAATCCCCCTCTCAGTGAAACATCCACAGTGTGTATATCCTAGCACCTCCCAACACCCCAAGGCCACATGCAGTTAAGGTAGAATAGCGTACACATGGCTGGGAGGTTTGGGAGGGAGTGGACAAGATCAAAGGTGAGACTCCAGTGATCGCCCCCATTTGATCACCCCCATTCATCCTTTGAGGGGGTGAATGAATGAATGTCCACTGTCAACAGGCTTCATGTGGAGGGTCTCCTGAAAGTAACCACAGTGCTCTGGTGAAAACGGTCACTGTGGTGCTCAGAGGTCATCGTTCTATAGCAGATATGACACAGTCCACTGGGTCTTGAACTTGGATGCGTAAGAAAGAAACTGGAGGTGGGTGGGTTGGGTGACATTGAAAATAGCGATCCTTGGATTCCATCTGTGGGATTTCCAATAAAATGGGGATGGACATAGCTTGATCCCCACGCTCAGGATGTTTCACTGTGAAGCAAAGGTTGTGAACTGCGCAGTTCAGCCCCCCTAACATTTCAGGTGGGATAACTGAGCAGCTCAAGGTAGCTACTACAATAATCACAGTCTGCTTGTTACTAATAGAGAGGACCCAGACCCGGGTGCTCTCTGTGCAGACAACAAAGAAAACAAGTGTAAGCTTTCAGTTCATCATGTTTCTAAGCACACACCAGAACTCAGCTCTTGGCTGAAAATATGGGGGTGAGCAGACGCAGAGCTCTAGTGAGGTAAATCTCTATGCTTGTATTTTTTTTTACACAGTCTTGTCTCAAGCCTCCATAGCTGCCTGAGCCAATGGCTCTCTTTTGTCTATGGTTTCTTCTCCCATGTCCTGTGCATGGTTTTGCGTATCCATAAGGTCTCCATGAGCTTAAGATCAGGTTATCTGACTGGCCCAGACTCTAGCTTGCTTTGTAAACTCCAGAAGGAGAAAACCTGAGTCTGCAAGGCTCCCCGTTCCTGTGTCTTGTGCTTTCTGCTCACCATAGCAACAGCTCTGATCCCACGTGCTCCTCCTGGCTGTCTCCCCTCTCAAAGCCTACACACAAGAAAGCACTGTAGTAAAATTTACTACAGAACACAGAGGTTCCTGCTCAAGTCAACATGCTTCGTAACTGAGGAGATCTACGTTATCTACATTTTCAGCTCTGGCACAACTTGTGCAAAGTAAAGCTTTGCTCCAAGAGAAAACTGGAGACAGGGCTGGTTTCCACAGCCTACTTTGTCCCAGTCACTCCCTGTGTGGGTCTGAGTGAGGAGGGTCAGGTCTACTGGAGTGCTGTTGGGAAATGGAGCTGATGAGGTTGACTGAAGCCTGTGCAGCCATCTCGGGACTGCAGACTCCTCACAGCCTGTGTCTCTTGCAGAAGCATTGCTTCGAGGATGAGAGGAAGGCCTTGTCTTCTGCTTGGGTTAGTACAGTTGGCTAGTATCTGTGAGCCACTGGCATGAAGAACTACCACCAAGTAATGCTTAAAACAACAGAAATCTCTCAGTTCTGGAAGACGAAAGTCTGAAATCAAGATGTCAGCAGGAGTGTACCCCTTCTAGAACTTTCAGAGAAGACTCTTTCCTTGCTTTTTCCAGTTGCAGGCTGCTGTGACCTCATGACATCCATTTCTGCCCCTGTCTTTGTCTACCAGGCTGTGTGTAAGCATCTGTTCTGTGTGTCCAGTACATCGTACAAGTCTCAAACTCCTTCTGCTTCAGAAAATGCAGGAAAAACATCTTATGATTTATGATTTAACCTCAGTGTTTGTCACATCTAAGGCAAGTTGTGTGTGTGTGTGTGTGTGTGTGTGTGTGTGTGTGTGTGTGTGTGAGTGTGTGTCATATAAAGCAATCATCATAGGTTTCAGGAGTTGGGGCATAAACATATCTCTAGGATTACATGATAGATGTCAACTCTCAGGAATCAGATATGCTGGCTAGTTTTTTGTCAGCGTGATGCAAGCTGTAGCCACTGGGTAAGAGGGAACCTCAACCAAGAAAATGAACTCTATCAGGTTGCAGCTAGTCTGCGGAGGAATTTTCTTACTTAATGTTTGATGTAGGTCATCTCCACAGTGGGCCCAGCCTACTGTGAGCAGTGCCATCGCTGGGCATGAGGTCCTGCATAAGAAAGTGGTACATGACTTTAATCCTAGCAGTCAGGAGGCAGAGACAGGAGGATCTCTGTGAGTTCAAAGCTAGCCTTGTCTACAGAATGAATTTCAAGACAGCCAGGGCTACACAGAAAAATCCTGTCTCAAAAAAAGGATGAGGGAAGGGAAGAAAGCAGGCTGAGCAAGCCACAGAGAACAAGCCAGTAATCATACTCCTCCATGGCCTCTGTTTCAGTTCTCACCTCACGGTTCCTACCTGGAGCTCCTGCACTGACTTCTCTTCATAGTAGACTGTGAGCTGACAGATGATACGAACCTTCCTGCCTCAAGTTGCTTCTGGTTATGGTAGTCATTAGAACACTGAAAAACCAAACTAGGACATAGGCAAAATTATAACATGGTTTTTGGTTTGTTTTTTTGGTTTGTTTTGTTTTTTGGTAAAAATACATTCTTGTATGGAATATTGGCACATAAGAGATGAGAGAGAACATCTCTTTGCTGCCAACTCTGAACAGGCACTGTGTGTAGATAACACACACAGTGGGAAAACTGATGTCCCCTGAGCACTGCAGAGCCAGGCTCCTGTGCTAAAGACTACACAGACCATCTCATAAAATTCCACTCTCAGCCTCTCTGTTTATTCCTTTTTATCAGCACAATTCAGAAAGCTCATGACCTAGTTCAATATTACCACAAAGTTGGACGGCAGAGCTGGAATCCCGAGTCTGTCTTTCTTCAAACCCCATGTTCTTTTTGCCACAGTGTGTTGTTTTATTGGGCAGCTATAAAATTTAGCAAGAAAATTAAGACATCAGTGGAAAAGATAAAATCGATGAGCTACTTTTCACAATCAAGTTACCCCATGATGTTTTAGATCGACACACAAATGTGCTGATTTTTAACACTCAGCTTCTTATCTGAAATGCATGCGAACACCAAACAAAGAGACTTACTTTCATTTTGCTGGAAAAGCAAAAGTTACAACTGCTGGGTCGTATCCAGATGCCTGCAAAGGAAGAAGAAGCAAATTTGGAAGGATCAAAGGAAGAGGGCAAGAGAAAGCAGGCGATGGAGGGAGTGAAGAGGGTGCCTTACCTGGGTTCAGCTGATGGTTTCAGGCTGAAAGACTGAATTTGAGGTTGGTTTTCTGATTGACAGTGCAGACGAAAGGAGAACACACCGAGCCGACAATCCATGGGTTAGAATTGATCCCCTAAGGTGATGCTTAGCCTTAGTCCTCCCTGGGTTAAGAAAGGAGAACGGAGAAATAGAAGGGCGGAAGAAGAATCTTTTTGCCAAAGTTTTGGGCCACTTCAGACCAACTCTGGCTCCTCTTCCTTCTCTGTTCTGCTCCTTTCTTCCCATCAGACAGCTCTTGGGTCAGGCTATGAGAGATTGGTTCATTTTGGAGACTGTGGTATCTCAGTACCTCAGAAGACTCCACCTCCAGTAACCCAAGCTTGCCTCCCCTTGTAGCCTTCCCAGCACCTTTTATGGAGATGAACAGAAGGGAGCCCCTGACTGGTATTAGCCAAACACAAGGGCAGCTCTGTAGTTAGGGGTGGAGTGTGGGTATGGTATCCAGGGATTGAGGAAACCCTGATTGGGTAGCCAAGTCTCTGGTATCAACTCTGTTGCTCCCCACAGTGTCACCAAATCCACTTCAGGAGTCTAACCCTCAGCTCAAACAGAACTGAACTGGGTCGCCACATAGAGTTCTCCACCTCCCCTGTCCATGAACCCCACTGCCCTGCAGGACCACATCGCTGTAGATTACCTGCTTCCCTATGGATTTCCCCTTTTGGGGTCGCCATTTTGACACCTAAAATAAGAAAACCATTAAACTTCTAGCTGTTGTTGTGATGAAACCAACATCTTACCCACCCACAGATATGGGCCAAGGTGAGAAGGCAAAGATCTGAGTACACCAAGGCTCAGGGTCCTTGAGAAAAGTGTGACATGTGACTGGGCTAGATGCCATGCCTACTTCCAGAGGTTTTCACATGCTGAGTGTGCTCGAATTGCTGAGAAAGCCTGTGAGGCACTTAGTTCTGCTTCTTCTGTCATGTCATGAAGGATCTGCATCTCAGATTTTCTGATCTACCTTCTAAAGTCTTGAGCGTTTCACCCCACGATTACCTCTCTGCTAATAGCTGTGTGTGCTTTCTAAGTGTCCTCCATTTGTTTCTGTTTGTGAAAATTGAGCCAGCACTTGGACATTACAGAGTTTGTTCTGGGTCATTGGTTGTATTGGGGAAAGAGAAGGTATTGTATTCTGTGCAGAAAGCATTTCTATTTCTAAACGTGCCCTCAAAAGTCAAATGTAGGCACCTAATAACTAAGTGCTCGAATCATTTTTTTTTAGCTTTTTATTTGAAAATAACTTTGTGTGTGTGTGTGTGTGTGTGTGTGAGAAAGAGAGAGAGAGAGAGAGAGAGAGAGAGAGAGAGAGAGAGAGAGAGAATACATGAGAGAGTGGGCCAGAGAGGGTAAGTAGGTGATTCTATACATGTGGGATGAGCACCCATTTTGACCAGACTGACTAGCCACCCATCCACAGCAATCCTCCTGTATCTGCCCCACATGGTAGACACACACATTTCCAAACTTTACTTTATACAAGGGTGCTGGGGCTCAAACTCTGGTCCTCAACACTCACACAGCAAGAATTCCTACCCACTCTGCAGTCTCCTCAGCTCCTGAAGAGAAATTTTAATTTATAGAAATATAAGACTGAAAGATTCGAATAGTCTCCACCCTAATTACATTCATATAATGTAATATTTTATTCTATTTTTTATTTGTTCTCTCTCATCTAGTCTCCCTCCACCCCGTGTGTGTGTGTGTGTGTGTGTGTGTGTGTGTGTGTGTGTGTGTGTGTTCAGTCTACACCATGTACCCGGTGTTATCTACTGACCCAATAATGTCTTTTACACTACTACTGCAACTCCAGTGGACTAAGTTAGAGACATTCTGTTTAATTCTCATGTGGCTTTTTCTTTAATTTGGTACATATCTGTAGCCTCTTTTGGTCTCTTATGACATTGAGATTTTTAAATTAGAGTCTTCTCCATTTGTTAAAACTTGAGTTGCACTTTTGTAGTTTGTCAGAATCTTCCTCACAGCTCAAAAGTGAGAGTCTGCATTGCTCTCAAGTGGTGCATGTCTCTAGTTATCACAGTATTGTTCAAATCCTTTATGGTGATCACCTGGGGATGAGGGGTCTCAGTAGTGTTTGATTGATTCTAACAGGGCCAAATCATTTTCCTATTTATGAAATTGATAACTACTTTATTCAAAAACAAATAAAACCCAAAGCAACGTAAGGATGAGCAAAGGACAAAAGATGTAATATTCCCTTATCTAGTGACACACACACACACACACACACACACACACACACATATATATGTGTGTGTGTGTGTGTGTGTGTGTGTGTGTGTGTTCTTCATCACCTCACCACAGCCTGCTCCCGCCCCCTCAGTAGCTAGATGGTTCCACAGCACTCAAGGGCATTAGCTTCTAAAGAGAAACAACCCAGCCAAGACTGTTAACCCAGATTAACTGTTATTAACCATTACAAGAAGAGGTAGCACCTCAGTTCATGTAGCAGGCATGGTGACAAACTCTGCTCTTCAATCTTCTCATTTAATCCTTGCCACCATCTCTGAGATAGACTCCATTTTTGGTTCACCCAAGATTGCATGACTGCTGAAGGCAACAAGATGAGAAGCGAGGCAGCCATGTTAACTCAGGCAACTTGCTCCCCAGTCTCTCCTCAAACTACCCTTTGTCCCCAGACACGGCTTCTCTGTCCAGCAGTCTATCCCACCAACCCTTTCTTGAGATGCAGCACTCACTAATGTTGAGACAGCTGGAGTTCTTGACAGAGCATGATCCCCCCTCCCTCTTGTCTGCTGTCCTTGGGCTGGACTTCTCTCTGCAGGGAGATGGGTCAAGAAACCCGAGTTCATATTGGCAGCCCAACTTCTTCCAGGGTTGAATGGAACAGTCTCCATAGAAGCTGGCCTGGGGAGCAAAGAATGGCCTCAACATCTGAACAAGAGAAAGGAGGAGGGGCTCACAGAGTGAGATCACACACTGGAATGTGACCTGTGGAAGCCCTGTGATGGCCAGAGGCTTTGCAAGGACAGGGCTTGGCTTCCATCACAGACGCTTCTGAGCTTCCTTCTCAGTCCCTTTCTTCTGTGTAGCCCCAAGTTGACACTTCTCCAGAAGGTTTGGAGAGCTGGAGGAGGCATATGAAACAAGTTTTCAACCTGGGCCCCTTGGAGGTTGGTTGTGGTGCCTTCATTTTCATCACCGAGACCGTGTCTTTGATCTTAGGTTTCACCACAATGAAATCAGTACATACAGCTATATTTTTAACATCTTGGTGTTTTAAACCAGTGAGAGGAGCATTTAAATTTACCTAAGTTGAAGTTTTTATTCTTTGCTTAGTTATATTATGTGAAAACATATTCCTAGGCTTTGGGCCATAAGCAGGTTGACCCAGTAGGGAACCACTGGGCATCGAGAGAAACAGATGGTGCATAGGGATCTGAGGTCATAGAAGAGCTGACCTAAGGATGCTATTCTAACACTTGGGAACCATCCAAGTTTCCCAGCTTTATATAGCTCTGGCAATCATTCCAGTTTTGAAGTGGACTCTTATTATTCTAGTAATTATAGTTTTATAATGTTGGGGTAGTCTGTAGAAGAAATTTTCTTTAATATTGATCTGTTCTCATTAAATTAGATTCCTTACCCATTCTATTGTTTCCTCTTTGTGTTTGTTTCTGTTTGGGGGATGGTAGCACAGTCCACCCCTTTCTTCAAATAATAACACTTTTAGAGTTGAAAGTTAAGTTCCATTCTAAATATATAACACCACACCCTCCCTCTTTACACCTGAGATGGAAGGACAGAGGTATTCCCAGTGATGGGGTGCTGGGGACTCTGTGGCCATTGAAGCCACAGCAAGTGCCCATGTTCCGAGGGGGCCTGATACTGTGTAATGTCTCGGCTCCCAGCTCTTCCCACTTTGTAAGCTATACTTGCTGAGATGAAACTGTGAAGGTATGTTACAGGGATGAATTAATTAATACACACAAGTACCTGGATCTGTGCCTGGCCCACAGTAATTGTCTAGTAAGTGCTACTGTGGGCTACAGGAGACTTATAAAGATAGTTACAACAATCCCCTTAAGATTTTTATCAAGATTTAATGAAGTAATACATGCAAAGCCCTTGAAGCCATCCAAGTCTATAGCATTGACTTGGAAGGCACTGGTTGACGTAGAAAGACTATTACAAAAGACTCCTCTAAGCTCATTTGGCAAGCTGTCTCCCCAGGTTCAAGCTGCCTTCTCCTCTGTAATGGATTCATGACAGACTACCTCTTTCCAACTGAGGTGGGGGTTGGTGGTGTGAAAACCACAGTAGAAGAAAGCTGATCTCCCTGGGCAACTGGTAGATCTTAGATGCTGCTACATACAGTTCTTTTCTCACCCCAGTCCCCTTAGCCTATAATGGTAGGGGAGATTTTACTAACGCATATCCACAAATCAAAGTGTCTTCATGTCCTGCTGTTGTATTCTTTTAGTAGCAATAGAATTTATTACTGATTTTTATCCAGTAGAATTTAATTTACAATTTTGTGTTTACAAATTTCAATGGTCCATAAATGCCTCCCTCTCCCCATCCCACTCCCTCTCTTTTTCTCTTTCCTTCTTTTCCTTCCCCTCTCTCCCTTTCCTTTCCTCTCTCCCTCTCTCCTTCCCCCTTCACCCCCCCCGTGTGTGTTCAATTTAGAGTAAGCTTAGAAAATCTAATTTTTAAAGCACAGCAGTCTTTTTCTATATGAATTTTCTGTCTCTTGATTATTTAGCATCTATCTTCCCATTCTAAGGAAATCCTCTCACACACTGTAGAGCTTCGTGCCCATGCCGTCAGCTTTACCACCTTCCCTGGCTGTGTGATCAACATCACTGCTGTGCTTTCAACTTTGGGTTGGCTGTGAAATGTATTTTTGCTACCATGAGTATAAACTCTAACAGGATGATGTTTCTGAGCCACAGAGCTGGTACAATGGTGGAGAGTCAGGGATAGGCTGCCATGAGACAGAATGGATTGTGGGAATGTGGAGTGTCCATCCTTAACCAAAAAAAGGTCAAAGTTCAATGGATCATATGGGGTCTTTGCATACTAGTAAATGAGCAATTACAAACCACAGTGATAGGATGGTTACAGGCCATGGGGTCAATGAGTCAGAGGGTAGAACTGGGCCTAAGAACCTTCAGCATTAGTTGGGTTTCTCCATTAACTACCTGCCCATGCTACTCTGGGTAAGCCTTTTGCTCTGAACCTGGTTCCTTCACCCACAAAATGGAAGAAATTGCAGTCCCCACTTCCCAAGGTCAGAATTAAATAATCAGAATAGAGTGCTTAGCACAGTGCCTGGCCCATTCTAAGCATTATGTAAGGGTTTCTCATAATCGCAAATATTGCTGAGACAGCAGCACAGCCCCCAAAGACCCCATGAGCCCCGCAGTAGCAGTGGGTGCCTTTGCGTGGCTTGGAGGTGTTACCTGGAAATACTTGTGAGGTAGTTTTCGATAATGCTAGCTTTGTGTTCTGATTTCTTCAAAAGTCCCCACAAAAGTTTTAGAATTTGAAACTGCAAAAAACGACAACAACAAAACTCCAAGAACGTTTTCTGTGGACCTTCCATGAGAGTGGGTGGAATGCGAGTGTGGCAGACACTGGCTGCATCTCTAAACTCATGCATGAATCATTGCAGAGACAACAGTTCTGGGAAGTCCCTGCTTCCCGCATCATGGTTCCACAGCCAGGGATATACAAGGCTCCTCCTCGAAAATGGTGGTGACTTAGTATCTAACTGGGTGGCCATTATAAATTACAAGGGGGAAAGGAATTACCCAATAACTGACTAGTTGTGTAAAGTAAATTTTAAAAAAAAATTTATGTTACTCAAAGTTAAATGTTTACAAATAAGTCAGTAATAAAGTCCAACAAGGAACACCTGTCTGACTGTAAATGTTATAAATTTTAATATAGTGGGCATAGGTTTTCGATTATATAAATGCTGGAGAACCTGTTCTTAAAACCCAGCAAAACTAACAGAGCCAAGTGAGAACAGAAGTGGCAGAGAGGAGCTGGGAGCTGGAGCATCGCTAATGGATGCAGGATTAGTGTCCTTACCACATAGGAAGGTCGTCTAAACTGGGCAGACTGATGGCTTGAAGTAATACAATGTAACATCATCCTGTTAGAGTTTATACTCACAGTAGCAAAACTACAAAGCTAATTCACGAATGACCACAAAGATGAAAAGACTTTTAGGAACAATAAAATAAGTGCGCATTGAAGAGTATATAATAGTGTCCTTTTGCAGTAGTAGTAGTTACGGGAAATGTTAATATGCAGCACCCGTAAGGCTGAGGCAAAATGAGTATCTAAATGTCTAATAATAAGTAAATTATCAAATTAGCTGTGCTAAGTTCAGCCAGTCACATTTTAGCTAAACTTTAAAAGTAATACTATGAAACCTCTTGACATGGTAATTTGTTTATAATCAGATATTATATGGAAAAGGGCAAACTATTTATATTAACATGGTCATACCTTTATAAATAACATCTTATTTCCAGATTGTGCTCAAAGCTGTTAGCTATTGTTTATTTCAACATTAAAATAATTCCAGGGTCAATGGATAGCTCAGTAGGTAAGACACTTGCTGCCAAAGACTGGCAACCTTAGTCTGGTCCACGGAACCACAATGAAGGAACAAACCCAATCCCAACAGTTGTTCTCTGATCACCACACCCAACTTCCTTACACACACACACACACACACTATAAACTCCTTTTTAAGAATGGCCCTGGTGTTAGCTAATCTCATACAGGAGCTCAGAGAATTTCATTCTATTTCTCAAATCCTGTCACAGTCTCTCAATCCATAGGACATAACACCACTCGAGAGAAATTTGGGATCTCTCATACCAATCTAGTCAATAACCCTGCCTCAGTGGCCGACAGTAGTCCAGACTTCAGCCACAGACAACAGGGCACTCTTCTAACCTCTGAAAGCCACACCGACTTCAGGAAGTAGCACCTTCCAGAACTTTCTTTCTCCTATTCCTTGCCCTGTTTGTTTCACAGCTATTAGGACCTACTCACCCCTTGCTTGTTCCTTGGGAACGTCCCTTATCTTTTGGGTTACCACTAAGAATATCTGAAAATAGGACTTCAGTCTTTTTTAGTTGGAGTTCAAGATAGAGAACAAAAGAGAGTTCATGGTCTTGGTGGCAGGGGAAAATAGACCTAACAGATGCTTGTAACCACACACTCCAGTACGGCTAGATCTCTGCCCCCAAGCTCATCTCCCGGGAGCACTCCTTCTCCCTCCTAGGACATCATGCAGTGGGTATAAATAAGGCGTCCTAGGAAGGGGTGGGAATGAATACAACCCCTCCAGGCCTATAAGTAAAATAAGTATCTTTAAGACATCAACTTTAAATAAATTGTTTATTTGTTTTTACGTGTATGAGTATTTTAACTGCACATATATCTGTGTACAACATGTGTGTAGGGAGCCCCTGGAGCCTGGAAGGGGGCATCAGATCTCCAAGACGGAGTAACAGACAGTTATGAGTTGCTATTACACACTGGAAATCAAGCTTGGGTCTTTTATTAGGGCAGCCAGTGCTCTTAACCACTGAGCCGTCTCTCTTGGCCCCAATATCATCTTATGCTGATTACCTTTTTATATATATATTTTCTTCTTATCTGGATTTTGTATTTTTAAGTGAAAAGGTAAAAATAATATAAAATGACAATTCAATTAAATCTAAATGTCCCAAGAATAGGACTTCCTTTCTTTCTTTCATTCTCTCTCTCTCTTTCTTTCTTTCTTTCTTTCTTTCATTCTTTCTTTCTTTTGATTTTGTCGCAAATTCCCAGGACAATCCTAATGTGCAGTCAGAGTTGAAATCTAGGATGTCTTAACTCTGGTTTTACCACATAGACTTCCTGACTCACAATGGTACATAAAAATGTGCTGGGTTTTTAGAAAGAGATTCAGATTAAGAAATGGTTTCTGATGTCACCTCTTCAGTATCTTGTAATTGTATGCTGAGAGCTCTGGTATGGAGTTTGAACCAGTTTTGCTTAAACTATATGTCCCCAGAGAGGGCTGAGGGCAGCTTTAACTCGTAAGATGCCAAGGGCATGCCTTCCAAATTTGCTTAAAGGAGGAGCTACCTTCTTCCACCACTTCAGCTAGCTCTAGCCCAAAGGTTCCGAGCTGTAAGCCTTCACTTTTATAGCTACCCTGTAGCTGATCTTTCCTGCTTTGTGGGTTCTTCTTTTTCCCACCTTTTATTTCCCCCCATTTTTCACCCCATCACTAGATAGGGGAGCAAGAAGGATAGAGAGGAGAGGGGCTTGAGGGAGGAAGGGAGAGGGAGAGGGCAAAGGAGAGAAAAAGAGAGATCCTTGAATCTAATTCCTTTCTTCTTGGTTTTTCTTTGAGCATAACTACTAACAAACCATGACCAACCCCCTTGAACAACCAACAACCAGACCTATCGGGGCTCTAGCATTTATATACCCTCTGAAATGTTCCCAGAATTCTAAATGTCACACAATCACAAAAACTATCAGCAGCAGACAAAACCTCTGCTGGAGCACAAGGCAAATTGAAGTTAGACACTGCTGGGATTAAAATGAAAACATATTTTTTAACAGTATTTCTGTGTTTTTTAAAGAAACCAAAATTCCAGAATTGTCACTACATTTTACTTCTTCAGTTTTAAGCCATTAATTATGCTGGGTGTAGTAGGTAATTATAAACAGAGACATTTTCAATGAACTAAGTGCTTTTTGGGTTAGTGGCCAGGTTTTCAGGAGACCTCTCCTGCTCAGACTTAATCTTTGTAAGTTTTGGTGGTAGCCACAGCTTTTCATTTCCTGTGGAAATATAAACAAGTCTGCAACCCAAACACAAAACTTTCACTGGCTTCCATTCTTATGTTAACACATCCTTATAGTATATAGGCTGATTTAATTCCACAGTTTTTTCTATAACCCAGTGTCTCTTAGCTTCTATTTCAATCCCATTTATTTGGCCTCAGATCATTAACAACTGTTTGCCAGAACACATGTTTTCCACTACTTCCAAATCCCCCTGTTCTTTCTACTGGACTGGCTTTGCCTATGGAAACAAAAGTTCCCAGAATTCCAAATATCA
This sequence comes from Rhabdomys pumilio, assembly GCA_030674055.1. Taxonomy (NCBI): domain Eukaryota; kingdom Metazoa; phylum Chordata; class Mammalia; order Rodentia; family Muridae; genus Rhabdomys; species Rhabdomys pumilio. Next base: position 33,993,527 of record JANHMN010000014.1, read on the forward strand.
CACAATCACAGAAACTATCTGCAGCCAGCAAAACCACACCTTTGCATAGTCAGCTGCTGTGAGGGAGCCCCACACCTGTGATTAAAACAAAGCCTGTTCTTATACTATTTCTGTGCGGCTCTTCTTCTTCTTCTTTTTTTTTTAAGAAACAAAAACCTCAAAATTTCACTATACCACCCCACTTCAGTTTGCCAAATTGGAGGGAATATGCTAATAAAATCAGCAAACACTTAGTCAATATATTAAACATTGCTCTTACTCATAATCTTTAAACTTTAGAATTGTTTTACTTCAATAAAAGAAAAGCCATTTCGCCCAAACAACTGTGCATTGTTGCATAGGGCCTTCTAAAGAGGTCCTATGGAGGACAATTATATGCCAGATTAAGTTCTAGTCATTGTTTTTATGAAGCAAATAAGTAGCCTAAGACAAGAGCATAATAATTATCTCAAAGATTAAAGGCTATTGTATTTCAATTCCTTCTTTGACGGCTAATCATCATTGTCAATTTGATTTCGTTTTAAATTATCTAAGAGTCACAATTCTGTTCATATTATAATAGGTGACTCAATACTTGGCTCTCCACAGATGTTAGGTAGACATGTGGTAATGTCAATCAGAAAAGGAAACGCAGAGGTCAGCAGTCTACTCAACACCATCGTCTCCTCAAAAGGCGCCACCAAGATATGCTCGATCAGAACCTACTGAGATACAGGGTATGGCTAGAAAGCACCAGTTCACAGTGTAACTCCATCTCTGTCTCTGATGCTTTAGAAATCTCTTTTCTGGTTTGTGTCCACCAGAATTCATTCTGGACCTGCAGGAAACAAGTCTAAACTCTTTCTCAATATTTGAAAGCAGCTGTATGTTTACCAGTGACTGCTCCTCTTTCGTTGAACCAAATCTACTTCTTTACACGCTTCTCACCCCTCCCAGAGTTCCCACAGAGTGGCAGAAGTCGGACTCTCTCACCTGCCACTTTGAGGAAACGAATAAGGTAAAGATAGTCATATAGCTGTTTCAGAATAATGAAAGGGAAGTTGACATGACGCTCACCTATATTTAGTTTTCAGAGCTAGCCAAGCTAACCCAATTCTTTATAAAAATTAACATAAAATTTATACTTGCCTAATTAACAAATGATTAATGCAATATATCGACATCATGGGATCAACAAGAATTCAGTGGGTAAGGAAACCCATTTGCATTTGAAAATACACCCTAAATTGATCGATAAATTCAATTATCCCATCTTAAAGGGTCTATACGTTAAAGCAAGCAAGCAAACAACAACAATAAAACCCACATCTTTTAAAGAATCACTGACAGGGTATACTGTGAATGCTTCCTGAGTGCATGTAGTCTCAACACAAGGGAGACTGAGTCAGGAGGCTCACTAGTAGTTCAAAGTCATGGAGTTCCTGGAAAGCCTGGACTATTTACCAAGAGTTTGTGTCAAACAGAAACAAAACCATCAAAACCTTAGGCATGGTAAAGCATGCCTGCAATCCAGGCATTCAGAAAAGAGGCAGGAAGATTGCTGTACATTTGACTCCTGTCTTCATAGTGAGTTCCAGGCCAGCCAGGATTACATAATAAGCAAGCCTCTCTTTTTAAAATTAAGTAATCATTTAATTAATCAATAAATATCCCAAAAAATTTTTAAAAAGGAAAAAGTATTTTCTAGAGAGACATTTTTACTTGTTCCTGTGTGTTTAGAAAGCTCCAAGCTAGCTCTGAATTGTACTCAAGAACATTGGCATTCCTCTGGCTCAGAACCCAGAGGCCATAAAGACTCTACATCACCAGTGGGTGGCAATGTTGTTACATGGAGCCATTATGGTGCTGGGAAGGCTGGTACCTCCTGAAAGGTGTAAAGGCCTTATCTTCTTACAAATAGAGCCTTCTAAGTTGCCCCAAGATATAATTGCTCTACTGTCCCACAATACCCAAGATAACTGTGTGGAAAGAGAGAGGAACCTAAATTAGGAGAAGACCCTGTAAAGTATCTCTTTAAGTGATTTTACTGTCCAGCTGACAGATGTCTTAATTATCACTTCGACATCTGTCTTCCCACTGGATCATGTTCTTTTAAAGGACAGAGACATCTTTGTGGCCGGGAGTTGGCCATGCATAGCAGATGCAGAATCTATGGATGACCGAGTATGTTTAAATTCTCCAGATGCAGTCAATTCTATTTGAAAGGATAGTCTAAGATCTACAGGTCCTCTGTAAATGCTCAGAATTAATTCAAGAGTCATGGGTGAGTTCAGTTACTCGAGGATCCTCAGAATAGACTAAAGGAACTCTCTCACATCCTCTGCTTTAGATTCTAAAAGCTAAAGGGCCCTTTACACTAACATGGCCTCTTCCACAAAAGGGTCACAGCTTAAGCAGTGCAGGTGTGATTAATCTGGCTTCAAAGCAATGTAATGAATGCAATCAGTGACTTCCCAAGAAACCCGAAGCTCTAAAAACGGAACCTGTATACTCGTAAAATCTAAGGAGCTCGGGGCACCTAAAACATTGCTAATAGCCAGCTGTAGATCTGAAGCCCTAATGTTACCACTAGGTCCCCGAGATTAAACAGACAGTCTCTAAAACAACTGGAAACCAGTGAGGTTTTGGCTATGCAAAATAAGGAAAGAGATACCCAAACTGTCTACTGATCCTTCTGTTGTTTAAGTAAAATTAATCATTTAAAATAGTTATCTGGGGGTGGGGTTGGTTTTCTGGGGGGGATTTGTTTGTTTTGTTTTTCATATGTGACAGCCCCCAGAGTATTTATAAAGGTCAGATAAGTTCAACTGTTACTAGAGTCAGCAGTCAGAAGTTGCCGTGTGAAGATGCTGCGCAGTTCCTCTCACTGCACACTGGACATGGTTCACAGGCAACGCCAAAAGGCACCACTGCTGCTCAGTTTTCGTTTTCCTTCATCGTTAAAATTTTTACCTTTAGTTTTCTTTTTACAATAACTGTATCGACAAAAGCAACTTGCTGAGCAAACCCAAAGTTCCTTTTGAATAAACCCCAGATCTCAGGAGTAACCTACCAGATGGCTTTACCAGTTGCCAACCTTTTCAGACTGTATATAAATCATGAAATATTTTCTTTGTGTTAATTTTCCCATAGCATATATTTAATATGAAAAGATCAGAATTTTAAAGATACAGCTCTTTGGCTTTCAGAATTTCAAGTATCAACTTTGAACTCTTTCTTTACCTGTATTATTTGTATTTGAAGTATTTGTATAGCTATGACCAAGTAGTCAAAAAGCAACTTAAAGGAGGAAAGATTTACTTTGGCTCATGTAACAGAAGGTTCGGTCCATCCTGTAGGCAAGACATGGCAGGCAGAATGGTTCACATCACAGCAGCATAAAGAATCTGGAAGGGGCTGGGAACAAGAGACACCCAAGGACCCACCCCCAGCATGACTTCCCCTGGCTAGAACCTACCTCCTGA
>JANHMN010000014.1:34000240-34030858 GCA_030674055.1 Rhabdomys pumilio
AAAATACTTCTTAGCTATATTTATGAACTAAAATTACATTAATATCAATATTTGATAAAATCATAAACTAGCTAGTTAAAGAAGAAAAATCGTAACAGTGGGCACAGAAGCATTTCATAGAATTCAATACACATCCATAATTTTAAATCTCAGAAAGCAGAAATGGAAAGGAGCTTTCTCAGTGTGACAGAGAACACAGCCAGGCACAGTGAGATGAGCCTATAGTTCTGTCCACTCGGGAGGCTAAAGCACAAGAGTCATGAGTTCAAGTCTATGCCAGGCAATTTTCTAAGATTATCTACAGTGTTACTAAGTTGTTACAGACTGAATGTTTTGAATCCGAGATAGGGAACACAGAAGGAATGCCCGCTCTTAGCACTTAATTTCAATGCAATATAATTCAAAAGGCTAGAACTGAAGGCAAGAAAAGGAACCGCACAGATACAAGCGAACAACAGAAACGGCTGTTTTTCACACAACTATCACTAAAGACAATTCTAAGGTGTGAATTCAGAGATCGCAGGTACAAGATGAGGGCATAAACCTAATTCAGATGGGTTAGAGACTAAATGTACAGGCAAAATGTCACAGTCTGAAAGAAAATATGGAAGCCTGTCCCTGTGTGCAGCCAGTTTGTCAGTCCATACTTATTAAACATCTTGGCCCTCCCTGCCAACATACAATGTCACCCGAATTATACAGCAAGCTCCATGCGAGTTTGAGTGTTTCCCGAACTCTCCTTTCTAAACTGTTGAGGGATTTCTTGTTTTAGTTGTCATAACCTTATAATAAGTATTGTCTGCTAATGAGGTAATTTTCTGTTCTTTGTTCTCTGAAGAAATTTGTATAGAAAGTACAATCTCAACCAGTCAGAAAGAACATGTAATTTTATACAAATATTATGTAAAATTAATTTGTTTTATTTACTATTTCAGACTTACAAATTGTTTCATTTTCTTATTCGTTATGCCCTTTCTTTCCCCCTCTTATGATTGTACTTATCTCTTTATTTTTATCTCTTTATTTTTTTAACTTTTAACATTTATTTGTTTATTTTTGTTTTTTCAAGACAAGATTTCTCCGTGTAGCCCTGGCTAACCTGAAACGCACTTTGTAAACCAGCCTGGCTTTGGTTTAGGGATCTGCCTGCCTCTGTTTTCCTCTGAAGTGCATGAACCACCACAAGGCTTGTAACCACTTGATAGGAAGGGAGATAGGGAGGAAGAAAGGGAATGGAGAAAGGAAGGAAGTAGGGAAGGATGGAAGAAGGAAGAGATTAGGGAAGATAAGGAGGAAAGGAGGAAGAAGGGAGGGGAAGGAAGAACTACTGTTCTAAGAATCGCTTCACTGCTGCTTCAATATTAAAAAGGAGAGAGCCGTCATGTTCAGGGAGCATAGCAGTCAGAGATCCATCCATTCTCAGGGGTCTCTGTGGACCATAGCTGGGTTCACCCAAGCTCAACATGGGTCTCCAGCTCAACAGAATCTAACCACATGTCAGTTCAGCAAGGGGTTGGATCCAAGCTTGGCCTCTTGGTCTGAAGGAATGTGACACTCCTTGCTTGTTCCAACAGCCCTTCAAAGTTAAACAAAATGTGCCCATTGATCTCAAGAGAACACACTGAAAAACAAAATGTCTCCAGTGGTGTTGTTGATTCATAAAGAGTTCGGTGAGGGGGATCCTACTGAGAATTTGTATAGCCCAATGCTAGGCTACTGCCCACCCAGCATGCCTACCCGCTACCTCTAAAAGGTGCTGAACCTGGGTGGACCCAGAGCTCTGCAGGTCCAGGCTCTGCGCCTACTTCAGATTAGTCAGTCCGGGTGAACTTACCTGGGAGATCTGGAGTTATTCATATCCTCAAGGCAACAATAGCCAGTTTTGGTCACCTGTCCAAAGTGTTTTAATTCACCAACTACTAAAGAGAACTGAGCATGTGGAGAGCGGAGTGTCACAGACAGCTGAGGGGAGGGAGCCAAAGGCATCGTTTATGTAAACAGAAACCATCATCTTGGGCTCTCCTCAGCCCCACAAAATCCAGCAGCTGGATTTGCGCTACAGGAAATCAGAATGAATGAACGGACCAACAGTTTGCTCATAAATCCCGAAAGCTAAACATTTATAAAGGCTGTTGAAACGTCTCATTCCAGGATGCACGCCCTTGATGCATGCGGTTTCGGGACGTCAAGTGGACACAGTGAAATTGCTGCTGAAGATGGGCGCCAACATTAACACACAGGATGCATTTGGCCGCACTAGTTTATGCCTGGCAACCTACCTGGTACGAACCTTGTTTGTTAATGGGGCTACAGAACAAGGGAACTAAAGATGTCATGTGGATTCTACACACAGAATGGTGCCTATGAGCCGATACAGTAGATTAACAAGAATAGAACTTTAGGTTTTACTCATGATCCTCAAGGCTTGTATGGGTCATAAGTACATTTATGTATGTATGTATGTATGTGTATATATATATATATATATATATATATATATATATATATATATGTGTGTGTGTGTGTGTGTGTGTGTGTGTGTGTGTGTGTGTGTGTGTGTGTATGCTTTTCTAGACAAGGTTTCTCCGTGAAGCCCTGGCTGTCCTGGAACTCACTCTGTAACTCACAAGTCATAGAGGTGACGTGACCACCAGGAAAAATGTTGTTTTCTATCTCAGCATCAGAATTTCTCCTGAGACATTTCTGGCCCTTGTTGGTATTTCTAACAAGGCTGCCATAAATAACCCCCAGAGGGTGGTAACAATTTGAAGATTCTGTTAAGGCTTGTCTGGGGTTAGATGAAAATTAGCTGAGTGGAAGCTCCAAGCTGCTGAATGTGAGAACTGGGAAGGGTGAGGGAACGAGGGTATGGGGACACAGACGTCACAGACATGGATGTTGGGGTCGTGGGTGTCAGGGATGAGGGCATCAGGATGTGGGCATCGGGGATGTGAGCATAGGAGATAAGAGCATCGGGGACATGGGCATCAGGGACTAGGGCGTTGGGGATGTACCAGGATCACAGGGGCAGCGCCAGCGAAGAACTCGCTTAGTTCATAGCTAGTGCTTACAATAGACACTGTAGTGCCATCTCTCATACTAGGGATTTCAGCTCAGCATTGCCCAACATTAAACAGAGCTCGGTTAAGACTCACTGAAAATCCTCTAGCCTTCTCCTCTCAGATGCTCTCTGTGGTCCTGGAAGCTCCCCAGGCTGGCTTAAATCCATGTGAAACAAGCCGAACCTGCCATGTGGGGCACAGTTTATTGCTTTCCTTCTCCAGCAACATGGCCACTACCCTGTCACATCTGTTGCCTCTTGGGTTCACTGCTGCTGCCAGTTGATAGTCACCGATTTCTCCCAACCAGCCCCCCTACGGATTCACCCCTTCAGCCCCACCGAAATAAAACACTTCCCTTCCCCAAACACACCACCCCTTCCTGCCACATAATTCAGAGTTTGCAATGATACATTGCTCAATTCCCACAGAGATTTTCTTCAGAGGCAACTTTAATTTTTTTTTCTTTGCAAACTCTGTTTCTGGGACCCATAAATGATTTTTTTTGAAATGTGGTCCACAGGTCTCTTGGATCAATATCACTTAGAGGTCTTATTTGAAAGGCAGGTTCTGAAGTCGGCTAAGACTTCCTTAGTTAGAAACTCCTTAAATAGCTTGTGGGCAGAGGAGGATGGGAGCCTGCAGGTTAAACTAATCTTCCTGGCAAATTTGGAGTCTGCTTGAGTTTAAAGACCACTGCTCTGTGTGCGTTAGCTGAGTGAGTCTCTGTATCTCAGACAGATGTAAGGTCACCCCTCAGTCACCTCCCTTGTAACACATGCCTTTATATAAACTGCTCTTGATATAAACTATTTTGTGTCTGAGCTTTAAAAAAGAAAGGTAAAATTTTTCGTTAATGGTCAGAGGAAGAAATGTTTCATTAATAGTTGAGACAGTTTCTAAAGTTAACTGCCGTTGGACTCTGTAGTATGGTGGTAACAAATTATATGTCTTTAAAAGACTCTAAGTGCCCCACTAAACATCAATTATGAGGGGCAACTTGGAGTGTGGAAAGGTGGTACCTTTGTGGGCAGGTCTTGCCATTCTAAAGAGCTACATGAGGGAACTAGTAACAATACACAGGGTGGGCTGCCTACTTCACTGTGCCTGGCCTCTGGGTGAGTCCCCAAGGCCCACTGGGAAGAGGATCATTCTGGGGACTGCTGTGGAACCCAGCAATGTCTAGGTTTGACCACTAAGAGAAACTTGGCAAAAGAGGCGCTTAGAAACTGAGGATCAACTCAGGGTACAAATAAATTTGTAGACATGGGACCTTGGGCAAATCACTTCATCTTTTTGGGCCTCAATCCATATATACATACATACATACATACATACATACATACATACATACATACATACATATATACATACTTACATACATACTTGGTTTTTCAAGACAGGGTTTCTATGTGTAGCCCTGGCTGTCCTGGAACTCACTCTGTAGACCAGGCTGGCCTCAAACTCAGAAATCCGCCTGCCTCTGCCTCCCAAGTGCTGGGATTAAAGGCATGCAACACCACTGCCTGGCACTCAATCCATATTTTTGAGGTGTAGTTAAAAACAATAACCTAAGCTTATCACACCTGAAGGAAAAGGTGGAGCCTGCCGGCAGGTAGTAGGTCGGTAAGACACTCATTTGGTGCTTCAGAATGGTATCAAGTGTTTCCAACGTCTTCGTTGGTTTTAAATTTTCCTGTCTGAAGAAAAGAAAAGAAAAAAAAAGAATGAAGAAAACCACATACACACATTGAGTTCCAGGAAACATTGCAAAATATTTTAGATATTTCAAAGCTTACTCCACCAAAAGATCTGCTTTTTCACAAACCGTATGAGTCTAGCACTTAGGCAATTCTGAAGTTTGCCCAAAGTGCCTTGCTGTTGTATCCTCTGATTTATTCAATTTTTTTCTTTTAAGCAGAGAACTCGATGACTTCGATATTGGCAACTAGAAACAGATTTAATACATTAGTAAACTGTGAGTCAATACTGACAATGTCTCCAAATATTTGCTTTGCTTAGGACGGATAGTGCTGGTCAATTCTACAGAGCTTTACTTGGTATGATATCCTATGACATTTACGTAGTTTTGATTCTTGTGACAGGGTCTCATGTAGTCTAGGCTGGCCTCCAAGTCACTATGTAGCAAAGGATGACCCTTAACTCCTGACCCTCTTTGTTGTTAACCTCCCAAATTCTGGGATGCTAGGTCTGCACATCTATGCCTGCTTTGGTCCAGGAATTTTGATGCGCTCTTGTTTGACAGATGTTGTCTAGACTCTTAAAAACCACAAGGTTCTCTTTCTACTCTTATTTTCTTACTTGAATAAGGTTATTAACCCTTAGGGGTTGGTGCTTCCAATATTGTCATACTAAGGAAGAGAATCTTCAGTCATCACATCCTGCTGGGGCATCTCCAGGCTTGACTACATACAAATAGAGGAAAGGAGAAACTGCTTTTGGAGAAAAGGTTATCACATCACTCCTCTCAATGAGAAGTTCAGCTATTCAGTTGTCTGTTTAGGAGACCTTCTGTTTAGAAATGAGAACCAAACTTCATTATTGACAGTGTTGGATCAGTTAAGGAAGTATAAACTAAGAAAACAGCATAAATCTGGGTAGGGCTAGCCTCAGGTTATTCCTGTCTTTTAACGTAAGATAGCAAGAAAAATGACCAAGTCAGAAATGCTAGCCAGCAAGGTGATAATGTAAGTTTCAGTTGGTACAATTAGGATGCAGGGAATTCATAAAGCTTCCTGAGAATTACATAGGCCTGTAAAACCTTCCAATGGGTTTCCATTCCTTGGAGAACACTAGTTATGCCTTCACGTTAGAAACTCAGGAGACATTAGAGTCTCAACTACTGGCAAGGTGTGCGGGTTACATATCTAAGCACAAAGAGGCTGGCTCAAGTAAGCAACATGCTGTCCTTCAGGTTATTAGAAAAAGAACGTAAAGTAATAAAGAACGAAGGCCTACACTTTAGACACAGGAACGTTTCTGGGACACGTCAACTAGGACATAGGCGGCATTGAAATCTGGTTTTTAGAAGTAGGTGTTTTTACCTAAATCAGACAGTTGCTATGTATGAGTTGGAGTTTAAGCCATAGGTGAGAGGCCCTGGCAGGTGACCACTGCCTGTTACGTGCTATCTGCAGTGTGTGGGAACAAGAGCAGCAAGTTGAATCCCAGTGAGTGGTCCTGGACATGGAAGGGAGAACTTGGAGAACAGAGCCTGCATCTATTCTGCATACAGAAAACCTGGGAACGTGAAGCTCAGACCTTCTCTGCTCAGGTGCCAGAGCTGGAACTGTAGTCCTTAATGGTTTCAACTTAAACATGCTGTTAGCCAAACCAAAAAAGTGGCAAAAACAAACAAACAAACAAAACCAAAACAACAACAACAAAACAAAATAAAATTTAAAAAGACCTATAGAATGGGTTTCCTGTGCATGTTGACCTGTGTTATGTACGGCTGTGCTATAGAACGATGCCATTGCTATTTCAGGGCTGGCTTGAAGGCTGCGTGAGTCTGCTCAGAAACGGTGCCAAACACAACATCCCAGATAAAAATGGCCGCCTGCCCCTGCATGCTGCCACTGCCGAGCCTGATGTGAGGTAAGCAGCTCATTGCACACCAGTTGGAAGAGACATTGCAGGAGAAGGGCATGGAATCCACCCCTCTGTGGCTGATAAAAATGAGACCCATATTTTACAGATAGGACCACACTAAATGTTCCAGAGTAATCTTAAACGCCAACCTTACTTCCCTCCTACTTCAATGAAACCCCTTCCTCATAGCCTTTTAATTAAGGACTAAGGCTGCTTTAAGTCACTGGAATTCATTCATTCATACATTTATTCTAGTAGTCAGGATCAATTATTAAATCAATTAACTGTTAGGGGACCTTTATTATGAACCAGGCAGAGTTTTAGTCCCTAACCACGTCACAGTCACCAAGACAGTCACTGATGTCTCAGAACCGACACTGTCAAAGGAATCAAGTGACTCACTAGTAAACAAAGGAGCAAGACACTTTCCAATAATGACAAGTGTTTTGTAGAAAACCAGACAAGCTAAAGCTGCCGTGACAACATTTCCTACTACAAATAGCAATGTCTCCACTTGGCTCTTCCTTCATGCTCTGTTGCCTACAATATGCTTTTAATGGTAGTTCAGCATCTCCCAGTCCCGTGCCCTGACCAGCAGCACAAGGGACATGTTGTACACCTCATCCTCAGCACCCAGGGCCAGAATGAAGACCTGAAGCTCTGTGGAGCTGAAGGGGTTAAGCCGTCCTCTAGGAGGGGTGCGAGGGTGTGGTGGGGGAATAACGGGATTTCTTCAGTCATTTTTATAGAAAGTAAAAGGCTTGGGAAATTCCAGGTCTATCCCTGAGGCTTGGCGCTTGTTATCTTGGATCATATCCAGAAATAACAGAATTTACTCAAAGCCTTGAGCAAGCCCAGACCATTAACTATCAGTAAACATCGTAGGTAAGTGGATGGTGTGTTTTCAGAAAAGGAAAGGGGAGGAGGAAGGAGGAATAAGGAAGGGGGAAGAAAGGGGGAAAGGGAAAAAAGGAAGGAAAAGACTTTATTTTAGACAGCTTGTACACATGTTTGGTCATAAAAGTATACTGTTTCTGCAGGAGTGATCTTAAGAAAATAAGTTTAAAAACATACCCTACAAGAATTATTCTGCCTCGATTACTGAACTTAAGTGACTTTATCTGCTTCTTTTGTGTAATTTTAAAAGCCATGTATTCTGAAAGATAAACGCCCTGTTAAGTTGTGGTAATTATAGTTACTGCGGTAAATAAAACCCTAAGTTGGAGTGCTTCACACTCAAGCTTTACTTCACAGTCCAAATGTCAGTGGTGCTAGGTGGTGCCTGGCTTCCCTCCACATGGTGATTCAGGGACCTAGTCACCTCTCCTCTTGTAATGCTGGCATCCTGGAAGATCACAGAATGTCCCTCACTTGACCTAGTGATGGGCAAAGAGGAGCAAAGAGATGCCTTGCTCATTCTTGCAAAACCTCAGGCAAATGTCACCAATCACGTCTGTTTTTCTTCCATTAAAAAGAACTAGTCATTTGTGCACACTTGAATAGAATGAACCTCAGGAAATACAATCCTGGATGGGCAATCTCTCTGCCTCTGGTGATTCTGATCCATGAATTGAGAACTCAGATTTAGACAAAAAGTTCTCTCTGAACTTTTCTGAACTACACCTGAAGTGTCTATTAAGTCTTCTCAATCAAAATTACATTCAGAATCAGTTGAGTCAGCTAGATTCAACCTCTGAAACAATTAGTTGAAAACCCATTCAAGGGTATATTCTCTTCCATGGTGTTTGTTTTTGGCTTTTTGAAGACAGGTTTTCTCTGTGTAGCTCTGGCTGTCCTAGAACTCACTCTATACACCAAGCAGACCTCCAACTCAGAGATCCACCTGACTACCCCTCACCACCCCCCCCCCCAGTGCTAGGATGAAAGGTGTGTACCACCAACACCCAGCTCCATGGACTTAATAGCAATGTCTCTACAAACACTAGGATCTATCCTGCATAGGTAGAACTTTGAAAGCAAAGAATTGAGGATTCTTCTTCTCTGGATATAATATCTAATGACCCAGCCTATATCATCTGATGAGTTTAATCCAGAAAAGTAAACCTCCTTCTATGTGCTAAAAATACAAGTTTTATTTTTATAAATGGAAAGTTGATTCTGAGTGGTAAAATCCTGCTTTACAATGCTACTCCACTAACGAAACCCAAAGCTGTGATTATTTTAAGAGCAATATTTTGTGTTAGTGAGTCTTCCTTCAAAATGGATTGGGTCAAACGCTTACCAACCCATAGACAGCAAATAAAGTAGCTGAATTGCCTGAAGACACTCTGGAAAGCAGCTTATCTTTAAGGCTTCCTCCTGAGAATAAACCGGATAACAATGAGATACTTAGCGGTTGTTTTACTGAGAAAATTTATGACAGTTACATCTGCATTAGGTGTTTGAAGCAGAAACTAACAAAGGCTCAGAGTTGGGCTGCAGCCACCTGTTTGGGCATCAGCACACACTGTACACACTTAGCGTTGCTTTCTGAGCAAACAGACCTTGTCTGGCTTTGTAGGCATTTTCCAACATTGCAACTGCACCGGAGAAGCAGAGTCTCTTCCGTTAAGGCATGTGAGTCTAGTTTCTTAAATGGACACGACCTTTAAAATAAAAACATTCATTTATTTATTTTGTGTGTGTATGCAAGCATGTGTACACCATGGCTCACATGGCGAGTCAGAGGGTAACTTTCAGAAGTTTTCTCCTTCGTCTGTGTGAGCTCCCAGGATCATCTGCCTTGGAAAGAAATACCTTTACCCACCGAGCCATCTCACCAGCCTATACATAGGAATAACCTTAGGCAGGCATAGCAAGTGCTTAGGTCTGAATTAAATTAACAGCAAATAACAGTAGTGAAGATGAAGACCATGTTGATGAGGAGGGTTATATTGTTATAATCGTGCTTTGAGCAGAACTCTTAGAGCTTTCTCAGTTCCGACCCATTAAACACACTGCTCTCCCATACAGTCATGCTTGCATCCTCCCTTCACAGATGAGGAACTGTGACAAATGGAAGCTAACAAACTGACATGCATGAGGAAAACCTGCCGGATGGGTCTCTACTGTCCTCCTGAGAGCCGCCATTATGGGCCTTGCAGAGTTTATTGTACTAATCATATTTTATCAGCAAGTCCTCAGCCTGTGTTGCCAGGCCTTATGAGAAACAGCCTTAGAAAATTTACTGGCTCACAATCCGATCATATTTTATTCATTACAACATCTTCAAAACTCCTATATAAGAAACCACAGGGGGAAAAAAAAGTTTCGCTGAGGGAAAGTTGGCTCTGCTTCTCCAGAGAAAACATTTGGAATTTGTATTATAGGTACTTTGTGGTTTATGATCCCGTGCCTGGATTTCTGTGCTTAGAAAGTTCAAACTTCGGTTTGAAACCTGCCTGTGACACACACTGGACTGTAGATCTTTCCTGTCTTCTGCCCCTGTTTTCTCTGGCTAGTCTCTTCACTCACCTTGCTTTTATTTATGTAACCAAATGCTGCCTAAGATCCTTGTTGGGTTGAGGTCAAGAGTGGCTGGGAGTCAGGCTGAACTTGAATCTAGCCTCCTCTGACCATCCCTTTGTCTTGGATAAGTTAATATGTCAAGGCAGATAAGTTTCTTTTCTAGAAAGTAAGGGGAGGGAGAATTAGAGGAAAATATATTAGCCACAGTACTGACCATGGTACCTACTACACTGTGTTCAGAATATCACGTTAGCATTAAAGAATAAAATCCCCTTATTGCCACCCCACCAGTTCCCACCTTGGCACACGCAGGTCTGCAGACGGTGTGTACAAACACACAGCTATTTGTGCACACAGCCCTGTAGCAGCATGCGAGACTTGTTTACTGCAAAGGATGCTGGGATAGGAACATTCACTCCCCTTTGTATAAACTCAAGGAAACAGACTGCTTTGGGATGGCATAACTGAACTCAGACTACTCCGTTCCACCAGAAACTCCCTTTGCAACTTGTGAGCGCAGGTCCATCTGTGTTTTCTTCATATTAGTAAGCAGTACGAACAGCCACCCACCCAGAGACCTTGTGAAAAGCTGTTTACACTGGCTTAAAAATTTGCTGACCCTTAGGTTTCTAAACAGCAAGCTCCTTCCATGTGACATTCACTGAAGGCTATAGACAGGAAAGCCTCAGACTGAAACTGCTTTTAAACAGTCCAGAGGGAGGCTTACATTCTGCCTTTAGACTAGAGAGAGTCAGGTTCTCTGATTGGCTTGGATCCACATCCTCAGCTAAGGCCCAGGGAGTGGGGATTGGAGCAGACGCAGGGATAAGTGATTTATACATTAGCCTGATGAATGCAAAGGAGCCAAGTGCCTGCTCTGAGCTCTCAACAGGCCCAAGTTTTCTCCCTTACAGTACCCTGGAGCTTTTTCTTGTACCCTTGGCTGGGTAAAAGAGGGGACAGGATCCTTAGAACAAAGTCTCAAAGAGACAGAGTTGCGTTTGTGCAGTCCTGTAGGGACTAGCACTGAAAGGCAAGAAGCAATTTCCTCTGGAAGAAGTCACCAGGCTCTGAAGCACTTTTTCATGATCTCCATGGTATCAGGCAGATTTTCTCTTCTTTCTTTTTTCACATTCTCCCCCAGCCCTGCCCCCCACCACCACATTGCCAGCATTTCTGCATCTTTTCATCACTCTTGACTTCAGCCAAAGGGTTTCCTGGCTCCCTACTTTGGGATCCTTAAGTTACTAATGCTGTAACCTCATGTGGATATTCCATTACACTCTTGCACCAGATGGCATTAGGGACAGGAAGGGGAGATGGCTGACTTGGGGGAACATCTCCATTCATTGCCATCACTGAGCTGCAGGGCTGGGAGCCTGCAGGGCCAATAAGCTGCTCCTAGGATGTCTTTAGCTGATTTCTGCTGCCGAGGGTGATCAGAGAAGACCTAGAAAAGACAAGACCCAGCAAATTTTTTATTTTAAATAAACCAATATGGAAAAGTTAGGGGTGGGCACATGACAGTGATCCTTAGTGCTTCATAAGCACTGACTCACTTAAAATTGTAGCAAATCTTGAGGAATTAGAAGGCATCCTCTTCATTGTACATATGGAGATGCAAACCAGAGAACCTGAATCTCTCTGTAGGCTAAGGGCAGGATGCAGTGTACATATGAGACCCCAAGAATGTTATAACTAGTCCAAGGCCCCGAATCATTGGTAGGAAGCATTATTCAGTCTCTCATTGTTCAGTCATGGCCCTGAGTGAGGGAAGGCATCTACTAGGGATGCTTGTTTGCTGTCCTGGTACCTGAGATATAGAGGCCTGGAGCAGCTGCTCTGAGATCTGGGGGCAGTTTGAACAGGTTCCAGTGGAGATGGTGGAAGAAATGTTTCTGGCTATCATAGATAGCATCATGCTGAAGCTCTAGGAGAATAAGATTGAGACCAGCAAGCGTTCCAGGGTTGAGGTAGATGGAGACCAAGCCAGATTATCTCCACACCACAGAACAAGGGGTCACTAGGCTTCACAGAGAATATCTAGTTTCTAGTTCAGGCTGAATCACAGGAATGCTATGTGGTGGCTTTAGCCTACAGTGTGGTGAGTTTCCGGGAGGAGAGAGAGTGAGAGACAGGCCAACCTATGCTACCCAGAAGTTCAAAGCCAGTCAGAGGGACTCAGGGAGATACAAACAGATAAGCAATCAAAATCAACAACAACAAAAAACTTACGTTCTCCAAAAGAACAGAAAAGTTTTACCACCCCTTAATCTAAAGGAGGCCAGGAATCATTTCGGGAAGTTAATCTGATTCGTCCCTTCTCCTGAGGTGCTCCGTCTAACTAAACAATCAAATCATAGGTGTGGAGACTTGGTTAATGTCAGCCAGGGATTGCAGAGAGAAGGAATGTGAGAAGCCTGTGGTGAAAGGCCTTCATCCACAGCGTTGGGGGCCCACCCAGGGTGTGGCATGGGATCTACGTCTGTTTAACCCTTCTTCCCATCTTCCCTGAGCTTCACTTTCCTGAGAGCCATTTCTCTCCACTGGATTCACAAGGGAGAACCTGTCTGTGTACAGAGGAGCCATTCAACTAGGGGCTAGCTGAGAGAGTAACACCGGCCCTAGCTCAGTGATTCCCAACTGTGGGTCATGACCCCTTTGGGATTGCATATCAGATATCCTGCATATCAAATATTCACATTCCGATTCATAGCAGTAGCAAACTTACAGTTAGGAAGTGACAACAAAAATAATCGTATGGTTGAGGGTCACCACAGCACGAGGAACTGCACTAAAGAGTGTCGCAGCATTAGGAAGGTAGAGAGCCACTACCTAGTTCATCTCTTGATTCCCCTCCCACTTCTGCCCCCACTGCAGACCAAAGGGACCCTAGAGATTAAACGCCACCACTAGAGAGACACAGAGAGGAAACAGTCACCAGTTCAGTCTCACACCAACAGAGAGAAGAAAAGTTGGATTGGAGGATCAAACTAAACAGCTTCATTTTTCAAATAATTCTTATAACAGTCATTTGACCCTCTCTGCCTGCGGGTTCTCAGCCCTCATCCTCATCATCAGAGTTCACTGACCAGTCTCCAGCACCTTCTCAATCGTTTCCAAACAGGGCTGTCGACCAGACTGGCCTGAAAGGTGCTTTTCAACTGTACTAACTAGGCTTCTCCAAGACCCATTGAGTACAGTCCAGCTGTTGGTGACTTTAAAAATCTCCCTGGTAGTTCAGAGATGGGGCCCAAGGCTTGAAAATCTAGGATTAATGTTTCTGGAAATAACAGGTTTGTCTCTCAGACATTTATTTCTACATGCTTTAAGCATATCATCTCAGTCAGTCCCCTCGCTGAGCTATGAAACCAGGACTTACGGCCCCCTAAGACAGGAAGCTTAGGCAGAAAGACAGTAAGCAACTTGGCTCAGAGCACAGAGTTTGGCAGGACTGACATGTGAACCCAGACAGTCTGGCTCCAGAGCCTGACCCTAGAACCAGAGCCACCAACCGCCTCTATCTCACGGAGGGAACGTTGACCTCAGACAAGTTCAGGGCAGTGAAACTGAACTGGAGAATCACTGACTGTGGTGGCTCGCTCAATCCTGTCATTGCCTGCTCAGCTGTCCCTGTTTTGCCAGTGTGTGGAGGTGTAAATGCAAGCACTGCATGTGCTTATGCAAAGGCAACAAAAGCCAGGCAGCACATGACTTTAGCAACAGAGAGTCTTGCTTTGCCTCAGTCCCCAGGAGCACTAAGATGGTGAGAAGCTGGAGAAGACAGGCACGTGGTCCTGTTTTCCATGCTAATGGCTTCCCATGCACCTTTCCTTGGATAGATGGGAAGAGCCTCATTTTATTCAGAGGCCTCCAACTCCATCCCTGCTGTTGTGCTTTAATACCCATTCTAAGCACCCATGGCTGTCCACTCTGTCCTTCCTAACAGGCTCCTCATAGTCCTGCTGCAGCAATCCAGCCTCAGTGAGATCAACCATCAGGACACGGAGGTGAGTCGGCTGTCCCCAGCTACACTCTGCATGGGAGGACAGAAGACGTCCTTTGCACATCCCTCTCAGCGGCAAGCTTCTCCGCTCCTTCAGGCAGAGCTCTAGCATGTTAGGGGTGAGCAGGTTCTACCACGGAGAGGTTTTCTTGTATTGAGTCATTAAGCATTAATTATATGACTGAAATTGTGTTATTTCCTTCTGGGCATTCCCTCTCCTGTCTTCTAGACCCCCCCCCCCAAACATAAATAACAAGCAATGGCTTCAGATGTAGTTTTTTTGTTTGTTTGTTTTGTTTTTTGTTTTTGTTTTTTCTGAGTTAGGAGGATAGACAGAATAGTTCCAGGTCAGCATTGCTAGTCCCTGTTAATCATGACTCTTGCTTTCCTACACATTGCTAAGGCAGTCTTGCAGAAGGCTTCCAAGTCACCATCTTTAAACAGAGTTCCAGGTCAGACCCTTCAGCACTGCCCCAGAGCAGCTAAGGGGTTTCTTATACTTATTCATTATAGCTATGTCAAGTTGTCTGAGGATGAGTGCTGATTTTCGTCGGCCAATAGATTTCTGTTACAAGCATCCCAAATCCAATTGAAAGACCTGGGCTCTTAGTGGGCTTTCTATACAAAAACATGCTTAGCTAGGTTACTCTTCAGTAAGAAGGACTGGTAACATCTAGAAAAGTCTAGTCTAGAGTAAAGCTATGCATACACAGGATTCACACTCCACTGGCTTTGGTAGACCCAGCTGGCCATAGACATTGAGTTAGGAATCAGCCCCTCACAGCTTCCTCCTGGTTTACATCTCTGCCCCCAGATGTCTTGAGTCTGTCATCAAAGGTTTCCCACTGACCATCCTGATAACCACACCCAAAAGCACCTGTTTACAACTTGGGGTTGAGGTTGAACATTGTCCTGATTTGTGGGTCACACACTGTGTACACTTCACATCCATGACCCAAAGGCAAACCTCAGAGGACAGGAGTGCTCCTTTTAGACTTCTGCTTTAAAAAGATGGCTGCACTGAGCAGTCTGTGCCCACATGTGAAGCAGAGTGCTGTGTCTGCAGCCTGGGGATATTTAGTCCTAAGTAAGCTACCAACCACTTCCCCTACCTCAGCCCAAGCCTCACTCCCAAAGTAGGTCTTATTTAGGCAGCTGGTAATTCAGCCATTCATACTCTAAAGCCAGACTCCACTTGCAGACCCACAACTCTGGCTACTTTGAAGCTGAACCAGTAGTGTCCCCAACAAATCATAATTCCCCATCCCCCTACTCCACCCACAGAAGCCGAGTTGAACACAGTTCTTTAAAAGACCTCTGGCTCTTTCTCAGGCAAAGTGATCTCTGTTTAAAACAAACAAAAAACTGAGGGGCATAGTAGTACATGCCTTTAATCTCAGGATAACTCGGGAGTCAGAGGCAGGAGGATCTCTGTGAGTTCAAGACCAGCCTGGTCTATATATCAAACTCCAGGACAGCCAGGACAACATAGAGAGACCCTTTCAAAACAACAACAAGAACAACAACAACAACTTTTCTTGCTATCACAGCAGTGTTTTGACCAACCAGATTCTAAGCTTAGAAAACAGCAGTTTAAAGATGCTATGTTCTATCCAATGCCACAGTTTCCTCTTAAACCAATGTCTCAGCAGGTCTGCATCCAATCAGCAGGTCTGCATCCAACCAAAATCTCCTTCTAATTAGCTTTCCTGTTGTAGAAACTGGAGTGTATACAACCTGTGGGATGTGAGGGGACTGGCAATTAGGATGTCCACACCAAATTTGACTTCCAAATTAGCTTCGTGTACTCACACCCTTATAATACTATGCTACAGACATCTCACCAAGCAAAGAACAGTTGGTTGAGCAGGAACTGTGGCTGAAGGACTCGACTGGGGATTTTTTTCAGGTGAGGGCACTTCAGGAGCTTGCCAGCTCAACCCACCTCCGCAGTAAAGTCCTTCATTGTGGGTGGCCGGAAGGATAGCACTGGTGGAGTTTTAGGAGGTCTTGGCCAGTGGCTAGTGCTAAAAGTTGGGCAGACGTGTGAGTTCAGCAACAGTGCCAGAGGGTCAAAGGTCACTGGAGCCAGGACCACACACAGAGGCCAATCTCAGGTCCTCTGATAATGAGTATCATCAACACAGAGGCTATAGAAACCCTGTCTTGGGAAGTGTGGCAGTAAAGAACTTAGAGACCATTTTCAAAGTTCCAATTTGTGTACCATTTCACTGGTGGCTTTGGGTTATCCAGGGTCACAGTTTGGGGCTAGTTCACTCACATACCAATTTGCCACTTTGTGGTGTTGCATGGCTGGTCCATTAACACATTAGAACTTGCTTCTATTTCCTGCCCGAGCTTCTTGGTGGCAGGCTTACAGACACACAAAATGTTTTTTAAGTTACACATAATGGTTCCACTAATGTTTCCAAACCTGTGCTTTTCATACTGTGTGCATCTATGTGAACACATGCAAATTTAATATAGGATGAGCTCTGTGTATTTATGAGGAACTAGTCCTGAGCTCTCTCTGGGATACCAGAAATCAGAAGTTCAAGTGTCGTCTGTAAAACAGTGTAGTTTTTGCCAGTAACTTAAGCTCATCTTTTCTCAGACCTCAAATCTCAAGAGTGATGACAGTAAATTCCTAAGGCATACATCGAAAGCAATGTGGAACAATTGTTAGACCGCATCATTTAATGACAAGAAAGAAGTCTGTGCATGACTGAGACAGTTCTGATCTCCCACAAATATTTTCAATCCTCATTTGGTTGAATCCATGGATGTGAAGCCCACAGATGGGAAGAGTCACAAACGGAGGAAAGGGGGAAAAAACAATTTCTGAAAAAATTCTAAAACTAGAATGTGATGCTCTTATGTCAAGAAAATGGGTATCATTTTAGATATTGTCCTATGTGAGTTCATGACATGAAACAGCTCTCCTGGGGTCCAGTTTTTATATACTAATACTTTCAATCTAGTAACTTCAATGCTACATGTAATATTAGGAAGCCCCTCCCTCACTAATTGTAGCCAACCACCTGGACCTCTAAGTAATCATTTCACCTACTCCATCTCTCCATGTAGTCGTGGAAACCAGACTACTACACAGGAGGTAGCACTCTCTGTGCTCTGTGTGTTTTTCTTTGAGTTTACTTTTTCAGCTCTCCATGTTCATGGGTAGAAATCTAGTCCACACCAGGAAAACACTTTGATCCATTTCTCTGTTCCTCTGTGAATGGATACTCTGGTTGCCTCCAGTTTTTCTGCCATCGTAACACTAATCTAAAAATGCAGTCTTATGCAAGTCTCCTTGAGTCCCTTACTAAAGAATTTCTCTAGAAAAATAATTTCTGGGTAACAGCATGCTCATTTTTAGTTTAATACATGCTACCTACTTGTTTCCCAAAGCACCAGTTTATATAGCTTGGCCAGTGGGCTAAGCACCCTCTCCCCAGCGTTGGTGAGCTATACTTACTTTTTTGCATTCTTCACTTGAGACTGTGTGTATCTTCTTTCATGATCTGCCTCTTTGCATCCCCTTTACATTAATCTACAGGGTGCTTGCCATTCTCTTGTTGTTTTATATATTCTGAATGCTACTCCTTTGTCTTGGCTAGGTTTAAAATATATTTTCAGTTTGCCAAACTGTTCACAGTGGCTCATTCACAAACTTGTGAATACGATTTATTAAGATGATTGTTTTTACCTGTGTCTCATTTTTGCTTTAAGTATCTTTTTATTTATTTATTTATTTTTAAAGAATGCCTATCTACCCTCAGAAACTTAATTACAAAGGACTAAATTTTCTCTTAGTTTGTCTGTGGTTTCATTTCTCAACTCTTTATTCTATTCCAGTGATCAGCATTTTTTTTTCCTGTTTCATTCTTACTATGCTGTTTGATTGCAAGGTGACTTTTTTTAGAAGCTATCCACACTGATGAGGCTCACAGTGGGAAAGGCTGGATGGGTCAGGTGTCCTATGCATAGGTAGTCTAAAAGGCTCTCAGAAAAAAAAAAATGGAGGCTTGTCTAGTTCAGAGAGGGAACTATCAAGTTGCTGGCTGTCTGGAATCTAGCCTCTCCTGCTCTCGTCTTAGCTTTCACAGGAAGAGCACACCATCAGGAGGGGCTGTGAGCTGTTGGCATCTGGGTTAGAATTCTTAGTGCATCCATTCAGAGAAGCACCAGCATGCCTGGTATTTAGAATGCAGTGTTGATCTTGTGCATGATTTTATGTTAGTACAATTTTTTAGGAGCAGCATCATAATCCAAATACCAGTTACAACAGTACTCTGAGACTCAACTTGCAAAAGCAGATGTGAAGCTCTGGACATGCTCCATGGCACCAGTCCCATTCTCTGCATTCCTAGTACGGAACTCTAGCCAGTGTGCGCCCAAAGGCAAAATCAGAAGAAATAGTCCCTGACTCTAGACATTTGGCTCGATGGTTAACAGAAGGCAAATGTTAGAGCATCTAAATACTCCAAGACTTTACACTAAAATTGACCATATTTTAAAGTGGAGTAAAGTCACTCCTGCTTAAGAGCCCTTAACTCCCTCTATCCCCGATCCCCAAATTCTATAAGCTTCAGAGAACAATGTCTCTATCATCTTTGTACTCCTTGACTCTACCTCAGTAATTTACACATAGTGGATATCAAAAAGTGTGTGTGTGTGTGTGTGTGTGTGTGTGTACCTGTGTGTGTACATGTATGTACATATGTGTACCGGTGTGCTTGTGTGCGTATATGTATGTGTGTACACCTGTGTACCTGTGTGTATGTATATGTACATGTGTATACATGTATGTACATGTGTGTACTTCTGTGCCTGTGTGTATAAATGTGTATACCTGTGTGCCTGTGTATCTGTGTGTGTACATGTATGTGTGTACCTGTGTGCCTGTGTGTGTACATGTGTCTGTGAGTACCTGTGTACCTGTGTGTGTACGTGTGTGTGTGTGTGTGTATGTGTGTGTGTGTGTGTGTGTGTGAGTTTTACTGGAGAGGTGGCCCAGTGATTAAGAGTATGTACTACTCTTACTGGAGTCTCAAGCTTAGTTCCCAGCACCCGTGTCAGGGTGACTCACAATCACTTATAAATTCAGCGTCAGGGAACTGAATTTTCCTGGCCTCCACAGACATTGACTGGTATGTAGGTCTCTCTCTTGCACACATACACACACACTTTAAAATAATCAAATACATACCTTTTAAAACTGGTACATAATTTATCTTAATTGATATGATATATAGTATATACACAAATTACATATAAATACACATTATAAAAAGAAACAAAAAAAATTAATTCAGGAAAAAGTCATTCAATTCATGTTATTTTTACACTAAAGTCTCTTTCCCTTCTGTTCTGTTACCTAACTGAATTACATATTTCACAAATCAGACAATTCTACGTGTCATTAGTTATTTCCAGCATCTATTCCCAAAAACTACTATTTTCTATCACTTAGCATCTTTCAAAAACGTCCTATAGATTCAAGACCAGGAAATTCTCACTCGTGTTTTGCTGCATGGATAGGTTTCCCCTTCCCTATCCCCAGCTTCTCTCTCCTGTATAACCTCAGTCATTTTGGGAACTCAGCCTCCTGGCCTCTTGGTTGGTCTCCTGGCATGCTCCTGCCTCTTACCCTCCGTCTCTCTTCTCTTGCTCTGTCTCTCTCCCCTCCCCCTATCTCTCATGGCCCAGTTCATATACAGTAAAGCTTCTCAGTTCATATCTAGGAACAGTCATGTCCTCATTTTTTGTTTCATTCAGTTTTTAAATATCAACAAGAGAGGGCGAGGCTGAGCTTCCGTGCAGTTCTAGATCCTTCGAGGTGTAGATGTGTTTCGTGGATCTCTCAGCTCCCTGCTATTGCTCTGTCCTCTGCATACCTAGGACAAGCCCAGAGCTTCATGTGGTCACATCAACATCACTCTCTGCTTCAGTGTTACGGAGAGGTGGTAAAATTGCCTCACGTGAATCTGATTTCTGGTTCAGAAAAAAATAGCAATGGTTACCAGAGAGGGAGATCTGAGATTCTTTTAGTACCTGTCAGCTACTCGGATGTTGAAATGGCACGTCCTGGGCTCAGGACTCAGTTACTCATCCGTATCAGAGTGCTGTTTCACAATGGCCTTCCTGTGAACCACCAGCTACAACCGGCACTGAGTCCCACAAGAACCTCAAGACACACCCTGTGTCAAAGAAACACATTCTGGAGAGCTTATATTCCTAACG
The DNA here is from genome assembly GCA_030674055.1 of Rhabdomys pumilio. Lineage (NCBI taxonomy): Eukaryota > Metazoa > Chordata > Mammalia > Rodentia > Muridae > Rhabdomys > Rhabdomys pumilio. The sequence goes on from JANHMN010000014.1 coordinate 34,020,632, forward strand.
TAATGTGAATTATTCTTCCGGTCTTTGAAATGATGCTTGTTTGTTTTTCATAAAAATGGAATTCCACTGTCACAAGGCCATCTGGGAACTTCTGTGCACCATGTCTATGACTCTTCGGTTTTCACCTCCTGAACGTTTCCGTGGTCCAACTAAACCCTCAGTGGAAGATGAAGGGAAAAGCAGATGAGAGTAGCCATCTCACATCCAATAGGTTCCATACTCTCTGTGTCCAGAGATTCTTGAGAAACCGGAATTCACTACTTCTAGAAAACATATCTTGAATGCCTGCCGTGTGCCTGGTGCCATAGGCTGCTTACACATTTACATGTTTCCCATTTCCATTGTGATGTCTACCACTGACTGCTTAGCACAGATCAGCTTCCAAGCCTGAATGAAGCCTGCCTGTATATAGTCCCCAGAGCCTTCACCAGCACAGCCTGACTGCCTGCAGGCTCCACAGAAACTGACGAAAGGAGGAAGCAGTTGTCAAAAAATACTCCTCAAGGATGTCTTGCACAATACCCGTGGGCTGCCCAGCTGCCTGAATGACTTACCCAGCTTCCCCATGAGCTTTTGAAAGCTTTGAATGCTATGAGGATGATTATTTTTATTTCTCATTAGCTCAGCTTGGGGGGTGAGGGGGAAGCAACAGGAAATTTCTCTTGACTGAAAGTTTACAAATGTTTACAATGTAATAATATTCAGGGAAGTTAAAGCAAGTCATAGTTGGTGGCCAAAAAGAGTTATTTCTATCCAGGAGTAACTGTCCACGCCTTTAATCCCAACACTCAGTTTAAAAGGGGAAACGAGAAGAGGCCAGTTACTATTCTTTCAGAGTGAACTCTGCTGGAGAAGAAGGTTTGGCAATGCCTAACTTCTTTTCTAACCAACGAAAGCAGGGTAAAAATCACATTTAAAATATTAACCTTAGCCAGGCAATAGTGGCAAACACCCTTGATCCCAACACTTGGAAAACAGAAGCAGGTTAGAGGTCAGCCTGGTCTACAGAATGAGTTCTAGGGTATCCAGGGTTACACAGAGAAACTGTCTCAAAAACAACAACAAAGGAGTCATTTCTAAAGTGTTACAAGCTTTTAGAAGAAACCTAGAGACAAATTGCACAGCTTGTACTATAGGAGACAACCTGTACCCTAATGAGAACCACCATTGCGTAAAGTGACAAGACTTGAATCAGCTAAGATCACACACACACACACACACACACACACACACACACACACACACACACCACAATTTCCCAGCACCTGAGTTCCTTTCTAAGCACAGAAATCTACCAATATGATGAAGATCATTTTCCTCCAGAACCACCGACACATAGATTTGAATTTCAGCCTTACCGAGTACTCAGCCAGTGTCTTAGGTAATTTGCTTAACCTGTCCACTTCAGCCTCTTCACTTTAAAAATAACTCTAAAACTCCTATCCTTGGGGGTCACTGTAAAAATTCAATGAGATGATACATACAGATTACTTGGTGCCAAATAGGTGCACAAAGGTAACATTTGGGTTGGCCAAATAGCTAAGCAGGAACAGGTGCTTGCCAGCAGGCCAGGCAGCCTGAGTTCTATCCAGGAAAAAAAAAAAAAAACCCAAAGCTACAAGCTGTCCTCCGACTTACACATGTGTTCCGGCACAAACAAACATACAAACTAAATCAATAAATGTTTTTAAAACATAGTAACATTCTTACTTCCCTACTCCTTTCCCAAAGCATGCAGAAGTTGCCCTTGGATGTTTTGTTGTTTTAAGAGAATAATGTTTACAGTGTAGCCAGTCTGAGTAGGACACAGTTGCTAGCCTTGCATAACCAGTGTTGTTTGCAACCATGTTTTCAGTGAGTTCCCCTGTGTTTAAGTCTCAGTTCTATATAGTCATTGCTATCTATTGCACATTTCCGTGTGTGTGTGTGTATGTGTGTGTGTGTGTGTGTGTGTGTGTGTGTGTACATTCATGCTTCTGTGTATGTGTTTTCATATGTAGAGGCTAGAGGTCGATATTGGATGCCTTTCTCAGTTGCCCTCCACCTTAGTTTTTTGAGATAGAGTATCTCTGTGAGCCTGCGGCTCACCAATTCAGCTAGACTGACTGGCCAGCAAGCTCTGGGATCCTCCTCCATCCAGCTCTTCAATGTCGGTGTTACAAATGCATGCTGTTAGGCCTGGCTTTTTAGCCTGGCTGCTGGGGATCCAAACTCAGGTTCTTCTGCTTGTGAGTCAAGCACTTCATGAACTGAGCCATCTCCTCGGTTAATAGTAGTTCTAAGAATGAGATCTTTTGGAAACACTCACCAAAAGACTCTGAAGTGTGGACGGATACGTTGGTAACAGCGGTCATCAAACAAGTTCATTTTGTATGGAGAATTCATCCTACATCTTCTGATGTGTGTCTATAAATGCAAAGCTGGAGCTGAGGAAGTGACTCGGCCATCAGAATCTTTCTGCTCAGTCTTAAGGACCTAAGTTTGGGACCACATAAGAAGCCAAGCACACTGTGAACCTAGAGCTATGGAAGCAGAGACAGGTGGGTCCCTGGCACTCACCTACCAGCAAGCCCAGGCAATTCAGTGAGCTCCAGCTTCAGTTGCTTCAAAAGTTAGGTAGAGAACAACCCAGAACATCAACTGGACATCAACCTCCAGCTTCTACATTCACATACACTCACATTCATATAGATTTTCACCCACATGCACACATGAGCACACACACGAGCATATACCACACACGCAAAAATTCACATTGATACAAGGCAAAGCCAAATTGTGCAAAAACCAAGAAATGTCAAGAACAGGTAGAAGCCATTCACTCACTTAATAAGTAGTCTTCTCTTAGCACCTGCAGTGGTCCCAACACTGCTCAGAGCTTTCAGGATTAAGACAGGTGGACAAGAGCCCAGCTACCGTGAAGCCAGTTTCAATCAAACAGGATCTCACTAGAGAAGGAGTAATCAAGGCGAAATAAAATAAAAAGAATCCGGTTCCCTTGTGCTTGGAATCTTAATTCCAGTAGCCCATCTGAAAATGAAGAAGACCCATAGAGACTTGTAGAGCGACTCTGCATTCTAAGAGAAAATGCAGCAGTTGTATCAAGGAGACAAGCCCCAATGTTTTTAGGTCGATATTCCTTTTCATATGGAATCAGTTTGTTAAACAGCCCCAAGACCGGCTCTAGAGGCTCAATATTAGAGGGTACTTGAAAACTTGAAACCTGCAATTGCACCATGAATTACAGATTTAAAATATGAACCAGGTTGAGGAGATTTGGCATCCTAAGCCCAGCATTCCACAATCCTTAGACCCTGGGCTCAGTTGTGCTCTCACTAGACTTGAGCGCTTTACTCGGGCTATTTCTTCTTCTGGAGGACAATCACAGAGTTCAGGGTTCGCTAGCTGCTCTGGTGACACAAAATATCCAAGTTCTGGAATAAGAAAATACATTTTGGTTCTCATCATGGTGATGATGCTGATTGGTGAGGTGGATCCGTTCTGTGATGATCTCTCTTCAGTTAGGGTCTTGGACTTTGCATCAGTGTGGTCCCATCCGTCTCCAGCCCTGTCCTCCTCCACACTCAGTGAGATGAGAAGAGAAAACAGGTGTGGAGAAAGGTATGCTTTCTGGACCAGGCTTCGAGGGAGTCTTTGTGCCTTCTGTCCATTTTCCAATGGTTAGAACTCAGTTGCATGGCTGACCCAGGTGTAGTCAGCTTAGAATGTGGTCTGATTATGTGTCCTGGGAGAAGAAGAAACATCTTGGGAACATGGGGAGAGATTTCCCATAGCCTTTACACAAGAAGGTGGTTTGGAGGATGAAGTAAGATAATAGCTGTAAGAATTCTTATGAATTTCTGGATCAATAACTACTCTGGGGTGACCAGATCTAGGGTTGTCGCCTGTATCCAGCTCATTCTATGCATCAGAGTGGGCCTATCACCTGTCTTCATGCTATCTTCAGGAATAACTGTAAAAGAGAAACTCCATAGCTTCCCTGTGCCTTGGCCTTTTCTCGGGAATCCTAAACTCAGTCCACTTTGAATGTTTTCATGCAGGTGAGAGGTGTGACCAGGGAGAGGCCATCTCTCCTGTCATACTCCCAAATACCACTGTGGCTACCCTTGCCCAGCATACAGTCACTTGCCATCGGGCCATCCCTTAACTCTATGACCTTCAGTTCTCAGAGAGGCCGAGCTGCATCAGATAGACTTAGCTAGCTCCATTCTCCCAGGAGTTCCTCACAACAGTGTAAATTCCACTGTTCTCTCCTCTCCTCTCCTCTCCTCTCCTCTCCTCTCCTCTCCTCTCCTCTCCTCTCCTCTCCTCTCCTCCTCTCCTCTCCTCTCCTTTCCTCTCCTCTCTTCTTCTTTTCTCTAGTTCATTCATTCACTCACCCATTCGTTTACTCATTCACAGCACAAAGTCTCTGTTCTAGGCACTGGGACCTCAGCAGTCACACAGTGTGCAGGACTTGTTGGGGATTTACATTCTTCCATGATTGCTGTCTCAAATGCTGTCCCTGTGAATGTCCTCAGCTATGTGGCTTGGTGCTGGCATCCCTCTTCTTTCAATCCATCTCACAGAAGCCTGTTTTACAACAGACCTTGCTCCTTCGGTTATGCTCTGTGTGGCCACTGCCGATCAGGGAAATCCCCTGACTCCTCCGTGTGCATTCATTGTCTGTCTTCCTTTATTTTAACACAGCCCAACCCCCATGAGGGCAGGCATCCTGATTCTTACACTCACTTTAGTATCCTCAACACCTACTAACTTGGCAGAAAGTTAATCATCAATTAACCCTTGAGCAAACCTTTTAATGAATGAATGAAGTAACAAAGTAACAGCAATGAGTGTGTTTCCAGAAGAACGTATCTTGTTTTCTCTTAGGAGCCTGTGTTCATTTCTGTCCCCTTTGATCATTATATTTCAGGGGATGACACCACTCCATTGGGCAGCTTTCCACAACCGACCTCAACACACCCAAATGCTGTTGAAGAAGGGGGCAGACCCCACCCTTGTGGACAAGGACTTTAAAACAGCTCTCCACTGGGCAGTCCAGGTGAGAAAGCAGGCTGTGAGTTTGTCTCTGCTTTGAATAATATAAAGCCATGTTAACTAATTTCTGCACAGGTCAACTACGAAAGTGGGAACTATCCTACATGGTCGTCCTGGTATTTATCTGAAATTAATATGATAGATTAATGAGGACTGTCTCTGCTCTTTTACCTTCCTCCTATACCCAGAAAGGCAGCAGCAAGTCACACACACACACACAAACACACACACACACACACACACACACACACACACACACACACACATAATATTCTCCCTTACAATCAGTGCTTACTACTGACTTCCAGAAACGCTCAGAGAATTCGCAGGCAAATTCCTTCGGTCTTTGGACCAGAACTCACCGACTTTCTTCCATCCTAACCCTGCACAGACAACCATTGCAGATGACTCTGACTTTTGTACAGAACAGTGGAATACAATGAGTCACACTCCTGCATCACTGTCATGGGAGTTGAGCCACCTCAATCCACATGGCCATAAATAACAGCAGCCTAGGCCTGTGAGTTCTACAATCCAAGGAAAGTCAAACAGACTGAGATGAGAGAGAGAGAGAGTAAAGACATCTAGTAGCTCTGGTCTATCCTGATGAGTGGACTTATACCTATTCACACCCTCAAGGAGAGCTGTTGGGTGCTTCCTTCAGCAACCTTGGCTTCTGATGCCTGTGCACACACCCCTATTCTTCCCTGCCATTGGCCAGTCAAAGTAGCCTCTCAGAACTCTGCCAGCCTCGTGAGTCATCTCTGTTACCCAGATATAGTTTCACTTGGTGGTTTCATGTTGGCAGAGTAGCACCTGCAAGTTTCAGGGATCACACGTGTGCCTGAGGTAAGGGGAAAACAAGCAATTTGGAAACTGCTCTGGTTTTGTGCCTCTAAACTTGGCTTCAGTCACAGGGCATGGACCCAACCCTGGGCAACATTACAAAGTGAGCAGGGCTTGTTTTTGTCGTGCCCACCTGCCCTGGTGTGCACCTACATACTTTCATTATCTAATCATGCCCTGCCCCCTCCCTGCCAGCTCTGTTTGGGGCACTTAGAAATTGCCTCTGACTAGTTAGGGGGTCTCTGCTGTAGCAATGCTCCCAAGGAATCTGGTTCAATACTCAAGCAATTCCCTGTTTGTGTTGGTTCTAAGCTTAGGTGAAGATGGTATCGGAGAATTAAGTGTTTTCTACATATTTATCCTCAATTCATTTGTATTCTGATTCCTGTCTCCAGGCTGTGTGTCCTTTGGAAAATTTCTCCCTGGGTAATTCTGACAGGCATGCATTATGTGCCAACTCCTTCCTCCATCCCAGCCTGTAAGGAAACTTTAATCCAGCAATATGACTGCTCTGGCAAGGAATCAGATCCAAAGATATGATCCAGCTGGAATGCAGACATATCACACAGCTTTAATACCTTTGTCTGAAATACACACCTTTAATCCCAAACAATGATGACTTAACTGAGGAGCAGACAAAGTGACAAATCAGAGAAAGATTTGACAGAATGAGTCAGAGATAGGATACGCCCAACTCTCATGAGGACAGGAGAGAGAGGCTACTTAAAGAGCAGTGGGGGAAGAGTTCAGTCAGTTCAGTTGAGTTCTTTGTGGAGCATTTCAGTTCCTGAAGTTCACAGGCAGTCTTTCCAAGCAGAGTCATTCAGTCAAAAGCCCAGAGAAGCCAATTTGAATAGTCATCTCATCTTGGAGAGGAGTTTGAGTCAGAACAGCTGGGTTGAACCAGCCAGCCAGAGTTCAGAAGGAACTAGAAAGAAAGGTCTATTCAGCAGTAAGTCTCAGAGGTTGAAACATTCTAGGTCTAGGTGAGCAGATGGAGGCTGGAAGTGAAGTCTTCAGGGTCCAGGCTTGCAGAAAATTAGATTGTACAAATAGAAGTTTCCAGGCCCAGGCCTAGGGATAGTTGACAGAAATGCTCTGGGCTCAGGCATGTATCCATAAAGCGTGGGTATGGCGCTCATCTCTCCAATTCATTTGAGGATATAAAAGTGACATTTACAATTACACCAGCCACAGGTGAGCACCTAAATTAACCCTAAAGAGAGAGCCACCCATACCTGTGCAGCTCACTTTGCTATAATCTCTAACTCTTACAGAGACTGGACTGTCGTATTTGAGGAGTCTCCTCTCTAGTTCTCAACCTGTGGCTTGTGAGAACGACCCTTACACAGGGTTGCCTAAGACCAATGGAAAACACAGATATTGACATTAAGGTTTATAACAGTAGCAAAACCTGTTCACATCAGCTAGGAAACAGCAATGAAAATATACTACAGCATGAGGAAGTGTATTAAAGTGCTGACAAACTCTGCTGTCAGTGATCGTGCTGTAAATGCTAGCATTCCCAATCTGCCATGCTTACAAGGTTCGTCTAAAGAGCTTGTAAGTGGTACAGATGTTTAGGCCCAACTCTTCCCTTCTCCTTCAGCTGTTCTAAGGTGGAGCTTAGACATGAATATTTTTAAATCTCCTTCCTTCTCCCACAAAATTTAAATGTGCTGCTAGGATTAAGAATTGCTGTCATAGAAGAACTCAGGTTAATGGATACCAATATCTTATCTACTTTTATCCTCAGCGCATGTATTTTGGCCACACAGGAAGTGCCTTGGGTACTTGTTCCACTGATCAATAATTCTTTTTTTTTTTTTTTTACTGGAGCATCTATAAAGATCTGTCATTGGAAGTAAAATGAATAACCGAAAGGTTCCTTTTATTCTATGTGCAGGCGGTATGTGCTTGCACACATTTTTTCTGAGGAAATAGTCTACAGCTTTCTTCAATTACTCAATGACAGTTGGTAACTATGTCAACATGTAAAGAATCCTGGCTCTGGAGGACTGGTGTCCCTTCTCCCTCTCACATGGTTAGTATTGATAGTAAATCCCCAGGGTGTGTATTCTGCCCTTTATACCGCAAAGATGAGGAGTAGCGGTGGAAATCCTTGCTACACTGGCACTCTAGCTGTGTTCCTTGTTGCACAGGCCCAGCACTGAACTCTTTTGAAAGAGTTTCCACATGAGTGAGTCTGTTTCCCATTGCCATTTATTCCTTTACTTAGCATCCTGCTTTTCTCTTGGGCTGTACAATGAGATTGTATTTGAAACTACAATGCTTGGAAATGATTAAGCCTTGGTTTTTGACCCAAATAACCAAAGTAGTAAAGAGTTGAAGCATCAGGCCCATAGACTAACTTCACTTGCTACAACGGCCATTACCTTGTTTCTATTCTCTTGTCTAGAGGATACTACTGTGTGGATATAGCTGGGCTAACAGAAGCATGCTACTTGCTGTCTTCATTGGGGTTTTATTGTTATGAAGAGACAGCACAACCACAGCAACTCTTATAAAGAAAAACATTTGATCGGGGCTGGCTTACACTTTCAGAGGTTCAGTCCATTATCATCGTGGCAGGAAGCATGGCAGCATCCGGGTGGACCTGGTGCTGGGCAGTACTGAGAGTCCTACATCTTAATCCTCAGGGAGCAAGGAGAGACTGAATCGAGCTTCTGAGACTTTAAAGCCCATCCCCACAGTGACACACTTCCTGTAGCAAGGCCACACCTCCTAATAGTGCCACTCCCTATGGGTCAAGCATTCAAACACATGAGTATATGGGGGACATTCCTATTCAAACCACCATACTTGCTGTCTGTGATAATCTTACAAAGTGTTATTCCAGACCTGCAGGGCCAGGCTCCCTGTGATGGCACTCGCTCATTGGGTGTCTCTGCCTTGTCTTCCTTCTCCATCCAAGCACAAAGGGTCCAAGCACAAAGGGTAGTAAAATGGAGTAAAACCTATGAAAACGGAAACGTGAGCCCAAATAACTTCTTCCTCCAAGTTACTTTTCCAAAGTATTTGTCACAAGGACAAAATTTGACTCCCACAATGTATCTGAGTCTATTTCCAGGGTATCTCCTCTTTTTCAAGGCCTATTTTTCTGTTCCTTTGCCAATACCATACTGTCTTGACAACTGTGGATAATAGTAAGTCTTTAAGTGGGATAATGGTCCTTCGACTTTACTTTTCTTTCTCAATATCAGGTTGTCTTTTCTTGATATAATCTTCTTCGTGTAATCTTCAGGGTCAGCTGACCAATATTTATTGGGAATATATTGAGTCTGAAGATCCAGTTGAGAGAAAAGGCATTTTAACAACAGTTTTTTTCCAAACAAGATCATGGAATAACTTTCTTTATTTAAAGAATTTTCTGCTAAGGGTGCTAACCTACATGGCATTTTTCAAAAAATGTGTATGGGTGTTTTGCTTTCATGTATGTCTGTGCACTGTGTTCATGCCTGTTGTCTGTGGAGTTCAGAAGAAGGAATGGGTTCCCTGAAACTAGAGTTAGTTATACACAGTTTTGAGCCTCCATAAGGGTGCTAGGTAGTAAACCCAAGTCTTCTGGAAGATCAATAGTGTCCATAACTGCTAAGCTATGTCTCTAAGCTGACATTGTGTTTTTATCTTAGTCTGGTTTATTTTCCTATAACAGAAGCACTGAGACTTGGTCATTTCGAAGAAAAAGATGTTTCTTTAGCTCATAGTATGGAAGCTCAAGAGCAGGGTGCCAGCATATGCTCGGAGTTTGGCAAGAGCCTCATACTGCTCCATGAAGTAAAGACAAACAGGAAGGAAACACCGGGCATGTGAGTGCATCAAAGCAAGAGGAGATGGGAACACTGAAGTGCTTTATAACAACCCGCTCTCAAAGTAACCAGGGTACACGTCTCAGAACTACAGTAATTACTTCCTACAAATAAACACCCTCCTCCTCACCACCCCGGCTAAGCCTCTTAAATGGTCCACTGCTCAATACTATTACACTGGGGGTAGAGGAACGGGGAGATGCCTCAGCTGGACTGAGAACCTGAGTTGGAATCCTCAACAACCACATAAAATGGCAGGCATAAAGATGTGCCCCTGTATCCCTAGTGTTGAGAGGCAGAGACATGAGGATTCCTGGAGCTCACTGCTCCGTGTTAAATGAGAGGCCCTGTCCCAGAAAACAAGGTAGAAAAAAAGGTAGAGAGTGACAGGGAAAGGCAGTCAATATCAACCTCTGGCCTTCACATAGACAGGCATACACTACGCATTCTCTCTCTCTCTCTCTCTCTCTCTCTCTCTCTCTCTCTCTCT
>JANHMN010000014.1:34030958-34050958 GCA_030674055.1 Rhabdomys pumilio
TCTCTCTCTCTCTCTCTCTCTCTCTCTCTCCCTCTGTCTCTCTGTCTGTCTGTCTCTCTCTCTCTCTCTCTCTCTCTCTCTCTCTCTCTCTCTCTCTCTCTCTGGCTCTCTCCTCTCTGGCTCTGACTTTAGTTCTTTCACTCTCCCTCCCTCTCTCTTTCCTTGCCTTCTCCTCCCTCCCTCCCTCCCTCCCCACCTCTCTCCCTCCCTCCCCTAAACACACACACAAGCACTCACAGATGACATTATATTGGAAGTTGAATTTGAGAATAAGTTTTATAAAAGACAAACCACGTACAAAACAGTAGTTTCTAACTTCAGATTCTATTTGTTCATTGCCAATATATAGAAAAATAATTTTGTCTTTTGTATAAAGAATGTCTTACATCCTGAAAACTTGTTAGAATTGTTACTTAGTTTTTGGACTTTGGGTTGCATCTGTCCTTTCAAATATGCTGCCTAGACAATTGCATACCACCACGTGTCAGTTACAGCTCTTCCTCCTCCTCTTCCTCTTCCTCCTCCTTCTTCCTCCTTCTTTCTCTTTATTCTCCTGTCCTACTACAGTAGTTAGGACCCTGGCCCCCAAAAGAGCTAACAGAACTGTTCAAATTCTAATGGTTCAGAGGTATTGGGCTCTTTTCTCTCACTGGTTAGCCTGGAGTTCTAAAACGCTTACTCTGCAGACTCACTATCTCTGTTCCAGTCTAATTTGTCTGGCTACAGCTTTAGCACGTCAGAAGCACACAGGCCTTTAAGGAGACGTGACTAAGGAGATGTTAGCACAGGCACTAAAGCGTTGGCCTCCATTCGTACACTCACTGGTACATGATGTGTCCTGTTTATATCCCTTCATTCAAGGCAGGAAGAGCATCAGAATTTCCTGTAAAAGAAAGGCACCATACAACTTACTCTGCATCTAATTGTTATCCTTGTTGCTGTGACAAAGTCAACTAAAGGACAAAAGGGCTACTTACTTTGGGCTTTAAGTTTGAGGGGATGCAGTGCATCATGGGAGGAAGCATGGCAACAGGAGCTGGAGGAAGCTGATCACACTGCATCCACAGTCAGGAAGCAGTTGAACTTCCAGGCTCGCCTCCCTTTCTCCTTGTTATACAGTCTGGGACTCTAGCACTGCTCACATTCAGGATAAGTCTACCATCCATTTAAACATCTGAGACAGCACCTTCACAGACACACTCAGAGATGTGTTTCCATGACAATTTGATGATTCTAATACAGTCAGGTTGAAAATGAAGATTAACCGTTACAGGTCCCTAGACATACGCTGATAACCAAGTGGTCTTACAGCCTCCTATGGAGCCTCCTTCAAAGGACAGTGTCTTAATCATTCTTCTATTACAGTGATGAAACACCATGGTCAAAAAAATTCTTATAAAAGAAAATACTTAATGGGGGGAGGGCTTGCTTGCCATTTCACAGGGTTAGTCCATGAGCACCATGGAAGGGAGCATGGAAGGGAGCATGACAGCAAGCTTGGGGCTGGAGCAGTAGCTAAGAGCTTACACAGAGAGAGAGAGAGAGACAGAGAGAGAGAGAGAGACAGAGAGAGAGACAGAGAGACAGAGAGACAGACAGAGAGAGACAGAGAGAGAGACAGAGAGAGAGACAGAGAGAGACAGACAGAGAGACAGACAGAGAGACAGAGAGACTGAGACACTAGACCAGGCTTGGGATTTTGAAACCTTAAAACTCTCCCCCAGTGACACACCTCCTCCAACAAGGCCACACCTTCTTATCCTTCCAAAACATTTCCACCAACTAGGGACCAAGCATTCAAATATATGAATCTCTAGGTGCCATTCTCCTTCAAACCATGACAGACATCTAAAATAAAATGCATCCCCAGTCAGGATACTATAATTTTGGTTTTGTTTTTTCACATATAAGCAACATTATTATCTATTACTTCAGCTTTCTCCTTGGCAAGACTTCATCTGCATCAGGCTTTTCTCCGGTGCTCTCTCCTCACACAGGGTAAATAGAAAACAACTAGACCACAACAGTTTTCAGACATGAAGGTAACTCATGGGTCATTACCCACCAACAAAAGCAAAGCAAATAAACACAATAAAACAATCCACAACCCCAGTGTAACCTCCCAATGCAGAATCCAAGAGCTCAAGAACAGACTCTATGTGCTATCGTTACTCCCTGGCTTAATCACCTCCCCACTGGATGTAGGCTCATTCTCTGTTCCTCCTATGGCCCCATCTGGGCATTCCTACTTCTCTCTTAATTTGCCTTGGTCTCTGTGACCTCCCTCATCCCCACTGTCTGGCCTCCCTTAGGCTGCCACCATCCAGAGTGTTAGTGGGGAATGCTGTGTGTCAACAAGAGATTATCATCCCTGGGCTTGGTTTATGTATCAGTGCCTCTGGGGCTCCCTAAATTCTCAGGAGGGTCACTATGGCAAGGAGAGACTTGGAGTAATGCCTACTGATTAACTTAGTCCTCAGTTGTCAAGTCTCATCAGGACTACTTATGTGACAGGTCTGATTAGCAGTTTTCACTTGAGTTTCCTCAGAATGAACCTACAGAATCCTTTCCTCAAAGATCAAAGCATCCAAACTCTACAGAGTCGATCCTAGCTCAGCGAATCCTTAGCTGTGATCCAGAGCAGATTCCTTAGTCCCTTTTGCCTCTGTTCTCTGACCTCTCCAATGTGCCAATAATAATACCTCCTAGGATCAGTGTCAGGAGCGGTGTAGAAAAGGGCGAGCAGTAAACATTCTCTCCATGCACACAGCTATCACCATTATTTCTGAGGAAAACTCATAAAGCAAAGTGAAATACAAATAATAATGTTATTTGTGAAATCCAGGAGCAGGGAAAGGAATTATTTGGAAAAGCCCCTTGTTAGGTAGAGAAAGAAGTGCAGAGCTAGGCGAGATGTCTGGTCTGAGCTTACTCAGAGGGGTGGTCAACAGTATTCCAGCCTCCAAGACACGTGGGACAAGTCAGTCAGACTTTTATAAGAGGCAGACAGAGGTGCCCTAGGCAAGTGACTGCTCAAAGGGTCGGGCAAGGAGAAGGAGAAGAGGTGAGGGGCCTCTTGTTTTTTCCTCTGTCCTTAATGCTCCCTCCAATACAAAGAGGGGAAGCTGAACAGGGGTGTTTGCCCTTTGAATCACCTTGGCAACCTAAATTCCTTTCTCTTCCAGGAAACTGCAAACAAAACAAATTCACCCCGCTGGCACTTTTGCCTGTTTTGCTTTTCTAGGAGCTGGTACTTTCCAAGAAAAAAGTCTCTTGATGGTTTCAACTGTGTCCCAGATCCCTCAAAATGCATATCATGTGAAAAAGCTCTAGAAAAATTGATAAAAGCCCTTGTGTGATCAAAGATGCAGGCACACACAGCTTATAGCCAAGTCCTGTGGAATGAAGATGGATGGAGAGAGGGAGAGGAAGCATGAAGAGGACATATGAGAGGAAGAGACCCGTGCACTTTGTAAGCAGGGTCTACTTCCCAGCTGTGTGACCAAGGTCCAGGAGGGTACTAGAGATGTTCTGTGGTCATCACCTTGAAATTTGCAAGTCAGGTTAGGCAATGAAGCCTGCACACACACAATTCTACCCCCCAAACACATGTGTCAGGAGCCCACTCCTGCCTAGTCTGTGCCAGTGCCCTCTACTCTGGCAGGGGCCTTTTTCAGGAGAGATCCTGGGCACCCGAGAGGATCTGTAGGTGTGGTAGGAGTCTCCTATGTAAGGTATAGCTAAAACTCATCATAGCAGGCTGAGGAACAAGACTTTTTTCTGCATCTCTGTATCATTGCTTATTGTTGTGTTACTATTGAATTTAAGTGTACAAATGTCTTCACACCACTGTGTCCCCTGAAATGAGGAAGTCAAGTGAGCAGATCTAACTAGCAATTTGTTGTCTAGGTGACCCACCTGTCAGGCTAGCTCTGACGTCAGCTGATGTTTGAGGTCAAGTCCATTATCAGTTCACTAGGCGTGGAAGACGTTAGGCCCAGCTGGAGACAAAACTCCTGGCAGAGAATTGAGATAAATGAAAATTTGTTGAAGAGATTAAACACAAATCGTAGGAGGCCCCGTTGCTTGTGATTAGATTTCTGTACTGGCCACAAGAGAGCAGATGAAAAATCAAAATGGAATCACATTTACGCTCCATCTCACTAAAGCCAAACTAAGTTGTTACCTGAATTTCTGAGAAGCCATGCATTTGGGGTGGGGGTGGGGAAGGATCATAGTCAAATTCTCCACAGATCACATGATCATGATGCTCCTTTTACACTTTTCATCCTCACGAGACTGTATCCACCATCACAAGACTGTAGACTTGCTTAAAACATTATGAGATACTTTTTGGCAACTTTTGGGGGGATAATTCACGTAGTTCTAAAGTGTGAACTTTAGACACAGTCATCATGTTGGATAGTCAAAGGGTTGGTCATGCCTACAAGTACTTGACAAGCTGGTATATATTAAGCAGATGGTTCTCTTAGTCTTCATCCTCTGAGGAGAGAAATTTTAAATTGACCAATCTGTTTTTTCTTCTTTCCTTCTGTTTTTTCCTTTCAGCCATCCTCTCTCTTTTAAAAGTCCTCTCTCTCTCTTCCTCCCTCCCTCCCTCTCTCCCCTTTTCCTCTTCCTCCTCCTTCTCTTCCTCCTCCTTCTCCTCCTCCTCCTGCTCCTCTTCTTCCTCTTCTTCCTCTTCTTCCTCTTCCTCCTCCTCTTCCTCCTCCTCTTCCTCCTCCTCTTCCTCCTCCTCTTCCTTCTCCTCTTCCTCCTCTTTTTTTCTCACCATATAGACGGGAACATGCACAGAGTTGTTCATGGTGGATTTTCTCTGGCTCTTTTTGCAGAGTGGAAATAGAATTCTGTGCTCCATCATTCTGAGCCACCGACAGGGCCCATCCATTATCAACTACGATGACGAGAGTGGAAAGACATGTGTCCATATTGCAGCAGCTTCGGGTTTCGGTGACATTATCAACGATCTGGCAAAGGTCCCCGAGTGTAACCTGCAGGCTCTGGATGTGGATGACAGGTATCCATGGCAACCCAGGAAGTGCTGGAAACTACCAGTCATCTTCTCTTAATGTTAATCTTAAAATAAAGATGTTGAAGGCGCTATTCTTTCTGACTATATCCTTATTGCTGGTAATACATGTGCCTGTGACAACAAGCTCTATTTTAGTAAGAGGAGGAAAAATCTCTGTTATGGAGAGAGATGACTACAGCGCTGTCAGATTTTCCACTTTTCACTGAATATAGGCAGTGTTCTCAGAAGGCTTTCTGTTGAGCTATGGGCCTTGGTTGTTAATGAAGTCCCTTCTCTCCTGAGTTATATTGTAATGGCCACGATTTCTTTTCCAGAGTATAAGGAGGTATTTTAATTCAAACCTGGACCTTACTAATGAGGATTTTACTTTCAGTCACTGATGACAGCTGGAAAAGGAATCTGGGTCTGGAAAGGTAAAATGATTTGTCACAGGGCACGTGTGTAACCCAGTGAAGGACTGCATTAGCATCTTGTAAATACTCAACACTTATAATGAGTTGCTTACTAACTTTTGTCTAGTTTAGGCACTGAGCCCACAGAAATGTAAGAAAAAATACGACAATAAGCAAAGCTACTGAAAATACGTGTAAGAATTAGAAACTATCTGATAATATATTTAGCATTTTCTATTAAAGTTCAAAGTAAGCATATCATAATCTTTGACGTCCCACAAGAGCACCTCCCCCTGATATCTTGAAGTGTGTGTGTGTGTGTGTGTGTGTGTGTGTGTGTGTGTGTGTGTGTTAGGGAGGAGTGACTCATGTTCCATGTATGTCTCAGAAGCTGGAATTGGTTAACCTGATGCTTTTAATTAAAGCTGAAGTCTACTTTTTCCTAAGAGCAGGTGTTGATCCTGAGAAGGTAAGAAAGACGAGTGTCAGTAAGATGAGGCGAGATGTAAGAGATCCATAAATGAAAAGAATGCGTTTCAACATCAGAAGATGAAAGGAAGTTCGTTTGCTTCAAAGGTTGCTAGAACTAGCACAAAACAGACTTCTCTCCGTATTGCAGAGACACAACCATTACCCTGGGCCTCAGGGAAGAAAGCAAGCCTAGAGAGGAAAATCAATACAGTTGATTAGGTGGGGTGAGAAGGGAAGCTCAGTCTCCAGGAGACTCCAAGCCACTGGCTAAACCATTCCTGTATTCTCCATCTTGTATTCTCATGTGGAACATGAAACTGTCTTCTCCATGAAACCACGAGTTTCTGTTAATAGTTGAATTGTTTAAAAATCATCACAAGTTTAAGGCATATCTCTATCTTTTTCCTTCTTTTCCTCTTCTTTTTTTTTCTAGCAAAAGATTTTCAAAAAAAAAAAGACTGTGGGAAGAAGAGAAAAATAACATTACAATGGGCAGGGGGAGGAAGAAGAGTGAGAGAAAATTTGGAGCACTCATCTGCCTATATATTAAGACACATCAGAAAGTGGGCAATGGTGGTACAGCTTGAAACCATAGCCCTTGTGAGGCTGAAGTAGGAGGTTCATAAGCTGGGGGCCAGCATGGGCTGTAGCATGAGACTCTGTCTCAAAAACACCCAATTTTTAAAAACTGGCCAGCAGGATGGCTCAGAAGATAAAGGTGCTTGTCACCAGTTCAGATAAACTTGGCTCTATTCTATATAATGGAAGAAGGGAACAGAGTCCCACAAAGTTATTCTCTGATCCCCATCCAAGTGTCCTGGTATATAGCATGAACGAACTACCACATACAATAAATGTAGGGAAAAAACTAAGACACATAATCTATGGTATTTTAAGTATGATGGTACTCGCTGAAGATTAATGCCTTCTCACAAATACGGCAGAAGCAGCCCACATGTTTTAAATGTCCCACATGTCATCAGTCTATGAAGTCATAACTCACTTCAATAAACAAGTTGTTTCTCTTCAGGGAGGACAGCCTTTTATCAGAGTCTCCTCCCTGCATATTTCTGGGAATTCTCCACGGATGTTTACAGGCTTCACAAATCAACCCTTAGCTACTGAGAGCTGGAACAGCCCTATACCCTTCTACCCATTATCCCTCCCCACCCAGAGCCTACCACATTGCCCGATGATGGTCTCTGCCATCAGTTGCCTTAAATCACGAGTCCTGACTTTTCAATCCTTATAGCAAAGGCTGGGGCCAGCCAGCTGTGCCTGCAGAGTGATCCTGCAGCCTCAAGATAAGAAAGGAACTGTGATAGCTCAGAACCGGTGTCACAGATTTGCCACAGAGGCTCTCAGTATGTGAACCAAAGATTGTCAGTCTGTCCCCCTTGTTTCTCCACCCACCTCCAGTGATGGCCGGAGGAATTAAAACAGTTGGTCTTAGCGAATGTAAGGCAGGATTTATTTCACAAACCTTCAAAATGAATTGTTGCTTGTTGGTAAGCCTGACTAGATCAGTGTTCAACCCTCTATCAACTGAATTTATTGACAATTTTTCCTCTAAATAGAATAATCTATGTAGCCTCATCTTGTAAAAATATTGTCTGAAATAGAATGGAACAAGTTCTACCTGTCATATTCAGATACAGAGTGATGTATCACTGTATTGGTGAGACATTGACTCTAAGACTGCAGCTCTCATCCTGTGGGTCACAACCCCTTTGAGGTTACATATCAGATATCCTATATATCAGATGTTTACATTACAATCCATAACAGTAGCAAAGACTATTATGAAGTAGTAATAAAAATAATTTTATAGTTGGTGGTCACCTAAACATGAAGAACTGTATTAAAGGTTCACAGCATTAGGTAGGTTGAAAAGCACTACTCCAAGATGTCATAAAGGGCAGAGGGATATTTAACAGACAGAGAACACAGTCGGAGTATGTGGGACCAGGGGCAATACTATGTACCAAGATACTCAGGTCCAAGGCCCTTCTCTGACCACTTCCAGATGCTCCACGCTTGAGGGCTGCTTGGCCCTCTCCATCATGCCCAGAACCTGGCCCTAGAACAAGGAAAGCCTGCCATGGTCATGCCCTTCCTTGCTGTCCCAGGACTGCCTCCTTTCCTGATTGAGAGACAGGAAGCTTGGTCATTCTCTGCAAGGGAGACCTCATTCATAGTAATTATATCTCTTTGCCTTTCAAATCCCATTCTTCCCACCCCCCCAAAAAAAATCCAGAGCCTGACATCGTGACATTATATCATCCAAAATGTGGCCTATCCAATCTTGACTAAAACTATAGTAGATTTAAGTCTAGTCCCTTTCCACAGTGTTTTCCAAAAGCCTAATGGCCAAGACAACTCATCGCCTCTGATCTGACAGAAATTTCCAAGCAACTGCAAGTCTACCACAAGTCCAAAACCACATGAGCACAGAACAGCCTATAGGTACAGCTAAGGATAAGCATACAGTTAATATACTCTGAAGAGATATAACACTCTTGCTGGACCCCAACCCCACTCAGAGGTTAACTCTCCCTATATGTTAGCTTAGCCACAGAGCTCCAAAACTTCTGCTTTAAATGGAAGGGTCTCATGCACACTGGAAGGCTTAAAGACACCCTGGAACAGGGTATCAAATGAACTGTCTAAATTCTCACATCTCGTAGCGCTCTGAAAAGTCACAGTACACTGCTGCCCAGAGTTGCTTTGTCCTTAAGAGAATAAAGAGGGTGGTATCAGCAAAGCATCCTTTCAAACACTGTTTAGCTGAGACCCTACGGGGTTTAGGTGCTGCACTACGTGTTGTAGGTACAAACAACACAGTAAGTGAAAACGCTCTCATTTCCTCCTTCCATGCAGTGCAAAGTGCATCCAAGGAAAAGAATGGAATAGTCACCATATAAAGTATGAGTGCTTTGTTACAACCAAGATTCTAATAACAATTATATTATCTATAATTTAACCCTTTTTTTCCAGTATGGAACTTAACCTGGGCCTTCAGTATTCGATGCAAGCACACTGTCACTGAGCTGTCAAACCAGGCCTATAATTTCTCATGTGGATCATCTAAGTAGACAGTGGAAAACTTAACATCCATCTCTTTGAGTTGATTATAGAATTTTCACAATACCAAAATATATAAGATTAGAAGTGAGAGATGGTCCTCTTAATACACGTCTTTGTCCTTTCAGATCTGATGAGGCTTCACTCTCTGGCCTGGTCATAGGAGCATGGTGATCGTGGGCTGCAGGGGTTTCCATTGGCTAGACACATCACTCTGACAGGCCCCCTCCCTCCTACTAGCTCCACTGAAGAAGCTGAGCTCTGGGACCTATTGTTTACCCCAGTAGGCCTTTATGGTCTAATCAACCTCAATATTTAATGGTACTGGGGTTCAAATCCAGTGCCTGGCACATGGTATGCAATACTCTACTACAGAGCTATATCTCAGCACTTTATCACTCTTATGTCATATCTGAGGGAGAACTCTCTGTCTAGGATTGGAGAGCCCAACTCCCTTATATGTGCAGTTAAATAACTTGCCTTTGCTTCAGATCTGCGCACAGTTTTGAGCCTGGCTTTTGGAAGCAGGAAAACATTTGTCATGTTTACCCTGCCACACTTCTCCCCGAAGATTAAGAACAAAGCCAACCATGCCTTTAAACAGAGGACAGAGGAAAAGTGGAAAATAAACAGTCACATTAACCAGGCAGTGGTGGTGCATGTGTTTAATCCCAGCACTCGGGGAAGACACAGGCTAATCTTTGGGTTCAAGGCCAGCCTGGTCTACAGAGTGAGCTCCAGGATGGTCAGTGCTACACACAGAGAAACTCTATCATCAAAAAAAGCCAGAGAGGGATAAGAACATACAATCACACTAATAAATGATATTGAGAAAAAGGAACCACGTATTAGAAAACCATACCCAGAGATAGGAATTTATTATATAACTTCGGCTGGCTTCAAACTTCCAATCCTAGTGCCTTGTCTTCCTGGATGCTGAAATGACAAAGGTGAGCACCATGCCAAAACACATTTATTATTTTTAATCTAAATAAATCTAGAAAAAATTACAGATTTTCTTTTTAATCTATATCCACAAAAACAAAACAAAACAAAAACAAACAAACAAAAAGCAAAATCCCGTTGTTTGGTTTTAACTTGCATAGATTATCTATAAACACAAACAAAAGCCAGAACCACCCCATTAACCCCAATGCTGCCTTGCTATAGCAGCATATGTTCCCATCCTAAGCCCTGGCAATCACAGGTTAATTCTCTCTATATTTGTTCCTTTTGGAATGTCATATACATATGACTGTAGGTTGACTGCCCCTTAGCCACCATGCTGTGATGGGAAGTATTTCAGATTTCTGAATTGTTGAGATTTGGGAAGACTTTCATAAATATGATGACACATCTTAAAATAAAGAAACCAAGTGTAAACACAAAATGTGTTTAAGCGCGTAGCCTGGAGGTCATTCTATACAGCATCCTAAGTGCACTTGGACTTCTGACTTGTCATACAGGGTCAGACATAGAATTTTCCCCTTGTGACATCCAACATGTCAGTGCTCAGAGCGCTTCATATTTCAGGTCTTTAAAAGAGGGAAGGTCTCTTTTGAGACTGGCTCGTGTCACTTAGCAGAATGCACTGGGGGCTCATCTCAACTGTCCCACACTGGCAGCCCATTGGGTCTGTCCTTGGGTCATGTTCCACAGTACAGAGAAGCCACCGTTTGTTTATCCACTGGCCCATGGAAGGAGGGTGGCTTGCTTCCTGTTTGGGGAAGTTATGGTGCAGTTGCTATAAACATTTGAGAGCCAAATTTTTATTTCTCTACTAGGTATCTAGAAGTGGGGATGTTTGGGTCACATATTCAAGATGTATTAAGTCTGCAAAACTTCTGCTAAGATTGTAGGCAAGTCCCAGGTTTTCTATATTTCTACCACCATCAATTATTATCAAGCCTTGTTGGGGTTTTGCCTTATTTTAAACATTTAAACTCAGTCAGGTGGTATCTTTTCGCCATTTAAATTTGCGTTTCCCTAATGATAATTTTGTTGTTGTTGAGGCAGGGTCTCTGTAGGGCAGGCAGATTGGCCTGAAACTCACTATGTAGCCCAGGCTGACCTCAAACTCACAGAAATCCTCCTTCTTTCCCTCCTGGATGCTGGGACTCCAGGTGTGTGGCACCACGCTGCCTTGACAAAGTGTTTTTGAGCCTTTAGCTTTTCTTCTTGAGTGTCTCACACCCACACATCTTTTCTGGTGAAATGTCTATTCTAATCTTCTGCCGTTCTTCAAGTGAGCTTGTTTTCTTGTTGTTCAGCTCTGAAAGCTGACACACATTCTAATTATAAGCCTTTTGTTCCAAATGTGATTTATAAATATTTCCTCCTGTTGTCTGAGTCCTCTTTAGTTTATTAAGAAAACACTGGTTTTACAATTTAAAAAAAAAAAAAACATGACTAACTGTTGGTGATTATCTGTCTTCTGTTAAAGAAAGTACTTCTTATATATGAAAGAGATAAAATGACATGTAATTAAATGTGAATTGTTTCCATTTTTATGTAAAAATCACTAAAAACAAGATTGAATAACAAAACGTTTGAAGTTTGTATAGATGACCTATAAATAATCGGTATCTTTAATATGTAAATAGCCCACTTAAATTACTAAAAAAAATTAATACTCTAATAGAAAAATAGAAACTGTCTATAGTGGCACATGCCTATAATTCCAGCATTAGGGAGGCTGAGGCAGGAAGATTGTATATTCAAGACTAGTCCATGCTGTGCAGTGCAAAAAAAAATCAAAAATAACAAAAAGCTTTAAGAGTAACTTTAATGGGGAAATTCAAATGACAAATTCAGCCTTTCTAATAAAGAAACACATAGAAAAACAACACCCAAGTATCATTTTGCCAACCAAATTAACAAAGATTGTAAAGACGGTGACATACTTCGACTCAGGTATAAGAGGGTAAATTGAGTCAACATTCCTAGAAGGCAGTTGGCACTGTGATAAAGAGCCTTAAAACCACTCATACTTCCTCTTCTACAACATTCTTAGGAAAAGCAGAGGAGGTGGAGGGAAGCCTCTTGCACACACCCTCTCATCCCTTTCCTGGGTCCATATGCTTTCTTTCATACTATAGATAGCAAGGGGATTGTCCTCCTTCCGCCTGACTCTGGCTGGAAGCCAGCCATGGCTAAGCAGCCTGGAAGGCTCTGACTCAGCCCCTTGTGTTTCTTCTTGGTCATTCCCCCAGGACGCCCCTGCACTGGGCTGCAGCTGCTGGAAAGGCAGAATGTGTCCAGTCACTGCTGAACTTGGGCATGGACAGCAACCTGAGAGACATTAATGAGAGCACACCCCTGGCCTACGCCTTGTACTGTGGTCACACGGCCTGTGTCCGGCTCCTTTCCCGAGAAGGCCGGTGAGTGTACCTAGTGTCTTCCTTTCAAAGATTTACGACATTAAAGTTTTTATAAACCACTAACATGTAAACCCAGCAATAATAATAATAATCTGTGGTTGTGTGTGGTTGTGTGTGTGTGTGTGTGTGTGTGTGTGTGTGTGTGTGTGTGTGAGAGAGAGAGAGAGAGAGAGAGAGAGAGAGAGAGAGAGAGAGAGAAAGAGAAAGAGAGAGAGAGAGAGAGAAACACAGAGAGAGAAAGGTCAGAGAATAGCTTTCAGTATTTGAGTTCCAAAGCTGAAACTCAAGTCATCAGGCTTGGTGACATTTTTATCCACTGAGCCTTCTAGCTGGCTGCAGTAATTTAATAGCATAAGAATTACATAAGTAACATTATTAATTATCCAATTAATTATGTCCGATTGCCATCATCTATAATAGAGTGAAATGGTCTCCATTGTGTTTCAGAATGCGATGATAGTAACAAGCTTGAATCCATCAGCTATGGCTCAGATAACTTACCTCCCCTTCCTCTCTTGTTCTGCCTGTTTTTGCCTTAAATCACTTTTTCCAATATTATTTTACACTCTCAAAACTTTCTGAAGATGCCAAAGATCTTTTAGAGTCTGAGTTATATCTGTCCCCATTATGGTGTCAAAATATTTAACTGAGAAAATTTTGATAAAGTATTTGTTTTGTTATTTGTTTAAGTAATGATATTTGTGATTGCTACATGTTAGAACACAAACCACATTTTAATTGAAACAATATTGTAGCTGTAATCCTGAGATTCTGGAATCTAAAGCAGGAGAATCATGAGTTTGAGGCCAGTTTGAGCTACCTATGTAAGGAGACACCATCAGTAGCTGAATGAATAAATAAATAACTTTTAATTTCATTTAATGTTGCTATTTTCTAAAACAAAAAAATTAGTAAGAGCAGCCCTGTTTTACGGTCTTGGCATATTAATTACATTCTTGGTAATTAAGCCAACTTTGAAGCTTGCACTGTGATAGAAAAGTTTCATCTGGTCAAAGCCCAACACCAATAAAGAGAGAAATTTTTGCCACCAAAAATTTCCCACCTCTTGGCACACTAGGACAAATTACTATTCAATCTACAGGTTTTGTGTCCCTCTGGGCTTTCTTTCATTCAATCTGTGCAAGCTTTCAAAATCAGAATTCTGAATCCTACATTGGGGGTGGGGGGGGGTGGCAGAGATCAAACCTCAAGGCAAGATAATGTCATCAGATCTATTGGGTTACTGTCCAAGAACAAAATTCATTTTAAGCCCTATTCTTACACACAGAGCATGTCAGTCGTTAGGTGCTATGCTCACTGCAGAATGAGACTGATGAAGCTGACACACAACTGCCTCAACGAAATGTTCACTCAGTGACATGCTCGAAAGAACAAAAAAAAATAATAATAATAAATAAAATACACAAATGAAAATATAAAATAAAAATAAGTAAAAAGTCAAGAAACTTTCCCAATCCTTTGATTTCAAACCAAGTAGAATTTAAGCGCACTAAAAAGTATTTCATTCATAAATCCAGAAGCAGCAAAATATCACTGCATTGGTCCAGAAACTATTATGAAAAAAAAATGAAGACAATAGATAAAAAATGTAGTCAGCTTTCTGTTTCTCAGCTGCTTGTATGATTGATACCACGAGTAAGATGCATACTCTGGAAAGCCTTGTGTCTTAGCCACGCCCACTAAGGATTTCTAGACTTCCAAGTGTCGTTTCATTGTTCATGTATCTTGCTATGTGACTAGCTGAGTAACTTGGGGAGTCTCCACTCTGGGTAGTCATGCATTTGACCATGTGATCTCCAGGGTGAAAGAAAGATTTAAAAAAAAAAATGTATTAACAATGTAAAAACAGAAATGGCTGTGTGTGTGTGCGTGTGTGTGTGTGTGTGTGTGTGTGTGTGTGTGTGTGTACATTCATAGTGAGAAAATATCCATTGTCTGCATCCAAATTTAGTGCTAGTGTTTTTCAAACAGACTACAGTATCTCGCTCCAAAGAGTAATTTTGTAGTCTCTCTCTTGGCAGCTGCATGTGGGTCCAGTTCGTGGGTCCAGCTCGTGGGTCCAGTATCATGACTGATCCTTATTGCAGAAAGCATTGGCTTGACTGTGGCCTCCAAAGAGAATAGCCCAGACTTTCCAAAGGACTAAAGCAGAGCAACGCCTCAGGGAAACTCGTCGTGAGCCAGCCGCCACACAGCTGCTGTTACCCTTTTCTCTTTTGAGTTTGCTGTGAGTTGAGTGTTGCTCACATCTGCCACACCCAACCTCTGGCACACACAACTTCCTCTTCCCCTGGAGTGAAGACTCTAGGTCTTCCCTGCCTGTTTTCTTTAGCAAAATATTTTTCAGAACCAGAACCATATTTAGGGGTTTTTTTAGATGTGAAAAACAAATGGCATAAAACAGGGAAGACTCTTAAGGTGTATTATGCCAGTGCTGCTGGAATCCTAGGAACTCTCACTCAGAAGAAATAGAAAACCATAGTCTTGTCCGCCTCTCCCTGCCTTTTTCTGCCATGTGAGGCCTGAACTCATACATTATGTTAATCCTGAGATTTGCCAGAGAAAAACCAATTCCACCATTTTGGGTCAAATTTTAAGCAAGCTTTATTAAATATTAAATATTGACCAAAAGATGGACTTTTGTTGGGACCACTCCCTGGAACTTCCAGCTGAGTGACCGTGAAACAAGCAAGTCTCACAGTGGTTTATAAAGAGAAACCTAGTTGACCACAGGAGACTTTTGTTATATACCAAGAACTACAACTCCCAGCATTCCAGGAGGTTATCTGGTCCTTGGGCAAATGGAACTTACAGGTTAATTTTGGATATTACACTTACGCTTCATCTCTAACGCATGTGCCACTGTTGACTGTCATGTCAAACTATTTTCAGCTTAATCAACTGACAGTTGAAAACAGATTGCCAAGAGTTAACTAAAAAAAAATATAGCATCTGGAGGCTGAGGAGATGGTTCAGTCTGCCACACATATGAAGACCTGAATTTGATTCCCCCAGCAACCATGTAAAAAGCCAGGCATAGTAGCTCACAGCGGTAATCCCAGCACTGGGGAAATGGAGATGAGAGCTGTCTGTCTAGCTGAATATGCAAGCTTCTGATTTAGTGAGAGGCCCTGTCTCTGATTAACTAATTAATTAATTAACTAACTAACTAAAGTTGGGCCAGAGACATGGTTCAGCAGGTAAAGGGGCTTGCCATGCAAGCTTGCTCTACAGTTGTATCCTTGAAGGTGACACAAAAGTCAAAGGAGAGAAGCAGATTCACAAAGTTGTCCTCTGACCTCCACAGACATGCCCTGGCATGCAAGCGCCCACACTTGCGTGCACCATCCATACACAGAAAGAGAGATTTAGCTCGCCTCAAAGTCTATGTTCCAGGATGAAGTTGTCATAGAAACAGAACAAAGAAAGTTGCAAATCAAGGCACCTTGCAAACACATGGATGGAATCATTGGATAGACAGGTTAGAAGAGAGCAGGGGGGTTTCTGTTAAGGGCCTCAGGTGCTTTCTGACATTCTCAGCCTTTTGGTTGATGGACATAGTGGTCACCAACAGAGGAGAGCAACCAGTGGCTACTAAAAGAGTTAAAAATGTCCTGAGGTAATTTGGCTCTGAACTTGTAACATTGCAAAACCCCAGAGGCAGGGTGGGGGGAGTGCAGCTTCTCTCAGAGAACTCTTGTACACACACACACACACACACACACACACACACACACACACACGATTATAAATAAGTGTTAAGAATTAAATAAATTGGTAAAGTTGACAGACAGAGGAAGATGCACGACACCAACCTCTAGTCTCCACATGTAGGGAGAGGAGAGAGGAGGGGGGAAGAAGAGGGGGAGGGAGGCAGAGGAGAAGGATGAGAGCTGCTTCCATGCATTATAGTGTTACATTGTGTACATGTATAATGCTGTCCCCCAAAAAAAGAAAAAACCAAAAAACTAAATGGGGGGAGGTGAACCCAGCCCCTGAGAGATGTGGGTAATACATGTCCATGAGCACAGTACATTTTGCCTGAAGCAAAAAGATTACATTATTTGGCACCCCCATCTCAGAGAGAGAAGAGAGAGGAGCAGAGTCCACTGCAAGGAGTTAATAGGAGATGGGAGAGTGTGCAAAACCTTGACTTGGAGATTATGGGCATCGTGCATGAGCCCAGACTAGCTGATAAGGCAGATAGATGGGGTTGTGAATATCAGGATCTTTCCCCCATTTCCTGGCCTCACATGGCATTCTTGTTCTTTCCTGTTTCTCTAGAGCAGAGCCTGCTAGGCCTCTTCCTCCCCAGAACAGTCAACCCCAAAAGAAGGAAGGACGATTTAGCGTGCTAAACCAAATCTTTGGCAAAAACAAGAAAGAGGAGCAGAAAGCCCATCAGAAGGACCAGAGCAGGGCCAAACTTAAGGAGGAGGATACCTCGGAAGTCAATGACATCATCGCCACCTTTGACAGCGTCGTGGATACCAACTGCCAAGATCAGCCTGGTGACCAGGTGGACATGGTTGTCTTTAAGAAGAGGACCTCAGAGAATTCAAAGTATCTCTTGCCAGAAAAGAAATCCCTGGCCCGTAAGGGGCTCCCACCAATCAGAACACAGAGTCTCCCACCCATCACCCTGGGCAGTAACTTCCTGACAGCCTCCCATGGAGCCACCTCCCATGCTGGCCTGAGCTCTGGCCCTCAGCATACGGCCCAACGGTCTCAGAAAAGTCGAAGTGAACAGGACTTATTAAATAATAGGACTGGCTGCCAAGTGTCACTAGATAATCCCTGGAAAGGTGACACTAGGCAGGTGTTCTCCTGCAAGGCTTGGACCGTGTCTTCTTCTGATAAGTTACTAGATCGGCTGTTCGCTGGACAGCCTGGTCACCAGGAGCTCTCTGGGCCACCACATCTTCCTCATCTACATAATCCCTCACCAGGTAATGGCCTTCATTCTCTCTCCTCAGGGTCCTCCCTCATGTAGAGTTAAGCTAGTAATTGCCAGGTGAGTAGCCTGCAGGCAAGAGCAATAAAATGGGAACCAAGTGCCCTTTTAATTTTGTCCTAGCTTGAAGACTTCTGGGAAGTGAAAACTTTCAGCTTTTCCACCCTGAGTGTGCTGAGGTAAAAGAGTATTGCCATTTCCTCTAAAAGCCATTCCTCTCTGAAGTTGTGTGGCACGCTTATTCCCAAGACATTAATTTGCTTGTACGGTTAGTTAGTCGTGTGTTTTAAATCATCATTCAGTCCCCACTCAAGATCCACCCCACCAAACCTTTGTTGAAACAAATGACCTTGTTTGTACCTATGTAGAAAGGCAACATTTGCACTTTTATGGTTTGTGTCTCCCCACACACAGAAGGCTTGTGTGGCCACTCCCTCTTTACCTCATGCACAGCTACCAGTGCCATTCAGTTTTTGCTTGTGCTTCCAGATACATTTTATACAATTGTGTACTCGTCTATATTTGTGAGCATAAAATCTCTCTCTCATCCGCTCCACCTCCCTGCTGCTAACAGTTTCCAGGAGTCTCAGCTTTTCTGTGCAACTGTTTTGCTCTCAAACTCAAATAAATTTGTCCTGCGCTTTAATAATAATTTCTACAAATTAACAGGAACTATGCATATATATACCCTTGTAATAATTATTATACTAAAAACTTAGGTTTTGGCAGAGTTTGTTGCTCACAACATTAATCCCAGCACTCAGAAGCCAGAGGTGGGTGGATCTTTGGATATCTGGATCAAGGCCAGCCTGATCTACCTGGTGAGGTCCTGGCCAACCTGGTCTACATAGTGAGGCTCTTTCTCAAAAAATTAATTTAAAAAACCTCACATTTTATATACATACAAGTATTATTCATATACATTAATATTCCCCTCATTATACATAATACATATACTACGTAATTTATTTTGCTGTTTACTGTTTGAGAGGGTGAGCATAGAATTTACTATATAGCGGAAGATAACCTTGACTCCTCTCCTGCCTTCACCCTTCAAGTGCTGGATTATAAGCTTATGCCAGCTTGCCCAGCTCTTATTTTTACTTAAAAAAAATAAGAGATTCTGAGGCTTTACACCAACTTCCCAATTCTGCTCACTTGCACAGTGCCTTGGGTTTTGTTGTTGTTTTTTTGTTTTGTTTTGTTTTGTTTTAGATTAATCAATTGCCAATATTTAAAACTTAACATCTTACAGAAAAATCTAAAGATTCTAGTTTCTCTTGAGAAACTGAAGCCAACATTGTCGCATGACCATGACTGATTAGTCCCGAGAAACCAGTGGACTCGTGGGTGGCACTGTTCCCAAGATTATGCAGTTATTTACATCACTTCCTCTTTATCAGTATACTTCAGGTATTTTTTATTGCAGGGTTATAGGGAGAAAATTATATATTTATTTAACCCATATTTCTGTCTAAATTTGAAAAAGGAAAAACTAAGTTCTTTTTTTTTTTTTAAAGTATAGAGGGTCAAGTTTCTGTTTGGATATGCCACTTTTCTTATTAATTATTTTTTAACTCATGTATGTGCATATGTATTTGGATGCCTTGGAGGTCAAGGAAGAGTTTTTAGTGCCAGTCAGGAACACCGTCCACCTGTTTGAGACAGGGTCTCTCATTAACCGGGGGTTAACCAATGAAGTTAGACCAGCTGGCGTGAACACTAGAGATCCTTCTGACTCTATCTTTCTAGCACTGGGGTCACAAGATTACAAGAGCACATCCAGCAATTTTGCATGGGTTCAGAGAAAACACAGATCCTTGTATTTGAAAGCTACTTTACCAACTGAGCCACTCCTTGTGGTGGTTTGAGTAGGAATGATCCCCATAGGCTCATGTGTTTGAAAGCTTGGTCATTATCAGGAGGTATGGCCTTGTTGGAGGGAGTATATCACGGGGGTTGGGCTTTGAGGTTTCAGATGCCCAGTGTTATTCTCTCTTCCTGCTGCCTTTGGATCCAGATGTAGAAGTCTCAGCCCCTTCGTTAGCACCATGTCTGCTTGCATGCTGTCATGCTTCCTGCCATGACGATGATGGACTATGAAACTGTAAGCCAGGCCCAACTAAATGTTTTCCTTTATAAGAGTTGCCATTGTCATGGCAATCAAATCCTAAGACACCCCTTCACCCCCAACCATTCTATTTTATACGCGGCATGTTGGGTACTCCTTTGTCATTGACATGCTTGATACGTGAAGCTTTTAGAGCAGACTGTGGCTCCTTCTCATGTACATAAATATGTGTGAATATCCTTCAACACAGGATGATTATGGATATGCACATGAAGGCTATTCGCTGATATCTGAGATAAACCTCTCAAGACTTTGCTTACCCCATAGAGCACTGAAATTTTTGGCCTGTGGCATGGATGATATTTTTATACTGTTGCTGCCAGAGAGTAGAGAGGGAACACACAGTTCTACAACCTTGACAATTTGGTGACTGCTGAGGCTTCAATCAAGCCTTCCTTTTGGAGTTAGCTCTGGCATGGCCAAGCTAATAATTCTTCCCTTTAAAAACTTGGAAGTCTTGTTCTTTTCCCATCTTTTTAATATAAGTGAGGTTTGGAATCAGCTACCTTAAACA
>JANHMN010000014.1:34055958-34079568 GCA_030674055.1 Rhabdomys pumilio
AGGAATTGCATAGCTCTGTACTGATGGCTTTCACTGAATGGCTTCCTTTATCTTTGGCTCTCTCTCCTCTCCTGCCTGGGTTCAGCAACACTAATAGAGCTAGTGGTGCAGCTGGGTTCCGGGCAGCTGCTGCCCTGCTTGCTCAGCATCCCCGGCATTCAGCTGCACGGATGGATGATTGCTCCGTGTTTATTGAGACCTGTCAGGGGGCGGCATGAATGATAATGATGAGCACTCAGCCTAATGAGTTGGAATTTGGAGTGCCTCAGCTTAAATCATTGCCAGCAGCACGCAGAGAGAATGGAGCAGAACTGGCTGTGGTGTTTTCTGCTAATTCTAGTTATTAACAAGCAGTCACAAGAAAAGTAAAAAGAAAAAAAAATTTTTTTAAAGCAGCTCACTTCCTTGTTTCCCTTAAGAGACAACTTTTTTCTCCAGAATTTTCTAGGTAATTCCAGCAACAATGCACTCTTTAGGTTAGGTAGGTTAGAACCATTGACCCCTGGGTATAAACACATTAGCAGCTTTCCAGAACAAAAGCCAAATTCCTAATTTGGGTAAGCATAGCCCTCACAGAGTGGGCTAGCCTATGTCTCACCAGGAGCAGCAGACTTTCCATTTCAAATCCCCTGCAGTACCTTGGTTAGCTCTCAGGTCCTTGAAAACTGGCTACCTTTCCGTTGTGTTTGTATTTGTCTGAATTATTTTGGCTTCTAACTACTATGTGTAGCAGATTTCTAAAATATTTTAAGAGCCAGCTCAAGCTAGAAACAGTGACACCCCCCCAAAGGCTCAGTTGGAAGCTAGCCTGGGCTACATAGAAGACCCTTACTCAAAAAACAAACAAACAAACAAACAAAAAAGGCCAGGTCAAAACACATCTTCTGTTTTAGTGTCACAGAAACACCTTTAAATAGTGGCTCCTCCTTATTGAGCATTTCCCATCAGTTACACTGGAAGGGCGATTTGTAATTTCCATTTCCCACTTTATAGATGAAGCCCTATAGACTGAGACTCTAAGAAGTTAGCTCACCTGCCCAAGGTCTTGGAACTTGAAGGGCACAGGAAGGGGCAAACATAGAGGTGACATCTGTAGGACTCAAGAACAATTTTTCCACAGGGCTAAAATGTCCTCTAAAACATGATCAGACACACAAAGGAAATAATGCAAGCCCTCTTTCCACTGAGGTGACCTTACATAGAGTGTCACAGCACTTCCTGAGGCACACCAGGAGCCTGTGTAAACTGTTAACTCCTGTAAGCACAGACTAGGTCTGAAATACGTGAGTTCCAAACAGGTAATTGCTGGCTTTGATATTTTATTGTCCCACAAGGAGTGTGTTTCCTGAAGGTGCCTGAGACACTAATAAGAGCTTTGGGACATGCACAGCTCCATTCTGTCCCTCGGTACAGAGCAGAGGCCAGCACAAGACCTTCCAGATCACTATGTACTCTCCCATCCAAACAATGTTTCTTCAATGCCTAGGGAGATCGAATGTAAATTTTAAGGTCAGGTACAGCTCACCTGAAGCCTAGTCCCTGTTTCTTTACCAAACAGTGACCTTAAACATGTTTAGAATTCCTCTAAACCACAGGGTCCAAAAGTTATCAAGACGTGAGGAAGTCATGCCCACCACAGTTCGCCCAGTCCCTAACAACAGTGTGCAACTAATAAACAGCATCCACAATTAGTACTACCTAGTAATGAATTTCTCCTCAATCTTGACCCCGTGTGGGGTTTGATGTAATTCTACATAAGAATGCTTCCTCTCTAAGTAGTGGACGCTGGGGTTATTTTACTTTCAAGGTTAAAAGAGTGAAATCAAGGGCAAAATATCAACCACAGAAGCAAACCTTCACTCAATGGTTGCCATAGGGCATTGCTTAGGTGACTTCCATGCATAGTGTTCCCTTGGAGTCACTTAGGTAGACAGTCTTGGCTCATGCCCTCCCCCCAGCCCCCCCAGCCCCGCCCCGCCCCGCCCCGCCCTGCCTCCTTATTCTAAGGAATGCTTTGTCCAAATAGAAAGCCTGAACTCTGAACTTTGCTGTAGTCAGGTTCCTTACCAGACCACTTGGCAAATGATAAAATTATTTTTGTGTGTGTTCATAGTAGAATGGATTTGCTGTTATTGTCTTGACTAAGTTGTGTACTTTATCCTGAAAGCTAAAAGCTGACCTTGTATTCTCTAATTCAGTCTACAGGACAACTGGAAAAGACAGATATAATAATTTTCACCATTTTACACATAGGAAATTGGGGCTCAGAGTAGTTATGTCACTTTGAGCGTGATCACCCACCTAGCCAGAACATGATAAAGCAGAAAAAAAAAGTCGTTTACTGTCTGATGTCAAAGATGAAATTCTTGTTCACCACTCTACCCTATTAATGTTTAAAATGGGCTTAAGTAACTTTTTAATCTACATAGTTTTTAATTTTTATGTTTTCTGTGTTTGGGTGCTTTGCTTTCATGTATGCCTGTGTCTGACATGTATGCCTGATTTCCAAGAAGGACAGAAGAAGAGGTTATCAATGCCCCCGGAACTGGAGTTACAGCCAGCTGTGAACCACACCATGTGGGTGCTGGGAATTGAACCTGAGTCTTCTGGAAGAGTAGCCTGTGCTCTTAACTGCTGAGCCATTTCTGCAGCTCCTACCTTTTTTTTTCTGTGTCTGAGTGTTTGCCTGCAAGTATGTGTATCCCGTGTGTACCATGCCCAGAGAGGCTGGACCTAGAGTTATAAAGAGTTGTGAGCAGCTATGTGGATACTTGTAATGGCCAAGTCATCTCTCCAGCCTCCCCACCCCTTTAAGAATAACGAGTATTTCCTTCTGTTTTCAGATATCTGGGAAATCCATCTCTTGTGATTAGTGATGTGCTGAATTTTTAACAACCAGCCTTCAAAATCAGTGATTGTTTATTTCTGTGGTAGAAATAGTGTTACTCAATGACCACAGACAAAACACCAGGGTATCTGTAAAAATCTCTGTAAAGCCCCAATAATGTCACCATCTTCTCTGAAGAGTAGGTTCACATGCACACATATTCCAGCACACTAACGCTCACCATTAGAGAAGCTATTTCTTGGCCACGTGTGGTGGCATATGCCTTTAATCCTAGCATCTGGGAGGCAGGGGCAAGTGTGTTTCTGTGAGGTCAGCCTGACCTACATAGTGAGTTCTAGGGCAGCAAGGGCTACAACATAAGAGACCCTGTCTCAAAAAAAAAAAAAAAAAATAAGTCATTCCCATGCAAATCTCTCAGCTCTTTTGTAGGTCAGCCATTTTTAATCCTGACTTGTGAGCTGGTGAAAATCTGATGCTCCATCTGCAAAAATTCTGATTTAATCCAGTTTGGGTGTGGCCGAGACATCAGTAACTTCACCTAAACTCATCACGTGGTCTGAGCAGCAGGGATTGAGAAACTCTCTCCCAGGAAAAAGACAGCCCAGACTATACTCACGCTCAGCAGAGATGTCAAGATAGGAGATGACAACCGTAATCCACGTGACTGGGATTTACCAGCTTCAAAGTTTAGAAATTTAGCCCTCAGACGTGACAAACTGTGCTTGTTTATGACATTTTATTTAAATTAGTTCAATTGAAAAATGACTTCTGGCTATGGCCATACAGCTCAGTTGGGTAAGGGTGCTGACTACTCAGTGGATAAGGGTGCTGACTGCTCAGTGGGTAAGGATGCTGACTGCTCAGTGGGTAAGGATGCTGACTGTTCAGTGGGAAAGGGTGCTGACTGCTCAGTGGATAAGGGTGCTGACTGCTCAGTGGATAAGGGTGCTGACTGCTCAGTGGGAAAGGGTGCTGACTGCTCAGTGGGTAAGGGTGCTGACTGCTCAGTGGGTAAGGGTGCTGACTGCTCAGTGGGAAAGGGTGCTGACTGCTCAGTGGGTAAGGGTGCTTTGTTATCAAGTCTTCTAACCTGAGTGCTAGCCTCAGGATCTATGTGATAGAAAGATCACTTAGGTAGTGTGGAACACAACTGGGGCAAAGCTAGAGACCAAGTTCATGCCTAAAACACTAGCACTCAAAAGGCTAATTGCAGACTCACACATGAGTGCATGCATATAAGACACACACACACACACAAACTAAAATTAAAAAATAAAGTAAAACAAAACAAACAAACAAACAAACAAAAACCTTCCCCCTTGGGGACATTTCCCATGGGTGTACAAATTCAATAAAACAAGCGTGTTTTTTTTTTCACCTTCTGGCGTCTTTCCACTTAAACCGTGAGTGGTGTATAACATAGTGTGGCTATTGTGACTGTCATCATGTCTGTTACTTTAAGGGGATCTTCAACAACTTTATGATGTGCTTGCCCATAGGATTTTATAATTTGCTTTTGGTCAAGTCTTGAATGATTAACAGGTATGTTTTTGTTCCCAGGACAAGCTCTTCAGCACCTCTCCCCAAACAGACCTAAAATCAGGGATCTCCCCTTGACTCGGAACAGCCTTGCACCTCTGCCGGACCAAAAATGTAAGTACTGGAGCCCCTCCGTAGCTCTCACCAAAGCTGTATCACATGTAGACAAACTCATCGGTGGTTCACTTTCTTTTTATTTTTCCAAATACTATCAGGCGCCAACACTTGTGCATAGGAAAATCCCTAAAGGAACCTTGAAGTTGGTAAATAAATAATAAATAATAAATAAATACATACATAAATAAATGGAAAATAATCTCCCCCCTTCAGAAAATTTTGTTTGAAGTACAAACACAATAGCCGGAGTTTATTTAGCTATATATTATTTAATGTCTTTAAGAGTGTACTTTAAATTTAAATTTAAAATTTAAAATAAAATATCCAATTTAAAAAAAAAAAAGAATGTACTTTAAGCTGGATGTGTCTAGCACTCAGGAGGACGAGAAGTTCACGTCCAGTCTTGGATGTCTAATGATGGGATTTGGGGGCTGCCTGGGCTACATGAAACAAGTCTCAAAAAGGGGGATGGGGCAGGGGCAGGACTTTGAAGATGACTGATTCCCTTACTGTGTGGGATCCAGCACAAACATTCCTAAGCCGAAAGGAAGTATTTGATTCGTTTGGTTTGGTTTAGTTCTATTTTGTTTGAGACATGGTCTCACTGTCCTGCGAGTCCAATCTGACCTTAAATTCTCCATTCTTCTGCCTCAGCCTCCCAAAATGTAGAATTTCCTGCCTACCCAGCATGCTTGGTTCTGCTTTCTTTAGTCAGCTTTATTTATTTATGTCATAATATTTTATGTAAAACTCACATAACATAAAACGTACTCTCTTAGACCAGAAACCTTCAAACTGAATGAACCCAGATATCACCTGCTATGTTTATTATAAGGCCCCCAATGCCTAGAAATTATGAGTTCATACATCCTGACATCCATATTAGGAGGTAGGTTTTATCACTATTTCCATTACACAGGCAGGAAAACGAAGTTCAGAAAGGACTTTTCCAGAATCACTTAGGTAGCATATAGAACAACCAGGAGCAAAGCCAGAGGCTATGCATGCTGCCCTATGCTTGTGGTCAAAAGGCTGAAGCAAGAAGAGAGAGATGTGAGGCCAGCCTGTGCTACATAGCTAGTTCAAGTACAGCCTGGGCTGTATAGATATTGTCTAACAAAAGAAAAAAAATCTATAAGATAGAAAATCAGCTGCTCATGAAACAAGCAACATTTACTAGATGCCAATTTAGTTTCTTCTTTGTACACAGTTCTTGCCCTGTTTAATACACACACACACACACACACACACACACACACACACACACACACACAGACACACACACATATAAACACATGCACACACAGCCTCCGCATTTGGCTACAAGTTAGATCATTCTGGAACTGGCCTAACAATTTCAGACAAGCTCCTAACCCTTTCCCCTGTGTGGCTGCACCAACAATGTCAACATGATGAGACCGTCAAGGGATTAAAGGAGACGACATACTTACATGCCTAAGACACTTGGCGTGTTTGTTTATATGGAGTCACTAGGCAAGATGCCCTTTCTACCCCAGGCTAGACTTTGAATGGGGCCAACCAAGAGTTCGAGAACTCTATACATCAAACCAGCTATGGGGATATGCTGGATCATTTTTCATAATGATGGTAAACTCAGGGCTGGCACCATTTGTCCAGAGGAGTTAGAAGTGGGAAGCCAGGATTCCCCCCTGGACAGACTGATCCTGTGCCCTTACTGACTTGTACACAGTGAGGGTTCTGTGTAATGACGATTTTTCTCATTGGGGGAAATTCAAGCCGGCGCTCTCCTTTAATTGACTTGGACTTGAATGTGGCCTGGTGAAGCCAGAGAGGTTTACACCGTTAAATTCCAGGAGACAAGACAAAGATACCCAATCGATTCGGCTGAGTACAGAACAAATAGAGCAAGCCGAGCTCTTCTCAAAAGAAACCTGAGAGCCTTTGGAGGTTTGCGTGAAGGCAAACGTCTCTGGGCTTGTTCAGAGCCATGTGCTAACTTGATCGTCTACAGTTGCCCCACCCCAGCTCTGGCAGGCTCACCCAGCCAGAGTACGCTGGATCAAAGCTTGCAATCTTATCTTTGCGCATTTTTCAAATCCCTGACGTTGATGTGTTGTAAGCCTGATTAGATATGAACACACAGCTTTTCTCCTTAGTCCAGTTCCCACCAACACAGGCTTCTTAGAATGTGCTTCCCCTCTTTGAGAAATCGTAGAGTTCTCCTGAACTGTCCCATAGGAACCTCTGGGAGAAGCAAATCTCAAAATGTCTCTCATTCTACCCCCTCCCCCTTCTCCAATCCAGTTCTATCTGGAGAACCCCTGAGAACGAACCGGGTGCTTCCAGCAATTCCAAGCCAGAGGGGACATGACCCACCAGCTGAAGAGAGCGAGCGGCCCTCCAGTCCCACC
Source organism: Rhabdomys pumilio (assembly GCA_030674055.1). Classification (NCBI taxonomy): domain Eukaryota; kingdom Metazoa; phylum Chordata; class Mammalia; order Rodentia; family Muridae; genus Rhabdomys; species Rhabdomys pumilio. The sequence continues at coordinate 34,062,856 of JANHMN010000014.1, forward strand.
CAAGATGAAAACTAACTGCGGGTCGCTCTCTGGAAATATAGAAGATATATATTTTTCAACTTTCCAAGGGTGAGATTACTCTAGTTTATATGAGCAAAGTCTTAATTTAGTAAGCTACGTTCTACAAGCCATTCACAGTTTTCTAATTCAAGGTTCCTTATTTCAAATAAATACACTTCCTAAATCCTCACTTAGAATCCTTAGGCGTGCAAACATCACCAAGTCTATGAGTTTCTGTGACCACATTGTAATTCAGTGTAATTCTCTACACACTGTAACTCAGAAACCAAACACACCCCTGCAGGAGGACTTAGGTATGTTTCATTTATGTTTGTACCATGTTTGCTCTTTGGTCTGGTTCTTTTTTTTTTTTTTTTTTTTTTGGTGATTTTATGTATTTTTTTTTAATGTATGCTTTGCTGAATAAAAAAGAAGAAAAGTAAATCCTAAGACTTGTTTTTCAAATGTATTTCCTTTCTACCTTGCCCCGACAAAGCTTAATTAAAATACAGTCCTAAATTCCTGTGTCAGTCACAGTGTGTGACTTTGAAAGGCTCAGGCGTCTGCAGAATATTTTCTGATATTGTCAGCTCTTGGCTAAAACCCAAATCACTTGGCAGTGTTTACGTCTCTTCTTTGCTATTTAATTATCTCCACCTTCTGTTGTTTTCAGAATGTCTGATGGCCTCAGTAATGAAAAGGGTCATGGGAGCTGGCAAGGTGTACTTCCTGGTCTGGAAGGGTCCTGGGAGCTGGCAGGGTGTATGCCTGGTCTGATAGAATTTCTCACCCTTTCCTCCAATATTCTACTATTCCACATGTTAAGCATTCTCTGGTGTTTCAAAGGAATGCTTTCTGCCTTCAAGGCCTTCTCAACTTTGAGATTTAGCAGAGTTCTGGGAGATGCTCTCTGTCACTGAGAAGATAGCATGCTATTTAGACTGATGTTGGCTGGCAGCCTTGCCTCCAGTCACATAAGGTGACACTCTGTGTTATCTCAGGTCTGCAGGTTTTGGAAATATGTCAATGATAACATTTACTATTTTATATTAGGGTTATACTTTAATTGGAATAGACATGATATAGAACCTTTTTCTCATGGCATGTCCTAGGACACAGTGTCCTAAGACACTCAAACAATTTATTTTCCAGAAGGGACTAGAGAGGGAGGTGTCGAGAGCAGTCATGGTAAGGAGTGGTCAGAATCCCATCCTGCCCATGCCAGTTGTACTAGAGGCTGTGAAAGAGAAAGCATAATGCTCAGCCTTCTACACTGAACAGAGCTGAGGAAAAGCCAATCCCACAATACCCAGAGGATCCCTTAAGGTGAAGCTTCTGAAGGGTCTTCTTTGTTTGGGGGAGGTATTTTTGTCTTTAAAGCATCAGATTGTTAGACTGTTCAGTGTTTCCCTGGGCTACTTTAGAATTAATTCTCACCCACTAGTAAATGCCTTGCCCTAGACCAACCAGGTTAGGCAAGTTCTGCTTCAGTAGTAAGCATCCCCCAGATCCCTTTGGCCAATGTGGCCCTCAGTCACAATACACGTCCCATACCGGCTCCCAGAATAGACTCATATACAGTATAGATTCCATCTCAACCTGGTTTCTGTGGTGATTAAAGCAGAGGAAATGAGCCGTGAGTTATCACTTCCTCTCACGTTTTCTTCGCCAAATCAAGTTGTGTAAATGTCACTAATTTTAAGTGAGGATGAGTAAAGAAATTCAATCTCTTTGTGTTTTCAGAAAAGAAGGACTTGCAGTCTTTATACAATGATCATAGCAATGACCGCACTAACCAAAACAAAATCTACTCTGATTGAGTAGATAAATGAAAACATATTTTTAAACACAGTCAGCTATGGATAAAGCCACCATCCCCTACACCTGAGTTGACATGGGTGCACATACAAAGACTTTTGCAGTGTTGGGCCTTCCAGTTCAATTTGGCATGGGGATTTCTGCTAGCCATGAAGACGAGCACTCTTCGAAGAGAGCACCCGTCCTTCTTCTGCCTTGAGGTAAAGTTGCTAATGGCACAAACTGATCATTGGCAACTATTTAGGTGACAAAAGCAGATCTTCAGGCACTGTAGTTTACATTTTACGTGCTTTTCAAAGGACTGTGTGTTAAAGGGTTCATCTCCTGCGTGGTGCTGTTAGAAATTGGTAGCAACTAAAAGGAATGGGGCTTAACAGAAAACCTTCTGGCCATTGGGGACCTTGAAGGGAACTCTGGGACCCTGGCTGTGCCTTCTTCTCCTTCTTTGTATTTTCCCAGCCTGGACATGCACTCTCTGGCATGGTACGATGCCTTCTATGGATCAAAGAGTAATGAGGGTGACTGGCCAGGAACCACAAGTCAAAATCAGGCTGCCCTCTTACAGCTGAGTACTCGCGTATGTCAATGGAGTCATGGAAAACTCACCAACACACTAAGTATTTCGGGGTGTGGGGGAGGTTGGTGTTAAATGCGAGAGCAGAGTGCCTACCTTTGGCTCATGAGGCCACATATTCAATCCTCAGCACTACAGGGGGAAGATCACCAATTAATGCTTTTCAAAGTTTCAAAGAATCTATTCTTTTAAATGGAGTTATTTGTTGTTTTAGCTCATACGCCTCATTAACCTGTATCATTTGTTTATACATGTAAACAAATTCGTTCATTTGATTTTCTCTATGAACACATAAGATTGGCCCAGTCATTCTCCATCTCCCCCTTACAAATAATTTGAGGCCGAAAAAGAAGTTAAGTAACTTGCCCCAAATCACGTAGCTACTGAATGACAGAGTCAGGCTTAGCAAGTAGGTTTCGTTTCTTTCATGGCCCATATACGGAATACCCAAATTATCATTTTCCTGGTCCATAAACCCCTTCTCATTTCATAATGCAGTATGTCCTTCCTGACTTTTGTGCAATCTGTCTATCTAACAGGCAAAGTAGAGCTACTGTCACTATTTCAGGAAGTCACAGCAACCCAGGACTTTGTGTTCAACCATCAGGGCTGGGTGGGGGCGGGGGTGGAGTCATAACTATTTATTTTCTCCATATTTCTTAGTTCCCCGTGGAAATCACCTGGCTTAGCAGTGGTGTCATTTCTTCCAGCAAATACGCAGCTCCATTGTTCTCACCTTCTTGGAATGAAGCCATTATAAATAGATCTATGTGGCTCCGGATTATTTATTCCAACTCTATAAAAACACAGCTTAACACTCAGTGTGACTTCAGAAAAGCTCACGAAGTAACAGATTAGAAATGCCATGCCTTCCAGGAAGACAAACATAATCATTAATTTTCCTTTGGCCTCTATTCTTTGAAATGAACCCATGCTTGTCTCACAGCAAATACTTCCTGGCACTTTGAAGATGGTCTTGAAAACAACTCTTAGGACTCCTTGACAACAACTCCTTGGAGACAGAGTTGGAGTGGAGTAACCAAGCATCACATGTAACCTTAGCATAAAATATAATCCTCAAGTGAACTGAATTTTAAAAATAACATAACAACCCTTGCATATAGAAAACTAGTCTCTTAGTGTACTCAAGGAAAATTCACACTCAGAATCAAGTAACTAAATAAGAATTGTGTATTTCCTAATCATTAACATGGGAATGTTAGTTACTACTGATAGGTGAGGACTGTTGACAAACTTTGTTTGTAGTTTAGTGGTAGAGGGTTGTCCTAATGAATGAGAAGAGGGCATACCAACTTCAAGGCACGGTTGAGGAGATGGTTTTAATTGTGGAACTGAAAGAAAGAACAACCAGAGGCGTCTGGGAGAGTTCAGAGCAGGGAAAGAAAGGAGTAGACTGATCATGACCAGTAGACTGATAATATAGGAATCAGAAGCTAGAGAAAGGAAACAAAGCCCCTCCCCACCCCCCAGTGGACTGGCTTCGGGTAGGATGAGAGGAGCTTAAAGAATCCACAGGCACTGAGAGAGTGAGCTTGGAGGCCTGTTTGCATTACCATTAGACATTTGTTCCAAGCTTTTTTTGGACCTAACACCTTGCATGTGCAAGGTTCTGGGTTAGATTCCAATCGCATATGCACACACACACACACACACACACACACACACACACACACACACACCCCTATATCCTCTCAAAGATCTTCCATCTTGACCTTATTCAAATCTAACTTCTGTTTTCTTGGGGAATGTACCAGGTTCCAGAACATCTTCAGAAGTCAAATCTGGGAACTTAGTTGAGTAAATTGTGTGAAAAGCTAGAAAGTTTCCAGTCAGTGGGTCATAACACACACAGCTGTAACTAGGACTATAAAAGGAGTTCTCACACAGATATATGAAAAACAGGAAATGAGTTGCTCATCATTTAATTTCTAGTCTGAAATATTATTAATGGTGAAACACCTTTCAGTTGATAACAGTCTACAGGCTACAAGAAAGCCACCCAGTCAGCTCAGAAGAATGAGGTAGAATTGGTTGATACTGAAGGGAGGAAGCCAAAGACTGAGCTTACCTATAAGACAGGAAGGCAGATGCTGGGCAATTGTAATTGACCATTGACCCCACATGAACCGTGGATGCCGGTACGGTGGATAACCAACACCCTTGGTGCACTGACAGTGGACCACCTGAGTCCAAAGAGTGAATGTGTAACCAGAGTTTTCAGGGCAAAAGTCTGGGTTCCAGTGGCAGCAACAAGCAAGGTTTGGTCACCCATTCTGATGTGTCAGTTAAAGACACAGTTAACAGTGGTGTACAAAGAAGGGGATGGAGATAAAAGGGTTCAGAGATTCCCCAAGTTCTTCTTCAGGGTGCTCTCATGAGCACTGAGTTCAAATAGAAAAAGAGCTGTGGGAAGTGCAAGATGAATGGACAGCTAAGCAACCTATTCAAAGTGAGGTCTCCTTGGGCACTGTCTCAAATCAGATCCTGCAAAGTGGCTCAAAAAAGGACAGTCATATTGCTTGAGGGAACCAGGTGAAGAAGTCCTTGATGCCTGAGTAGACAAAGGTTCTCAGAATGATTCTTTTTGCTCCAGAGAACTGCCTGGGCCCTCATAACTGCCATCATCTTACAGGTTGTCTGTCCTCTAAAGCTTTAGTTTTCTTTGACATCAACACAACAGATTCATGACAGTGGATGAGGTGAGTTAGGTGGATGCTCCTTGAGTGAGCCTTTTCTTCCTCCTACATCTGTTCCCCTGTGGGCCTGAGTTAGAACCCAATGCTTTTTGGCAAAAAAAAAAAAAAAAAAAAAAAAACCTTCAATCAGTAGGAAGAATAAATGGAATCATCTCAGTTGATTCTATTAATGTGATGCCAAAGTACCCCCAAAAGGCTCTTAAGGTAAGCCAAGTCTACACGTGGAATACTTAGACACAGAGAATAGATAGACAAGTGATGAAACAATCAAGTCCAGAGACTTGTTCTGTGCCATGATCAAGTCAGTGCCTGGGCTCAGTCTCAGGAAGAGGTCCATTTTCCTCCACTAATACCTCATGTCACCCAGAAGACCCCCCACAAAAAAAACCCACTAGATTCTCCTTCCCCCATGACCCAATATGACACTGGAAAACATTCAGACAGAGGAACATGTGTTGGTGAAAAAACGACTTTAAAGCCCATATTCTCAAATAGTGTGCCCTCCCCAACTCCAGCATAAGCAATTAGAGAGGTGGGGGAGGGAGATAGGATAGAGATAAGATAGAGAGATGAGGGAGAGGTAGAGAGGTAGAGGGAGAGGTAGAGAGAGGTATAGAGAGTTATATAGAGAAGTGTAGAGAGAAGTGTAGAGAGAGGTGTAGAGAGAGGTATAGAGATTTAGAGAGAGGTAGAGAGAGAGGTAGAGAGAGGTAGAGAGGTAGAGAGAGGTAGAGAGGGGTAGAGGTAGAGAGGTAGAGAGGTAGAGAGGTAGAGAGGTAGAGGTAGAGGGAGGATAGAGATATATATAGAGAGAGGCAGTGGGCAAGGGAAGAACAGACAGATAACATGATTTTTAAAAGAAGTCATCACTTTGTTTCCAAGTGTTCTATTCTTCTATTTACCCATTCACATGAACACACACTTTCTGACCTTTATTAGCCAGTTCTAGGGATTGTCATAGAAACTATAAACTCCCATGGTACTAGTGGACCAGAAACTAACTACAGAAATGTATTACAGTGAGATGGAAATGAAACTAGCTTGCAAGAACTAGAAAAATGACTTACAAACTTGTTCAAATCAATCTGGGCCTGGAGGGTCAGATACACTGAATATTGATCACACATAGACACATTCAGGAAAAGGAAAAATAAGGTTCACCTCAAGTGTAGGCCCACAGGACTGAGGAGGTTGGTGACATGTGCCATGAAATCTATAGAGGACCTAAATTCAGATCCCCAGAATCCAAGTAAAAGCCAAGACACAGTATCTTTAATCCCAGTGTTTTCTTGGAATGTGCAAATGAACAGTCTCTGGAGCTTAAATGTTAGCTAGACTCTATTCACAATGGCAAGCAGCAAAGACAGAGGTTCTTAAACCAAGTAGAAAGTGAATGCCAACACTTGAGCTTGTCCCTTGGCCATCCTTGCACTCCATGGAATATGGACAGCAGCACTCACACACATGTACATGCACACGTATCTCCACACATAAAGGTAGCAAAATTGTGGAGGAGGAGTGTCACAAATCTAGGAGACAGAAACACATTTTCTCCATACTCCATCAGGGCTCAAGAGGTAGCAAGACTCCAATGACACCCATGGGTTACAAGCATCAGGCTCCTTCATGGAGGTAAGAAGCCCATGGCCCGACAAGTGGTCATAGAAGCTACTGCTAGGACAAACACTAGCTGTTGTTGTTGTTGTCATTTTTCATTCCAATCTGGGGTTTCCACCCCACCTTTGAACATTTAGTTCCTGAGTAAAAGACACAAGTGCTGGGCAGACATCTACCCTCTATGCTATTAGAATCTACTTTCCTATAGATAACCTTGAGTTATTACTTACTATGTTTCATCTGGGCTGCTCTGAACTCCAGTTGGCCAGTCCTCAGGGCCATGTTTTCTTGACTCCTAACCCATGGCCACTTTCTCCTCCTTTCCTTTCTTTCCCCTCTCATATATCTCCCCCAACTCCAAGCCTGGCAACCCTAAACCCTGTCAATGTCTCTTCTGCCTAGCGATTGGCTCTTGGCATCTTTATTTACCAATCAGAAATGACTTGGGGGCAAGGTCACATAGCAGTCACTTGGGTCTACTGTGGACTCTCTTGTCTCTGGGGCAATCAGGTCTTACCATTAAGATACACAGTAAAAGACCAGACCTCAACAGGCTGTATTTGAAAACACTTACTGTAGCTGCTGAACTAAAGAAGAGCTGAGTTTCAGGAAGTCTATGAGAGAACAAGAGTAAGGAGGAAACACAGTCAACCAGCACTGTGTCTTACAGTTAGAGAGAAGCCCCTAGATGGAGCATCTGAGACATACAAGACAGCAACTTTCAGAAAATCGGAAGACCAACCTTTACCTATCCCAGGGTACCGAACAAGGTTTAGGAGAAAGAGTTTGCAAATCAAAAGGATGCAAGCACTCTCCTCTCCCTAACATCTCTAGCCCCTGAGAGCATCTTGCATTTCCAAAGACAGGCTTTGGAGTTCTCACACGCAAGCACAGCCTGTGTGCTGTGCTGTGCACCACAGTCCACATTCAAAAGTAGCGATCTGAATCTCCACAAAGTCCCTTCCATTAGCATAGTAGGACAATAAAGGAAGTTAGAGTATTATTATTACTATTATTATTATTATTATTATTATTATTATTATTAATTAACATGAAGTATATGCTGGAGCCAATGCTCGAGGTTGCAAGAGTTAATTTTTAAGTCCTACACTGAAGAATTTTTATGGACTTGCTGTTCATTGGTGGCTTGAAATTAGTCATGGTGAAAACATTTGAGCTATGAAGTTTGTTTAGACAGCCCTAGATAAAAACATCTTTTGGAAATCTTTCTGATTTATAAGCACTCTAAATTAAATTTTTAAAAATGACAACAGATTCTCTCTACCTAGCCCTGGATGTCTCAAAGCTCACTGATCAGGCTAGCTTCAAACTCAAGAAATCCAGCTGCCTCAGCTTCCCAAGTGCCTGGATTATAGGCTTGGCTTTTAAATACAAAATGTAAGGACATTCCTCTGGCCTCCCTGATGACAATCAATTTTGAAGGAAACAATGATAACATGTTTAGGTTTTGCTGTGTTAAGTAAAAAACATTTTATCAGGTGCAATTTAACTCAGGGCTTAGTAGAAACTGTTCGAAACTCGGATGTGTGAATCAGCACTACCCCTAGAAAGGGACTCCCCCTGTAGGTTCATCATGAGCCAAACATACCTTAATGAGTATTCCCCAGGGGGACCACTGTTTCTCCCTGTTACCCTGTGAGCCTAGTAACAGCTGTAGTTCAGTTTAGTCAGTTTTTCTGTTCAAGGTAAGTAGCCTGGTCTTAATATAGATGGCACTTCCTCGGCTTGTTTCTTGAGATGGTGTTTCACTCTGCAGCCTAGGCTAGCACTGAACCTGTTTTCCTCAGTCTACTGCCAGTTGCAGAGATTTCAGCGAGTACAACCACACTCAGCAAGGTCCTAAATTTGTTTTCCTTCTTCCCCTCTTTCTTTCTCTCTCTCTCTCTTTCTTTCTTTCTTTCTTTCTTTCTTTCTTTCTTTCTCTCATCACCTGTTCTCTGGACTTGGCTGAACTGGTTTCCACTAAAAACACAGATGATTTTAATGCATTTGTGCATTTACTCATTCAACAAATATTTACTGACTGCTTGGCTCTGCAGAAAGAACAAGATTAGGAATAGAACCAGTTTATAAGGCTGAGTAATAATAGACTTTCTTAAACTAACTAGAGAAAAAGTCACTAAATTATTAATTTTTCTCTGGATTTCGTTTTGTGATTTGAGACCAATAAAATTACCTTTAAGAAAACCAAATATTACGTCTCAAAATTGCTTCTCTGCTTTTATTCTCCAGGTCATAGCCACAGAATCCTTTTGAAAGACTAGAACTGAGTATGCTGTCATACATCTGTAATTCCAGTACTTGTGAGGCAAAGACGAAAGGCTCATGGTAATCCCTGGCTACCTAGAGAAATGGAGGCCAGTCTATGTTACATGGGACACTGTCCCAGAAAACCAAACAAAGACCATAATTTAGGATTGATGGCACATGGAGGTAATTGCAGATCTCTGGAAGCTGAGACAGGAGGATTAAGAGTTTGAGGCTAGTCTAGACTACATAGTAAGTTCTGATCTATCAGTTTGACCTACATAGCAAGACTCTAGCCTAGCATAATAGTCATCAGAGAAGCTTCATCCAGCAGCTGATGGAAACAGATACAGAGACCCTCAGTCAAACATTAGCTGGAGCTCAGCAAATCCCGTGAAAGAAGGGAAGGAAGGATTGTAGGAGCCAAAGGGACAAGAACACCAGAAGAAAACTCACAGAATCAACAAGCCTGGGCTCATAGGGGCTCACCGAGACTGAACTGACAACCAGGGAGCCTGCATGGGCCCTCTGCATATATGTTATGGTTGTGTAGCTTGGTCTTCTTCTGGGACTCCTAACAGTGGGAGCAGGGGCTGTCTCTAACTCTTTTGCCTGCTTTTGAGGCTCCTTTCTTCCTCCTGGCTTCCCTCATCCAGCCTCAGTGTGAGGGGAGGTACAGTCTTATTGCAACTTGATATACCATGTTTTGTTGGTATCCCTGGGAGGCCTGCCCTTTTCTGAAAGGAAGCTGAGGAGGAATGGGTGAGAGTGGGGCACTGAGAAGGAAAGATGGGAAGGGCTGAGATGTAACATATGAGAGAAGAAACTAACTTTAAAAAAATTAAAAAAAAAAAAAACCCTCTGGGTATAAGTAAGTCTCGATACAAACTGAATCAATAGTCCAAGTTGCTGACTCTGCCTCTTCAGGATCCCGAAGTTCAGAGCTGGAATGGAGTCCCTCAGCTGTTGTCACATAGTTAGAATGTGAGCAAATCTGGTGTATTCTTACAAGTGTCACCTTAGTGTCAGGGACCAAAGCTTTCCTAGTATAAGCATCATTTTTAATTTTCAAAATGACCCCTTGGGTCAACACACCATCAGCTTTCTGTCATCGGGGCTACAGGAAAAGAGACCTAAGTCTTGAGACTATAGAGCATGTGAGAGTGTAAGAGGATTCTGAGAACTTGTCTCTTCACCAGCCACCCCCAATATGGTCAGGGCCCTTTATTCTCAGTCCTTGTGGATTCGCTTCTCAGGTGGAGACCATCAAGATGCAGTACTTAGCCCAGGAGAAAGGTCCCAGGTTCCTCATACTGATGGCTTGTCGGTTACTTTCTCTCTCTTCCCTTAAACACTTTTCTTTTGTTGAGACAGGATTTCTCTCTGTAGCCTGGGCTATTCTGGAACTCAGCTATGTAGACCAGGCTGCCCTGGAACTCACAGCGTTCCACTTACCTCTGCCTCCTGAGTGCTGGGATGAAAGGAGTGTACCAACACACCCGGTTCTCACTCAAACCTTTTATCACACTGTTTTTAAGAAGCAAAACAGCATCGTTTGGGGATTCCTGTTTTTCCTAACTGCTTATTATTATTATTATTATTATTATTATTATTATTATTATTATTATTATTCTGGGGTTATCTCGTGAACTCTGAACAGGGAAGCCTAGAAGATTTGTCACCTTTGTACATAGTTCCCTGGGAACAAAGAGTCAGGAGTGGCCACCTCACAGCCAAATGTATGCACATACAAAGTCAGGGAGTATGGGTTACAGACAGCATCTCCTACTGTGATTTCAACATACAGCTGGTCCTCATGACACAAGCTCAGAACAGCACGTTCCAGAAGCTTCTCAGGTGTGACTCATCTTCAATGTTTGAAATTTGACACTACAGAACACTTGAAATTAAAAATTAACTTAATAGCATATAATACATTGGCTTTCTCTGACTTTAAAATTTTACCCACATGAATATATTAGGAAGAGTCTGTCTCTCATTAAGGATTATCTGGGAAATGTGTCTTCTTGACAACACTGAAAGAGGAAAGTAATATGAGGGGAGAAGAATGTCCATTTAGCTCCTAAAGACATGCATGGCAGTCCTTCCACCATTGCCAGGCATCCTCCAAGATGCAAAGAAAAATACTCATCAATGAGGGCTGTAATGTTTAAATACGGTCAGAAGGACGGCGCTGTAGAGCAGAAGAAACTCTGGGGGCTTCTGTAAATTCAATCCCTTTTTCTCACCAGCCAGGTCTCATCTCTTACTTTAATTCTTTTTCCATAAATAAAGATTGGTGACACACAAACGGTTCTGAATACCTGTGTGCACACTGCTCCAGGTGGCAAAGTGACTGTAATGAATATGGGAGGCCTGCTCCCTGAAAGCTGACTGTTTCGGGATGTCAGCCCAAATCCTCCAGGTGGTGTTTGTACAGACAAAATCTTTGGAAAAGCTGTTACCTATGTCAGCCCAGGAACAGGACACATCCAGACACCAGATACTTGGCACAAAGGATATTTAATACCCAGAAGGGGTAAGCCTGAGGGTGGGAAGGGGGCGGGCTGCAAAGGCCCACCGCAAGCAGCAGCAGCGGCAAAGGTAAAAAGCAAGCAGACAGAGAGCAAGTGTCTTTTGCAGAAATGAGTTTTTAGGGAAAAAAGAAGAGAGTCTGTGCTTGGGTAGGTTGGTAAATCCTGATTGGATACATTAGCCAAATAGCGTATTTTGATTATTGGACCTTGATGTTTTGTCTCAGGAATGAGTCCATAGCCAAACAAGGGAGTAGACCTTGGGGCTAGCTTTAGGAATGCATTCTAATAGTTTTTTAGCAAGGGGGTAGGGAGAGAGACCGGTAAAAGGCAAAGCTTGTCAGAGCCATGTTTGCTATGTTCAGGCCTGCTAGAGCCCTTCACTCAGGTTCTGTCTAACAGTTATAACATCTATTGACTATTTTGTCCTGCCTGGATCCCAGAGACTCCATAGAACCTGATTCCCTAATGAGTTTGCTAATGGCGCTGACTCCCTTGGGTTGTGTGTCCTCTGAGCTTGATACAAGGGAAGAAATGAAAACACACAAGAAGCACCGCCACTTAATTTAGAGAGATTCTTGAACTGTGTGATAAAGACCAGATTTCATTAAGAGGAAGTTTCCAGAGAGCATTTGATGGAGAAGGAACTGGGTACCACAGGGAGGAGCATAGACAACAGGGACTTTTACAGCCAGACTCTGCGTGATAAAGGAGAGAAATGAAAGTCTCGAACAGAAACAATTAAACCTTCAACAAAGAAGTGAAGAGGGAAGAGAAGCAGATGGGGCCAAGTAGAGAGGTCTGAATGTTGGACAGCCATGCTTTGTCAGAAGCTATCAGTAAGAAAAAGGGTAATTTATTGAAGTGATCTTGGGGTGGGATTCTGCCCCACTCTTTCCCACTTAGCACCCTAGTAAACAACATGAGACATCAGAATTTATTAACAAAGCTAAACTGGAAAGGTTCTGAGACTATTGTAACCTGGCTTGCCTACTAATAACCAGATAAATGCCTATTACTTGCCAACTGAGTCTCGCTCGCTTTCATGTGTGTCCTCAATGTGAGCTGCTTTTGGTCACGCGCTCATGGTTCATCCTGCCTCTTGGTGACCTCTTTCTTCCCCTACCTTTTTCCTTCTTTGTCATGGTCCCTACCTGAGTCCCTACTTGAGACTTCTTGGTCTCAAGTCCCACCTTCCTCTCTCTCCAGTCCAGTCACAGTCTCTAACCATTTTGTCCAACCAGACATTATTGGGGTGCGTTCTTTACAGCACATTGGTCAATATAATGTGCATGTCCAGACTGCAACTAACCTTGGGGCACTCGGCATCTGAATACACAGCGCACAAGACCAACCCCGACTGTAACTGCCTGATACAAAAATCGGTCAGGGGCCATTGGTTTGGACTGACCTCCTTTACTAAGCCCTACATGTGGAGTCACCAAAGCTAAGGTTCTACACTCCCAAGAAAGGTAACAACTAAGTCTGTTTGTTTGTTTGTTTGTTTGTTTGTTTGTTTGTTTGTTTGAGACAGGGTTTCTCTGTGTAGCCCTGGCTGTCCTGGAACTCACTCTGTAGACCAGGCTGGCTTCAAACTCAGAAATCCGCCTGCCTCTGCCTCCCAAGTGCTGGGATTAAAGGCGTGCGCCACCACCGCCCGGCTTGGTAACAACTAAGTCAACACACAACCCAGCTTCAGGTGGCAGACAAGGCTGATTCCACCCTTACAAGGAGAGAAACTTTGAAACAACCCACTTTTTCTATTTCTGCTTTCCTGGGCCTTTCATGTTCTACCAAGTTTCTTCAGTCAGATCTACAGAACCTATTCAGAACTCATTTTACTGTAGAATGAGGGGCTGTGCAATTCTAGAGTCACAAGAGACACTAGCAAAGATCTTTAAGTGTACAGCACTTTTGTCTTTAGACATAGCAGACTTGGTCCCTTACATCAGAGCTGGGCTAAGTGTTTCACATTCATTGTAAACAGTCAATTCACCAGGTATTTCAAACGTGCAGACACCGTTCTAAGATTAGTACACACGTCAGTCACTGTGTTTAACCCTAGCAACAACCGGATCGACAACACCGGGATGTTGTCTTGTGCAATTTATAGGTTTTCGAAGCCGGGAAGAGATAAGACCAGGATTCTAGGCCTAGCAGTCTGGCTTTGACCTTGACCTCTAACCTCTGCACAACTGTTTCCTCAGAATACCTGATCAATGCCAATAATGCCAGTACTCTAGTCCTTAAGGCTTCTTTTTCCTTGATGTGTGGAGGAAGGGCCTCTCTTGACCCTGGGAGAGAGATAAATATGGGGTGATTCTGCATGTGAGTTTCGTAATGTGCTCATCTTCTCTGGATCTGCTCATAAGGACATTTCCGCACTCTCTGTTCCGTCTCTAGAAGGTTAAGTGCAGAGGCCAGCAAAGGGCTCTGAGGCTCCTGAAGACAGGGAAACAGTAGGCAGGGGCTGGCTTAGTTCCCTTGCCAAACCCTCAATTAACCTGTAGTGTTTTCAAGAACTAACGTGTGAAACATCAAATGGCTGAGGTGCGAGAGCTATTTCAAACAGTTACGACTCAACCTCACTCTGATCATTATGATGGCTGCGTCAGAAATGATCCTATCAGGTGACTTTTATCAGTGTGCTTTCAATACAAGATGAACAAGCATTAGGACTCCTTGTAACATTTAAGTATAAAGAAGAATTTCAGTGGGAGCTGAAGAGATGGCCCAGCATTTGGGAGCACATAGTATTCTTCCAGAGGATCCGAGTTCAGTTCCCAGCACCCAAGTCAGGTGTCTCACAAAGGCCTGTATAACACTTCCTGCAGAGAGATCGAACATTTTTGGCCTCTATCAGCACCTGTACTCAGGGACCCTCTCACTCTCTTACACATACACACACACACACACATGTTTAAAAATAAATATAAATATTTAAAAAGAAGAATACAAAACAAAATAGAGGTTAGTAGCTTTGACTACCTCAACCTGGCTAACAAGGACGTGCCACACTGTTGAGAGCTAAGGAGACTCTCTGCACAGAGCTGGTGCAAAAGTGAATCTGTTAATATTGTCATCCTGAAACTGGGTTAGGGGATCCCCAAGACCAAAGTGGAGATCCTCATATTCTGGCTGTCTCTGTCCTCAGGATCTCTGTTGCAGAAATATTGGTGAGACTAGACTCCAGGGTTTTGACAATGAGGAGTTTTCTCAAGGTCAAGGTTCATGCACTTACTGTGCTCAGGGTTTGTTTAACTCTCAAGGCCCTGGACCACCAACTACAGACAAATGAACTCAATCTCTCCAACTAGGGATGGTCAGGGCTGCTAGAGGAGGGCGAACAATAGGCTGTGGTTCATCTCTGGAATGAATACTCTCCAGACTCCCCGGGGAGACAAGGCCCTTCTCTCTCCTTCTCCCACCATTCACTGTAATGCACACTGTCATTAGCTTCTGAAGAGCAAGGCAGAGGCAGATTGATATTATTCAATGGGGAACTGAAAAGGAAAGAAAAAAAAAGAGATGTAAATGGAGTATGGCCATTGTTTATTTCTCTGTTTTTCTGCCTTAAAGATGCTAGAAAGAACATTCTGGATTTATCTATGTCATGTGTATAGGAAGGAGGAAAGTCCCACAGGTGTAGAGTTTTGGCCCTAGGAAAACTAACATTTTAGAAGCCTATAAACAAAATCTCTGAACAAATCAGGAGCTAGATGGTCTCTAAATGGGAGTTAAATGATCCTGTCTAAAATAAGGGCAACTTAAAAATTCTCTGCATTGAGTGTCCCAGGCTTGGCTTTTGGTCAAGTACTGCAGTTGCTTAGGCTGCCAGGTCGACAGTTTAATTAGGAGAGGAAAAAAAAGTAATATAACCCTCCTTGTAAGCTCTGCAAGAAGCAACCGGTCATTTCCTGTCCTGAGTGCTGCCCAGCAGCAGAGTTGTCCTGGGTGTTTTAAAGTAGTCTGATGTACATCTTGTAAGACAGATATGGTTTCAGTGTATTTGATGAGTAGCCATCAGAACCACAAGCATAGAACGGAAGTGCGCAGAGAACCTGGAGAACCTGTGGAACTTCCTTTTCCTAGTTCTCCTCTGTACAGTGACTATGTCTTTAAATATCCTAGCAACTGTGAAAGTCCCTAATTATGCATACAGATACAGTGCATTTATATACACCTGGTACAACTACATAAAAGTAATATATAAAGAATCAAGCTATATGTGCGTAGGCATGCACACACACATACACATAAAACCACCAACAACCAAGTATTCCTAAAGATTTACATGACCTTTCTTCCTTCCTTTCTTTCTTTCTTTCTTTCTTTCTTTCTTTCTTTCCTTTTTTCTTTCTTTCTTTCTCTTTTCTTTCTTTCCTTTACTCCTTTCTTCTTTTCTCTTCCTCCTCCTCCCCCTCCTCCCCCTCCTCCTTATTCTTCTTGTTGTTCTTCTTGTCTGTCTGTCTGTCTGTCTGTCTGTCTGTCTTGCCTTAGCAAAAAGTGAAAATGAAAGCTATCTTAGTTAGAGCTACTAGAAGGAACTTACACTAAAAACTTAAATGGATACAAATAAGATGTGGGTTTTGTCATCCAATATTTGTTTTGTGTTGTTTTTTAGCGCTGGGATTTGAACCCAGGGCCTCATACGTGCTTCGACTGAACACCATGAGCAAACTTGGAGAGGGAAGGGCTTATTTGGCTTACACTGCATCACTGTTCATCAAGAAGGAAGCCAGGAAAAGAACTCAAGCACAGCAGGAGCCTGGAGGCAGAGCTGGTGCAGGAGAACCAAAGAGGGGTGCTGCTTACTAGCTTGCTCCCCATGACTTGCTCAGCTTGCTTTCTTATAGAACCCAGGGCTGCCTGCCCAGGGATAGCCCCACCCACAAAGGGCTGGGCCCTCTGCCAGCAATCACTAACAAAATGACCTATGGGGTTGCCTACAGTCTGATCTTAATGGAGGCATTTTCTTAATTGAGGATCTGTGTCCCACTCCCACTGCCTCAGATGACTTTAGCTTGTGTCAAGTTGACATAAAACACCCAGCACAAAACCTATTTTAATCTTGTCCTCTCTCCATAATAAACTCACTGTATAGGACTATTTTTCCAAGATACAGATACAATCTTAAGTAGATTCCATTACCTTTTTAGGTATCCAAACATTCTGTCTCATGAAA
>JANHMN010000014.1:34079578-34092064 GCA_030674055.1 Rhabdomys pumilio
GCTGTCCACAGCAGGTGACTATGATCCAGGTGTAGGGATGTGGGGCTATCCACAGCAGGTGACTATGATTTGTCTCAAGCTCTAGCAGAGGAGTGGATTTGCCAACTGCAGATTGTGTGATGTTTGGAATTCTGGGAATTTTTCAGAAGGTAGATGGGGGCCAGTGATTATTGATCACTTGAGGGTGGTGGTGGTTGCATTTTGATAGTAGCTGTGCTCAAAGAAGAAACTGTAATCAGACAAACAAAAGGAAAGAAAGTTGATTCAGGAATCTCTCTCTCTCTCTCTCTCTCTCTCTCTCTCTCTCTCTCTCTCCTCTCTCTGTTCTTGTTTCTCTCCTATCTAGTGTTAGGGGATGAAATTGGATGCTATAAAGCATGGGAAAAGAAAGAACTCACAAAGTAGCAAAGGCCAGCTGCATATCCCCCATTTCTGCTTCCCCAGCACGGGATTACAGACACATACTATGACCACTGACACCCATGCTTTTACCTAAGAGTACTGGAGATCTCACTAAGGTCTTCACACTTACAATGCAAGCATTTTATCAATGTGTTGTCTCTCCTGCTCAGAGCACATTATTTTAAGGATGAGAGGAAACTGAGGGTTGTTTAAATCAGGAGCAAGTAAAGCATAAGGAGAGAGAAGGAATCTCCAACAGAGCTGTCTATAAGGCTGCAAGAAACACCCAAAGCCTTAAAACTAGTTGACACTGAGAAGAAATCACTTCAGCAGTGATGGGAAGGAGGGAGGAAATGATAATTACTTCCACAGGTAAGATTGTGGTGAGAAGGGGAGGAAGTTCCTGTCTAGTGGTTTTATTTTTCTCATCAAGTAGATAAAAGTTTCCCACCTAGAAAAACTGTTTTCTTTCCTTAAGTATATGTGCCAGCTTTATGATCATGAATTTTCTCTGATTGTGGTTTCACTTATGAGTAAACTCAAAACTTGTCTTCCTTTAACAAGGGGATCTTAACTCCTAGTTCCCAGAGTTGCTCAAACCAAGATTTAGTGGGCATCAGAGTACAGATGAATTCTACCCCAGTTGTAATGCTATGGGTTCAAAGCAGCTTTATTCACTGGCTTTATATATGAATGGGACATTCAACCTCACAAGAGACTCAAAAGATTGCAGGTACCTCTATAGACACCAATGACCTAGATCCCATCCATCAGGAGCACAAATGCAAGTAGTTATCACAAAACAAATTCTAGCTTTCCTGTAGCAGGATATTTTCCTGCTACATTGTATTTGCAGTGGAGCTCTGTGATTGGACAGTAGAAGAGGTAGGCGAAGTGGGAGAGAGGAAGAGAAAGGAAAAGGAGAAGAAAGGAAGAGCAGAGGGAGGAGAAGGAGAAGCTAACAACATGGAGGAAGACATATGGGTCTCTAGCAGGCTCAGATAGCAATTCATATCAAAGGTTAGATATTGGGTAATAATTCTAACTGTGTGGGCATCTTGTGTATTGAGCATTTTCAAATATATAAATCTATTAGACTTATATATTTTTAAGTTTATTTATATATCTTTAAGTTTTAAGAGTCATCATTCTACTGGGTACAGTGAGCATGGCGGTTATTGTCTGGGGCTTAGCCGAACATTGAGGGGTGGCATGGTTGGACCGGGGACCATGCTTTAGGACATGGACTCCACAAAGCTGTTCAGTGGAGGCCACAATAATGCCTCCTGGGTCTAGGGTCCCATGCTCCTGGCACCTCTGGTGGCTTCTAGTGCAGGAGGAGGGGGACAGGGGACATAGTGGGCGGTCCAGATAGCTAGCAACTTTAATAAATATCTCTCACAACATCTTCCTAGCCATTCTCAGCAGGCAGCTACTTTCCATCCCAGTCACAAACAACATGGCAGCTAACTTATTTGCCAGAATGTCCAAGACTCCACTCAGATCTGGAGAAGAAAGGGGTGGGGGGTGAGCTTCTTCTCCCAGGTCTCTGTCCTCACTCTGGGGATCCCATTTGATGCTTCACAGGAGGGCGGATACTGGAGAAGTCTCCTGATTGGTCAGCAGCAGCCCTCCACCTCTCATAAACACACCCAAGCACCCTCCCTGTGCTATTTAAAAAAAAAAAAAAAAAAGGCTCTGACTCGTCTTTTAGCACAACTTCTGAAGAAAATTATTTGATAAACTTCCGCTTTGACTAATTCAAAACTAAGTAGCATTCTGACTTTGTCAGTGAAATGAAAGTAAGAAAGAGGTGGGAAGCACCGTGGCAGAAATGATAAACAGGACACAGAATGAAGAGTCAGCCAGAGCATGGAAGGGTTGTGCTGACCCAATCAACTGAGATGTAAAGGCATACAGCTCTCTCTTTTGCTCTCTGTTGTCTAGCAAGCATTTTACCATATTCCAGAAGGATAAAATGTGATCTGCTCCACCGCTAGAAAGGCAGCTATTGGAGAGACTTTTCTTGTAAAGAAGTAAATAGCATGTACAAACAGAGAGCCAAAACCAACAGGTTCGTTTCCAGCTGGAAAAAAAGTATCATTTTAGTGTTTTCAGCCACACCCATCGCTGGCATGGGCCCAGTACTTTCTACACCTAGAATTTTAACATTTTCTGACGTGACCATAGCCCAGCATCTCTGATCTAAGTGCTGCTCTTTAGAAGCCCTCCAGTCTTTCCATTTTCCTTGTCCAGTCTGCCACGCTGCCTCTGCCTAGGGAATAAAAAGTAGACCCTGCTCTTCTTCCTGACCAAATTGGCTTGGGCATCTCAGTCAACTGTATTCCCTATTGACTTGTGGCAGACTGCGGCCCAAATCACTCGTTTCCCACTAAAAGCAATGGAAAATTCTTTTATATTGCCCCAACCATCACCACTCTGGCAGAAGCAGCCATCAGTGTGATTTGTCTTCCTGGAGACGGCCAGGGCCAGAGTGAGTTGGGCTGCTGGACTGTCACTTGGAAAACAGGTTGTTTTTCTGGGGTGAGTTTAGGTTTGTTGAGTTTATAAAAGCTTCATTTTGGAAAAGATGATGACTGTTGCTCATAACAAAGCATCGCAACCCTACATCCAGAGGCTTCCCAACCTTAATCAAGCCTGTGTTAACAGCACTAGGACTTGATGACTAAGAACATCAGCCATAAAGGACACTATGTAGGTCCTGCTACATTGGAAGGCTCACTTTGCATCACTGTACAAGCAGAAAAAGAGGAACCCAGGAAGAAGACTGTAGAGGACAGGGTCGGTAAGCTATGTCTTTGAATTTGCATTCAATGGGAAGGAAAGAAGAAAAATGAAAGAAGGTTCCTGAAAGTGTAGGAGTTGCCCACCGTGATTCTCACTGAGGTCAACTCCAGCTTGGAGATGTGAGGACATTAAGCAGAAACACATTTGGCCTGATTTCTTCAGTAAAGCTGTCACATGGGAAAAGAAGGAAGAGAAGATAGGGGTGGAAGAGCTAAACTCAGTGTGTGGTCCACGTGTTGGATCTTGTTTGAATAAACCAGTTACAAAAGACCTCCTGAGATGAATCGGTGGTATTTGGGAGTTATTTTTTTATTTTACTGTGATAATGATTATTATAAGTTTGTGAGAAAATGTTTTCATTTTTGGAGATTCACATATGCATATTTGAAATATGCATATTCAATAATATTTCAGTTGAAATATTATTTACTTTGAAATATCTGGGTTAAAAAGCACAAAGTAAATATTGTAATAAATGAGCAATGAGTTTAGATAATTGGGCTACATGAGTATTAGTCATACTCTATGCTTTTTGTTTATCGAAAAATACATGATGGGAAAAGTTTAAAAAAATAAAACAAGCAAAAAGTCAAGGGTAGTCTAAAAAAAGATTTGAAAACGTCTGCAGGTCAGTTATTCCCTAAAATCTCTTGTACAACTAAGGGTTGGGTGCAGAAGCAAGAGCCCTCAGGCAACAAAATCCAGCTCCTTCTCCAGGAGGCAGCAGTTTACTTGCAGACAAGTATTCAGATCAAGAAAGCAATGGAACAGGCCCCACGGGAGCAGGGTGGAAGAGGAGTGGGGAGGAGGAGGGGACAGAGACTTATAGTAGGGCAGCTCCCTGAAAGCTTTGAGAGGGAAACAGACCTGAGCCAAGGCTTGCCCAATGGGAAGTCCTGTTAGGTAGAGAAGTGCTTCTCTTCCAGTCAGGAGCACTCTCAGAACCTGTGCAGGGGCTGAGGAAACCCACAGGAGAGGAGTGAGAGCATCATCAGAGACAAGAGTCTTTGAAAAGTGTTTGCAGTGACTTTAGTCAATACAATCTTGAGAACCATGTGTGGTGGCACTTGCCTTTAATCCCAGCACTCCAGAGGCAGAGGCAAGTAGATCTTTGTGAGTTCAAGGCCAGCCTGGTCAACAGAGCAAATTCTAAGACAGCCAGGGCTACACAGAGAAACCCTGACTCGGACCCCCAATGCCACCCCAAATAACCTTGAAGTGACTTGAAATCTGAAACTGGAAGAGAACACTTTGATACAACCCATTTCTCAGTATGGTGGTTTGAATAAGAATGGTCCCCTAGGCTCATGTATTTGAAAGCTTAGTCACAGGAATATAAATGTTTAAAAGGATTACAAGGATTATGGGATGTAGCCTTATTGGTCTAGGTGTGTCCTAGTTCAAGGTTTCAAAAGCTCTGCCAGGCTCGCTCGTGCCCACACGCTCTGTCTCTCTCTCTCTGTCTCTCTGTCTCTCTGTCTCTCTCTCTCTCTCTCTCTCTCCCTCCCCTCCCCTCTGCTCTCCTCCCCCCTCTCCTTCCCCCTGCTTCCCCCTCCCCCTTCTCCTCCCCTTCCCCCTGCCTCCCCCTCCCCTCCCCTCCCCTCCCTTTTCTCCTGCCTCCCTCTGCCTCTCCCTCCCACTTCTCCTTCCCTTCCCCTCCCCTTCCCACTCCCCTTCTCTCTCCACCACCCTACCCCTCCCTTCTGTTCAGGATGTAGCTCTCAACAACCCCAGCATTATTCAGGCTGCTGTGCTGTCAGAGATGCTAATGGACTAGCCCTCTGGAACTGTAAGCAAGCCCCCCAGTTAAGGGCTTTCTTTTGTCAGAGTCATCTTGCTCACGGGGTCATACTAGTGGAACAGTGATTAAGATACTAAGACACTCCGAAAAGCTGAAACTGAGTCACAGCAAAGCAGAGAACATTTTACACAAACAGAGAGAGCACCAGATGGGTCAAAGGTAGAGCCATCGGCTGCATTAGTCCCCAGTAGTGTCATTTCCTGTCCTGGTGTCTGACTCTCTGAACACTGACCTAGGTATGTTTTCTGCTCTGTTTACCCATAGAGGCCCCAAAGTCAGCCTCCATCCTTGCTTGGGTTTCCAGCATCCAATAGTTTAAATGACACTTAATTCTCCCCAGACTTAACTAGCCACTTCCCCGTAGAGGTGCCGACAAGAGTCAAGGCAGGGAGGTAGCAAGGAACATTGCGTATTTGCACAAGTCTAGGCTGCAGTGACCACAGTAGCTACAGCTCTGGGACCCTGCAGCTTCCCAAAGGAGTTAGAGCCAAGCTGATGGATAGAGAGTTGCTGACATGCTCTGTGCTGGAGTGTGACCTAAGGGGTCTAAAGGTTCTGCCTTCGGGCCCATCTCTCAGCCTTGGGTACAGTGTAGTCACATCTTAGTTTTGGATTAGGGGAAAGGGTGTGTGCTCTGTTTTAAAATGCCTTTAATTTCTCCACAAGTGGAAGACATGGTCACTTTTATTTTTCCACTTTCTGAACCTAATCTACACCTTCAGCTAAGGATCAGATACAGTAGCTGGCATACACTGAGAGACTCTATTACAGTTTTGAAAGAAAAGAACACACAGAGGCACACAGAAAGGAACCCCAGAGAAGACACTCACAAAGGGCAGGTCCCCAGCACAGTTGGCAGGCTGTACACCAAGTTCCCATTTTCTTCTTTTGTTTCAGGACCCAGACATTCAATTTTTTTAAAAAAAAAAAATTTAACATGCTGATAATTCCAAACAACTGTTTAGAGCTCAGTTCCCGGATGTTATCTGTGAGACGGGACCTTTTGAGTTAGCTGATCTCCCTGCCGCCTCTGCCTCCTGAACAGAACAGAGCAGTCGGTTTTCTTTAGTCCATCTTCTGGTTCTGTTTTGTAAGGTCTCATTCTGGCCTGTACGAGCTCACTATGACTGAGCATGAAGAGCAGATGCTGTGTTCCCAGGAACTAGAGCAAAGTTGAAAGAGAAGAAGAACCTAGAAGGTTAGACAGACAGAGGACAATTTACAAGCAGATAACACCGGGGTTTGGGAAACTATCAGAGGAGGTGGTAAAGAGTGACTCACTCCTGTAATTCCAGTCCTGGAGAAGCTGAGGCAGGTGGACTGCTGTGAATTTGAAGGCTAGGCTGGGATACAGCATGAGTTCAGGTTAGACTGTGCTGCAGAGTAAGGTCCTGTTTCAGAACAAACACACATATGCCTATGCCAATCCTGCAGAAGTGAAACCGTTGCAAGCCCACGGACTAAGGAAGGCCTGTGGCTTGTGCAGCCCAACCTCGGGGGCTGCAGCCTCACATCAGGCCGGCAGGACTAAGTCTTGTCTGCCACTTAATGGCTGCGTGACTTTTAAGGCCTCACTCACAATCTCACTTCCGTTGGACATGGATGATAAGGTTTGCAAAGGCCGATATTAGGATTAAGTAAGATAATGTATGCAAGTCGTGAGCACCTAGCAAAGAATAAGCACTTAGTGCGAATATTTAATGATCCTACTTAGCAGGACTAGAGAGGATCGGCAGCACTTAGATGAGTAGAAGGAGAGAATTGTGAGTGGAGCCTAAGTGGTCTGTAACACACAGTTTCCCTGCCCACTCAGTTATGATGTCATAGGATTACGTTAGCATAGGCTAGACGAGATCTCACAAAGCTCGGCATAGTGTGTTACCAGGCACACAAATACATATGTGTATCTCACTCTCTGCCTTTGGTTTGTTCTCCGTGTTTTACTGCTTGGAGATTATAATTGCAAACGCTAATCTCAAAAGACTATTCAGACCGAAGCTTAGTCTGCAGTGACTATGCGTGGGGACAGCTGTTAAGTCACTAAGTGGGGTACAAACTCACATTCTTTCTCGCCTCGACAAACAGGGTATAAGTTAACTTCGGAAACAGACTGAAATGGACCAATGCCCTATTTTGAAAAAAATAAGATCTTCAAATCAAATGCTGAAATTACGCTTAACTTTTTGAAAGCACGGAACTTGAAGGTGTTAAGATAGCTCAGTGGGCCAAAGGAATCTGCCTCCAACTCTGATGGCCTGGCTGCAATTCCTGGGGTTCACGAGGTCCTCCAGGCAAATTGTCCTCTGACCTCCACATGTACACTGTGATGGCCTTCCTTCCTCACACAAAACAAATAAACATACAATAAATTTCTTCATTTTTGTTTTAAATTTTTTAAGCTTACTTTCAAGCAATTTCCAGCAGTATCAATTTAGATACGAATGATTGATTTTTATCTATTTTTATCTACTATTTTTATCTCATCTTAGGCATTTAAAGTAATCCCAGGAGAATTATTTATTTCTACAGCTGTATAACTCTAAAGGAATATGCCTAAAACTAACATGCTTATATCCACTCTTTTTTTTGTTTGTTTGTTTTTTGTTTTGTTTTTGTTTTTTGAGACAGGATTTCTCTGTGTAGCCCTGGCTGTCCTGGAACTCACTGGTAGACCAGGCTGGCCTCGAACTCAGAAATCCACCTGCCTCTGCCTCCCAAGTGCTGGGATTAAAGGCGTGCCCCACCACCGCCCGGCGCTTATATCCACTCTTAAAGCTAATGTGTAACTTAAGTTTTTAATCAAACTCAGAGCTCTTTGAGACGATTGTGCCTTGAGAGAATTCCGATGATTGATTTCTTCACACTCAGAAACTGTCAATAAAAGAACTTCGTTTCTGAGTCTTCAGAACCACAAATTCAGGGACTGGAGAACTAACCCAGTGGTCAAGAGAGCAGTACCCACTGCTCTTGCAGAGGAACAGAGTTCAGTTCCCCTACCCACAACTCCAGCTCTGGGAGATTCTACGCCCTCTTCTGGTCTCTTTGGTCACATGTGCACACACCCATACACAAATATACATACACATACACAAATAATCTAGAATTCTTCAAAAGAATTATACAAAAAGACTAATTTTCTCTGTAAGAAACTTCTATTATAGTGTTGATTGACAATGGGGACTGAAGGAAGATAAATAGAATATCTACTATGGCAGTGACCACAGCCTACCTTCCACATTTTCAGGCAGCATCTGTAGACACGTTTGAGTTCTTGTCCCTTCAGTGGCTTCCCGACTCTGTTTTGAAAAGTTGTTTTTTTTTTTTTAACTCCCCCTCCTCCCATTTCTTCTGTACCACTCACCATGTCCCCATTTCCCCCCCACCCCCCAGTTTCCTACATTCTTCCTGGCAGTTCTGGGCCCACCCACAAGCAAGGATGACAATTATAGAACACTTCCCGGTTTTCTCCAGAGGCCATGGGTCGGAGGTTCAATAATCCACCCTAAGGAGCCCAGGTTGCCTTCCCAGCCTTGGCTCAGGGCCTGGCTCCCCATGGTCACACAGGGTGTCCAGGATCCTTGGCACACACCAGTTCCCAGGTCCCTTAGAGGGAGTCACTTCCACAGCATAAGGAGCCGGGTGACTGGGGAGCACCACAGCTTAGTTAGCGTGGGGAATCTTCCTGTGATAAACTGATTTTTAAAGATGATAACTCTACATTCAGTGTTTAAAGAAAAACAAAACCAACAATGGCAAAACACTGGGGGGCGGGGAGGGGAGGTCAGGCAAGGCTGCCTTTCTACAGATAAAGGTAGCTGGGTGCCTTTCTTTCACCCCAGGAAGACTATTGTTTGACAAATATGCTAACACTGCTTGAATTCCAGAGTGAAATAACAAGAAACAAAGAGGAAACGCTATGCAAGGTCCACAGGATTGAGGTTTCACTTCTAAATGAGCTGGGCCTATCCTAATTTTCCCAAGTCATACAAGATTGTTCTCGAAGTACATTTTACATTTTACTTTTTAGGACCGGTTTCCCATTGGACTTTCTCTCCTTTAAAAATGTTAAAATTCCTTACAGCTTGTCAACCCTGCCCTTCATGGAGTTATAAAATTAGTTCTACTTGAATAAGAGGAGAAGATTTACAGAAAATGCATTCTGGACTGCAGACCTCCTCACAGAGCAGAGAAATTCTCACATTCTTCTCGTTTGGCCCCAAAATACTTTTCTGGAAATCCGTTTGCATGACAGCCAAGGACGCCCATATTTGGAGCCCCGTGGGCTAAGAAAGGGCACAGCTTCGCTTCACGGTTAAGAAGGAAATCCAGGGCTATTATTTCTTCCAGATGGTTATGAGGTCATTTCCAAAGAAGTAAAGGCCTTGATTTATTTGGGGGTCTTTGTGTCAATATCGATTTGATACTTACATTATCAGAGGAAAAAGAACTTGGCCTTTTAGGAAAAGACGGGCTACATGGTGGTGCCGGGACTTGAGAAGCTGTGCTGACCGTACCATGAATTGATGAGGCTTCCTCTTCAAAGTCTGCCACTCACTGTGACCCCGGTGAGTGCTGGAGCTTAGCTGCTGGTGGGAAAGGGAGGCGGGTCACATTCAGGAATTGCTTGTATGTAAGCATTTCTGGTAAATGGACCGCCATGGCTGGGGCTCATATCTAGGTCCTGGAACATATTAGGCATGCCTGCCATTTCTTCCCCGAATCCCCCTCCCCCGCCCCCTGCTGCGGAAATTTGTTGACTTCTTTTCTCTCTCTGTATATTTACTTTCATGCTAAATCTTGTAGGCATAGTTTTTATATTCTTGCCCTTAGAGACTGCTCAAAATTGTACGCACTTCAGGACTCACACATGATCTGGCTATCACGGCGTAAGAATTAGTACTGCTGAGTTCTATTTTACAGTGTAACCTCTCAGTCGTTATTTTCACGATGTGGAAATACTCATTATTCATTACTAAAACAAATGCCGGGCAGTGGTGGTACACGCCTTTAATCCCAGCACTCGGGAGGCAGAGGCAGGTGGACTTTTGAATTCGAGGCCAGCCTGGTCTACAGAGTGAGTTCCAGGACAGCCAGGGCTACACAGAGAAACCTTGTCTGGAAAAAAAACAAGAAAGAAAAACAAAATGTTAAATAATCTTTTCTTCATTTAGCTAACATTTTCTAAAAGAAAACTTAGAAAGATGTGAATCTCTCTGTCTCTCTGTGTCTCTGTGTCTCTGTGTCTCTGTGTGTGTGTGCGTGTGTGTGTGTGTGTGTGTGTGGTGTGTGTGTGTGTGTGTGTGTGTGTGTGTGTGTGTGTGTGTGTGTTAAGGTAAAGGGCAGGGAACAGTAATATTAGGGCTTTGGTATCAAGACTTTCTCTACAGGATGAAAGATTACAATGTCTTAAAATAGTAGCATGTTTGTTACTTCAAAACTGTGACTACACACTGAGACTTCAAAGAACCCATGACTGCCACCACCCACCAACCTCAGCGTAGTCTTCGGAACCGAAGGATGCTGCTGTCGGAAAGAGGAAAGAGCTCGTCATCAAGCTCCTGAGAAGGTACAGTAGAGCACACTGTTTAACTTTTTTTTTTTTCTGTTTCTTTCTGAAAGATTCTCCAACAATTTCCTCTGGTCGTTTCCAGGAATGGTTGCGCTTCTTCTGGGCCATTGCTCTTTTTATCTTATCAACTGCGTACATAAGCAGCCACAGTACAAATGGTGAGCTGGTTATGGGTAAGCCCAAGGTCAAATCTACAGCCAAGCCATTCCCTAGTGACTATGGTAAAGACTCTCTAGGCCCCAGTTTTGGTTGTCTTTCTGATTTCTAATTATCATGTGTGGTGTTTTGTTGCATTTTACATATCTTTTTTCTTGAGAAGGAACTGGGAACATGAATTAACAAAGCATTCTTTCTCTTGATTTGTTGAGACAGGGTCTCTCTACATCCCTCTGGCCAACCTTGAACTATGTCACTCAAACTACCACTCAAACTCAGAATGGTTCTTTGCCTCTCCCTCCTGCATGCTGGGATCACAGACATGTTACCTCCACCCTGGTTGAACTAAGATATCTTTCCAAAGTTCTGGCTACAGATTTAGCAGAGACATATAGTTTTAACATAGACATATGACTATGTAGAAAAGGAAAACTATTTACTTACTGTACCAAGAAAAATATTTTGAATGAAGGAGTGTTTTGAAAAGCATACTTCTAAGATCCTTCCTGGTCCCTCTTTTTAGCTCATTCACACTGCAGCTGCTTCACACTTAGTGTCCCTCCGCCATCATTCTAGCACCTCCCCCAAGGACAGAGGAAACTAGCCCATCTAGCCCGTGCTCAGAATTTAGACCACCCATCTCTTCTCACACTTGTTCCTAATAAGGCACCAATGCTCTAAAAGTTCTAGCAAGCTTCCATCCAAGCTGTGCACAGGGGCGGATGCATACAGATGGAGCTTTACAGAAGGTCCTTGGATATCTGGAAAGCCATGAGAAGATGATCTAGCCCTAGAAGCCATTCACTGACAGAGTGTGAGCTGGCTGGGGGGTAGGGAGACCCAACCTTCCTAGACCATGCTGAGGATTGAGCTATTCTAAAGGGCACACTAGATCTCATGAGGATACAGGGAAGGCTGATACTGCAGAAGACCACAGCAGAAAAGCAGCTTCCTATCAGGAAAGGGGTTTCAACTCCTGTAAGGTCAGTCTTCCTGGAGCAGATCAGACTGTAGAGCCTTGTCTCAAACTTCTCACTGTTTAAAAATGCCATTCCCCATCAGAGAGAAAGAGAACAAAGTTCTACCATTCTCCCAGCCTGTCTAGTTCTAATGTTCCAACCCTGATCATGGGAATGCCCAGCCCTGAGACTTCTCTCCTATACCACTGTCCCCTGGCTTATCACTGCTAGAAACCCTCACTGACATCAACCAACCCCTTTTCTCTCTTTCCATTAAGTATGCCTTTCTCCTATTCCTAAAATGAGAGGGTGGGCTGGCTGTGGGGGAATTTGAGACTCTACAAGCACCAGTTTGCTCTTAATCTTTCATTTCCACCCACAAATTGCGATGACTACTACTGAGTTATGTCACCTAAGAAAAGTAAGTCAGTATTCAAAATCTGTGTTAGGAGCTGTAGACACAGTTCAGTCTGGAAGGTTCCTGCCACACAAACATGGAAGACTTGAGTTTGGATCCTGAGAATCAGTACAAAAAAGGCAGGAACTTAGCAAGTAAAGGAACTTGCTGCCAAGCTTGACAACCTGAGTTCAATACCTGGAACCCACATACTGAAAGGAGAAAATCAGCTCCTGAAAGTTGTCCTCTGACCTCTCAGACACACTCAGTAGCATAAGCACACATTTACATGTACATGTATACACACAGACATACACACACACACACACATGCGCGCACACACACAGACATACACACAGACAGACACACAGAGACACAGGCACACAAAGACACA
>JANHMN010000014.1:34092074-34104394 GCA_030674055.1 Rhabdomys pumilio
ATACACAACACACACAGACACACAACACATACAGACACATACAAATAGACACACACACACACACACACACAGCCACTGTGACAACTTTAGAGAAAATGGAATTCCTAGAGTGGAAGTGGCAGACATCTAACTGTGACCATGCTGGGTACTATGGCAGACACTATTCATTGGCTCTATTCATTCATTTTCCTTTACTAATTAAAACCATTTTGTGCATCCATTGGGTAACTTGGTATCAGAATCATTGAGCCCTAGAAATAAGCTGATTCACCTAGGCTGATTAGAGTATCCTATTCCCTTACCAAACTAAGAAGAGAGAAGTGAAATAACCCAGAGATGGACTTAGATGACAACATAAAGCCATTGGTGGGCCATTGGTGGAACATGGGGTTAAGATAGGCCTCGCCAGCGCTTCTAACCATAAAACGTAATGATTGGCTGTTGTCATGCTGAGGGCATAAAGAACATGAATCTTTAATCATATCTTTAAGTCACTGAATTAAAAGTCCAGGACCCCTCCCTTCTAAACCCATCAATGAGAGATAATACAGATGTCTAAATTTAAACTGTGCTGGATTGTAGGGGGGGAGTTGTTTTTTGTTTTTGTTTTTTTGGGTTTTTTTGCTTACATTAAAAGCATATCCATTGCTACAATGACCAGAGACAGGACAAGACAGGACAAACTCAGTGAACAGAGCTGAGGACATGCATTTTGGAATCATTAAGTCCCCAAGGAGCCCAAGGAACATCACAAGTATCCTTTTCAAATGATTAATTTTTATGAAAGTTATGTCTTCTAGCTAGTCACATCCCCTAAGTTATTTTATTCCCATGAACTTTTTATTTTTGGCAGCAGTTTCAACAACCAGCTTTCCCTGTGAAGTTCCGGGTAAGCATTCTGCACTGTAGGCTATCTGCTGACACAAAATTAGCCATAAGTAATACATAAATGAATGAATTGAACTTATCGATGGATATGGAAATTAGAGTTTTATGATATCTTCATGTGTCAGAAAATATTACTTCTATCATTTAATTAGTTTCAAATGCCTGGATTACAAAGTAAGTTCCAGGATAGCCAGAGCATGGTGCACAGACATATATGCAGGCAAAACACCCATACATGTAGAATAAAAATAAATCATTTATGTAACTATTGTGTGTCATCTATGTCATATATGTATATGTGTGTCATATATACATATATGTCATATATTATATGTGTCATATATACATATGTTTATACACACACACATATATGAATGGGAGAAAGAACATTGCCATGCTCTTCCATAGCAACTGCACCATTTGCATTTTTACCCACAATGCACATGATTTCCAATTTCACTCCATCCTTGCCAACTTATTTTCTGACTTCTTGGGAATATCTATCCCAGTGCTAGGAAATGATATCTCCCTATGGTTTCGATCTGCAGGTCCCTTAATTTCTTGTGTCGCATGTTTGTTCATGTACTTATTAGTCATTTGTGTTTCTTTAAAGAAATGTCTATCCAGTTGCTTCACCCATATTTTAATCGAGTTTTGTTGTTGATCTGTAGGACATTTTTAAAATGCATTTTGGATATTAATATCTCTCTCTCTCTTTCTCTCTCTTTCTCTCTCTCTCTCTCCTCTCTCTCTTTTGAGACAGGGTTTCTCAGTGTAGCCCTGGCTGTCCTGGAACTCACTCTGTAGACCAGGCTGGCCTGGAACTCAGAAATCCACCTGCCTCTGCCTCCCAAGTGCTGGGACTAAAGGCGTGCACCACCACTGCCCGGCGGATATTAATCTCTTGAAAGAAGTATCTTCTGAAATTGTTTCTCCTTTTCTATAAACTGTCTTTTTATTCTTAGTGGTGACTTTTTGAGAGATAAACAATTTTTTTTATTTTGATGAAGTTTATTTTACCTATTATTTTTTTATCTTTCTTATAAAAGGTTTCTCTTGTTCTTGTTTTCATTTTTGCAGTGTTGGAGACTGAACCTAAGGCCTGTGCACTGCTAGGCACATTCTGTACACCTCTGAGCAGTGTGTCCAGTCCTCAAATTTAAAAGGTTAATCAAATGAAATATAAAGATAATTTGTAGTTCACAGCTTTATCCCACAAGCCAGTCTGCAAATCTCTGCTACAGAATAGAAAATTGAGGTTGTCAAAATTACTGTTTTGCATTAATTTTTTTTTTTACATTTAAGCCAGATATAATGGCATATCCTTAAATCCCAGCACTCAGGGGGCCGAGGCAAGAGGGTAGGACTTTTAAGCTTAGCTTGGGCTATTTAGTGAGTCTGTCTCAAATACACACATACATACACACACACACACACACACACACACACAGAGAGAGAGAGAGAGAGAGAGAGAGAGAGAGAGAGAGAGGATCATAGATACATGGATTCATTCTATTTGTCCCAAAAGTCAAACTAGGAAACAAAAAGTAGCGGCCATGCCATATTTGATTTTAAGAAACGAATTCCCTGCATTATCAATGCTCTTGAGAACTCCACTCTTAACATGGCTCAATGCTCTTTAGTGCTTTGTGGCAGAGGATTTCCGGATTTGACAGGTGGCCAGTGCCATCTAACCAGCCTCCCCTCCTGGGAATCCTTCCTCTACTCTCTTACAGTTACTGTCTGCTGCATCTTGGCCTCCCACAGCCCCCAGAGGCAGCCACTTCTAATGCATGCAAGTGCTGTTAGAAAGTCCAGGCGTTGTATTACAAGAGCAGTTTGCAATCTCTTCTAAAAATTGAATACAGCCTCTTGTTTAAAGAAAGTGCTACTGTTGGGAGTCATCCCTGCCCTAGGTGCACTGGCCACAAAGATCCCAAAATTCAGCTGGTAGTGTCAGCTGTATCTAGGTCTTTGGTAATTAAGTAATTACCAAATTACAGTAATTAAGATTAAATAGGGTTCTGAGGAGGTGGGCTCCCAGGTAGTATGAGTGGTTTTACCAAAAGAAAAGGAAAAAAATCAGAGCTAGCAAGCTTGGTCTGATCCCCACCAGATGCAGGTACCGTGCCCTTATATTTTCCAGTCTCTAGAATCAGATGCTGAAAACAACAAGAAAAACAAACAAACAAACAAACAAACAAACCCTTTATTCTTTATAAACCGTAGCCTAGAGCTGGCAAGATTCACCAACAGGTAAAGGTGTTTGTCACCATTCCTGGTAACCTATGTTCAATCCTGAGATCATACATGGTAGAAAGAGAAGTCCTGTAGCCTTAACATGCTAGCCATGGCATGCATGCACTCAAACACTTCTGTGTATGAGCACATGTGCTTGTGTGCACATGCATGTATGTACACACATACACACAAATAAATACATGCAAATTTAAAGTAGTTATTTATTGATTAATTTATTTACTGTATTTCTGTGCACCAGGTGCGTGCCTGCTGCCCTCAGAGGCAGAAGAGGGTATTGGATGTCCTGGAGCTGGAGTTACAGGTGATTATTGGCTACCACAAGGGTGCTGAGAATCTACCCCAAGTCCCTGAATCATGGAGCCATCTGTCCAGCCCCAAACTATTTTCTTAAATTAAAAATGATCACACTCCATGGTATTCAGTCACAACAAAACAGACCAAGATCATTGTTTTTCTAGAATAATAATGTTTTAGTTCTGGTTTTACATATTTTTATTGTTTATAATTTATTCTTATGAGTCAAGAATTGTATAATGAATATGCTTAAAAAGGTGTACCCTGCCTTCCACATATCACATATCAGTGGAAATCTTCTCAGGGGTTTACATGGTTAACAAAAGCCATCTTCAAGGATACAGTCCTACCCCAAGCCACACTGTTCAACAGCCTCCATCCCTAAATTGCAAATAGATTGATCTATTTAAAAGTTATGTATGATGAGATCAGCTCTTGCTTTTAATATTTTAATACTCTCTTATCATTCTCAGAATAGAAGCCAAAATTCCATCCACAGTCCACAAAGCCTAACAATGGCTCTGCCTCATCTTGTCTCCCGGTTCCTTGCTCCACACCACAGTTCCTGAGATTTGTCATGACCCAGCATGCTGCTGGTCCTTCTGTCCTCTGTACCCACCACACAAGCCACTTGTGCCCAGTTTTATAGATTTTTAAAGGATTTGATTTATTTTTGAGTGTGTTTGAGTGTGTGTATGTGTGTGTGTGTGCATGCGTTCGTGCGTGCGTGCCTGCGTGCGTGCATGTGTGCATTTGTGTGTGCGTTCGTGTGTGTGTGTGTGTGTGTGTGTGTGTGTGTGTGTGTGTGTTCAGTAATGCAGGTACTTAGTGGGTCCAAAAGAGGGCATTGGGTCCCCTGAAGCTGGAGTGGCAGGTGGTTGTGAGTCACTCAAGATGAATGCTGGGAACTAAAACTCAGCTTCTCTGCCCAAGCTGAATATTCTCTTAACCACTGAGTGATCTCTCCAGCCCCCACTTATATATTTTCATTTCTCTTGATTAAATAGATAAGACTGAAATTGTGGCACTGTATATTACTTGTATGTTTGACTTGATGGGAACTGTCCACACTTTTCCAAATGGTCTTTACCATATTACAGTCCCGTTATCAATGTACAAAAGGTCTAGACACTTTGACCCCTTGTTAACACTGGGTATTGGTAGCTTTGTTCCGTGAGCGTGTTTAACAAAGCATAAAGTGAAGTCTGATGAGGAACCTCTGCTAGGGGCATGCTTAGGAGACGATAAGATAAACTCCTTTGAACGCATTTCAGAGAAAGCACCCAAGTCTGTTACCTCCCATTCACCCTCCAACCTCCACAAAAATAACTTTTAGCCAAACTGCTATGAAAGTACAGGGGGATTTAACATGCTTAACCACATGCAGAGGTTGTTTTTCAAAACTGAGCTGATAAAACTGCAGCTTCAAAGTCTTTGCGTTGAGTGTATCTCCTCTGCTGGAACCAAAGTGGCGAGTGTCGATGCCTACCGAACATCTTGAAATGTCACAGAGGCCAAAGCCACACCCGATGGTTCAAAGTCTTGCAGGAGTGGAAAGACTTTTAAAGCTTGGTTGGTTAGCATATTTTCCAGGTCAAAGACTAAGTTATCTTTGCAGAAAACTGCCATTAAACTCTCTTCTCTCTCCATTCCCTTTAAGAAAAAGCCTTTATTTGTTTTCTTGGCTGGTGTTTTGTCTGTTTACTTGTTTGTTTTGGAGACGAGGTCTCATTATGTAGCTCCAGCTGTCCTGGAACTCACTATGTAGAGCAGGGGGAAATAAACCCCACATGTTGATAGGCACTAAGAGCCACAGGTGCTCTCTTTGCACAGTACAGTGCTGAGTCTAAGGATTATCACATTAGGCCAATTAAAGGACAGACACACAAACTGCTAGGAGGATTTTACAGCTTGCTTTTGGTTTCATCAGAATATTTCAATGAGAATGCTTTTCTAATAAAGTAATGGCAAATTGGCCCTGGAGCTGGCTTTTGTTAAGGTGACATTAATGACTCACCGGATGCTATAAATAGAACTCAGCTTGAAGTTCTGTCCACAATCACACTGTTATTCCCACAAAGAGATGCTACTAATAGCAGAGAGTAGCCTGCCAGCCACTCTGACAGCTAGTGTGGGCTGCGGGTGACGAGAGCCACAGCCTTGTGGAGTACAAGCATGAGTCTTGATCTGTCGCGCTGTCCCGTGTTTCTTGGTGTCCTTTATAGGCTCTGAAACAGTTTTATTGTTCTCGTTAAAGATCATCATTAATGTGTGCACGTGTATCTAGTCCTCCCTGATGATAAATCCAAGACGAGGATTGTCCTGAGCCTGTAATTTATCTCTGCTCTTTTTCCCAGCATGCAGCACGGGCTATTGTAAAGTATGGCGGCACACCCGTGGTAGAGCTCAGTCGTTACTTGCTGGATGGATGAATAGAAAGATTGATGTGCATCTGAACTATGTTTTCACACAATATATGAAGTGTATTGAAGAAATTTTCTAACATAATATGCATTTATCTGTTCCACTATTCAAAAAAAAAAAGTCTCAAAAATCTGATCATGGCAGCGCAAACTTACAGTCTCGGGACTTGGGGGGGTGAGATGGGAAAGTAGTGAATGTGAGGCCAACATGGGCTTCATAGTGGGACCCTTGAACAACAATAACAGCAGCAGCAACAACAACAAAAGTAGCTACCATTTCCTCACCCCCTGACCCCACTCATCCCTTAATCTTGCAGCAAGAAGAGGATAAAATGTCACCTGGATGCAGTAACAAGCAAAGCACACGAAGAGGCCACTTTAAAACTGTCGAGGACCAGTTTCACCCAACTCTCAAGGAAAGATGGGAGACAGAAGTAAGACTGAGCAGAGACCTGGAGAGAAGACGCTGAGAGCAAACTGTTCCCCCAGGGAAGACAGGCAGAAGACTCCACCCTTGGTGGACTCTGCTAAAGAAATCAGAGTCTGGGAGAAAACAAAGAGAGAAATAGAGATAAGAAACTTTCCTGCGTTCCTGTAAGTTTGTGTGGCTGCCGCTCCTCCTCGGGGCCAAATGCTTAGCAAAGGCATCTAGGTTGTCCTCAGTCTGAGAAAGCAGAGGAAGATGGGAGGGTCAAATGCACACAGTGGGCAGTCACTTCCTCCCATCCCTCGTGTTCAGATGCTATCTAAGCAGACAGTGGGAATTCACTTGTTCTTTCTCTTTCCAGACCCTGTAAGAACAACATTTCCTTTGAGGCCACCCTCCACCTCTGCCTCAAGGGCAATGCTGTCTGCCTTTCTATTCATAAAACCTAGTAGGTACGCAACAAAGATGAAGGCCAGCAAGCAGAAAAGGCAACTATCTCAAAGTGCAATACTGAAATGAATCTGTCTGCAGAGGTTCCGTTCCAGGAAGCAAAGAAAGAAGTGAGAGAGAAAAAAAAATCCCCTGAAGTACTTGCCCAGGGTCCCCTGAATCTAGTAATAAGAAGCCAACGTGTGTCTTCTTCGGGTTCTAAAGATAAGCTTTACTTGAATGGTGCCGAGCTGGGGCTGTTATCTGATCTCTTGAAGGAGCCCCTTGTCATCACATCACAGTGGCTTGGAAAACCCAGAGGGACAGAGCTGAATTTTGAGCTCAACTCCCAGCCATTACCTTCTTTGTTTGATCTCCTTCCTTTCAAGGGAGCTAGAAACATAAATCCCAGAAGGTGATCATAGATGAGGCTTGACAGATGATTAAAAATTCAAGTGAAGGGTCTATCCTAGGTGGCACACACCTTTAATTCCAGCACTCAGGAGGCAGAGGCAGGTAGATCTGAGTTTGAGGCCAGCCTGGTCTACAGAGTGAGTTTAAGAACAGCTAGGGCAACACAAAGAAATTCTGTCTCAAAAATAAAACAAAACAAAAAACGATGATGATGATGATGATGATGATGGTGGTGATGATAAAGAATTAGACTGGTATCAAGTGAGGGATCTGGAGAGTTGACCCAGTGGGTAGTATTTGCTGAACAAGCATGAACATCTAAGTTTGGATACACACCATCCATATAAAAAGCTAAGAGGGGCTAGAGAGATGGCTTAACAGTTAAAAGCATATACTGCTCCTCCAGAGGACTGGAGTATGACTCCAGGCAACAACGTCAGGTGTCTGTAAGTCTAACTCGAGGCCATGGTCTCTACTTATTTACACATAATTAAAAATAACAAAGAGTGAATCCTTAATTTTTAAAAAATAAAAAGCTAAGTAGAGTGCATGCTAAAAGTAAAGCCTAGCCGGGCGGTGGTGGTGGCGCACGCCTTTAATCCCAGCACTTGGGAGGCAAGTGGATTTCTGAGTTCGAGGCCAGCCTGGTCTACCAAGTGAGTTCCAGGACAGCCAGGGCTACACAGAGAAACCCTGTCTCGAAAAACCAAAAAACAAAAAGTAAAGCCTAGCTGTCCACCTACACAGACGCAAACACATGTAAACCACACACACTCGAAGCTCAAAACTACAGCAAAGTCAAAAACAGGAAGTGAGGGAAGAGAGCAGAGCCCGAAAGAAGACTTGAAGGTTTGAATGGAGGGTGGAAATTTATGAGCTCTCGGGAGTATTTTGTTCTTTCTCATACCTTTGCTTCTCGGTGTATCTGCTTCATCTTTAAAGATACAGAGGTGTCCATAGCTAGGGTCTCACATGTCATTGTTCTAAGTTCTTCTTACCTCATACCTCACTATCCCATGTCCTGTGTCCATTTGTCTAGTTTTTCTCATAGCTGAAGGCCTGTTCTGATGTAGCTAGGATGGTGAATATTGAGTATTCCCTAGTGTACCTTGTTCTGAAGAATGAGGTTTCATCTATTTCGGCACTGGGATAAACAACTGTATCTTAGTGGTTGAAAGTAAAATGTGAGCTGGAGAGATAGCTCAGCAGTTTAGAGTCCTTGCTGTATAATTATGAGAGCCAGAGTTCAGATCCCAGCATCCACATAACAAGCTGGGCATCATGTACATACCTGTACATGATGGGTACAGAACCCAAGCACTAAGAAGGCTTGTTGAGGCTTCATGGCTTCCAACATAGCTGAGAAAATGTAAGCCTCAGGTTTGAAGAGAGAGAGACCCTGCCTCAAAGACCTAGGGTGATGAAGGAGGATTCAGTCGCCTCTTCTGGTCTCTGCAGCATGTACAATTAATTATATGTCTATGCACACATACCCACATGATAAATAAGTCATTAAAATAACAAAAAGTAAAGATGGCTTTAAAATTAGAATGAATAGAAAAACTCCCAGAAGGATGTAAATTCTTAGCCAGCCAATCCTAAGATTCTAAAATTATTATGTGGCTCAGCAGTTAAGAGACTCTTCACAGGGACCCATGTTGGATTTTCAACACTCAGTCTGGTGGCTCACAACCATCTGCAGCTCCAGTTCAAGAGATTCTAATATCTTCTTCTGCTTCATTGGCATGAGGCATGCGCATAGTATAGGTACATACATGTAAGCAACACACACACACACACACACACACACACACACACACACGCACGCACGCACGCACGCACGCACACACACACACACACACCAATGACTGTAAAAACTTCCTTTAACAAACTCTAGGACTTGTGCTTTTAATAATCCTCTGTGACTATGGAACTTTATTTAATAGTGAATTATACTTTATCTGTTTATCTTATTAATATTAATGCAATGACTGTGAAAGGCATTTTGTTGACAGGCATAGGTGAGGGAAAACCTCCTGCTTCCCCAATGATTTTTAATTTTAGCCCCATCTCTACCCATGATCAGAATAGATTGAATAAAAAAACTATCTATTTTCCAAAAAATTAAATAAAAAAAAGATAGTCCCTATTTTTTTTTTAAAGGTACATAGTCTTTGTGTGAAAACTTTGATAATTTAAAACAGTTCCAGTCTAGGTCATTTTGATTTTTAAAAAATTAAATTAGATATCTCTTTTATAAAAACAAAACAAGACTTTTACTTAGCCAGGATTCAAAATGGGTCAACAGTGTATTTCATGATAGACTTTTTAGAGCATACTACATGACTTCCATTGTAAAAATGTGACATTATGCAAAACATCTAAACAGAGTGTGCAGATGTTACATACAAAATGCACTTCTCAATCCAAGACCTGTGGAGCAGAGATCAGATGCTGGTCCATCTAAACCAAGAGCAGTCACCCAGCGACACATAAGTTAGTTTATTTGCCAACCACCAGAAAACTGTAAGGTTGTTAAAGGAAAATTCAGCTCCCTACAGATTTACAAGGTGAAAATTTGACCAAGGCTCAAAGGGTGAAACAAGTACAGACATTTTGTAAGATGAGACCCACCCAGGTATAACCTCCAAGATCACAGCTTCCAAATACCAGCAGCACATGCAAGAGCTGTGGATTTGTTCTTTAGAGGTTTGTTTTGTTTTGTTTTATAAGTTGAGATAAAATGAATATGGCATAAAGCAGCCATTACCTATTTAGTAATTGTGTTGTGTAATCTTTACTGCTATTTCCAAGGCGTTTCACAACACAGAAGCACACTCTTTACCAGTAAGAAAGCACACTAGGGGACACTTTAAAACCACATTTTCTGAGACACCATATCCAAGAGGTTGTGATTCTGCGGGCCTGGAAATGTGTCTCCAGACTTCTTAGATAGCTCATTCCTAGGCGTTTATCCCAGCAAAGGGAAAATGCGTTCATATCATGAGCCATGGTGTAACTTGATTCGTAGTCATCTAAAACTAGGAATAACTGAATTGTCTTTTAGTTAGATAATACATGAATAAACTGGTTTTGTCACACAGTGGGTCTTGGTAACTATGAGAAATCAACCCAGGAAAGGTGGTTCTCCATTTGCATTTTATTAAGACCTGGGATAATTAGAACCAGTCCGTATACCACTTCAGTGACATTCTGGAAAATGCAAGACCATAGTGACAAGGAACAGAATTTTTTCAAGATTCCTGCAGTCAACGGGCAGGGAGCAGGTTTTGAGTACAAAGGACTTTTGGGAATGATGACAGAACTGTTATGTATCATGTTTGTGTTGGTGTATATACACAATTCATCAAAACTCACAGAAACTGAGTTCCCCCCCAAAAAAAGTAAATCTTTTTTGAATTTATTTTAAAATCAGCTTAATTTTTAAACCAGCTTGTATCGCAGAGTGAGCAGCTTGTTTGAGGAACTTGGGTGAGTATGAATACAGTTACTACAACAATTCGCATACACTCATGAACAATTCATGAGCAACGGTGGGCAGCCTAGTTATTCATCATTCTGTCAAGGAAGCCACCGACTAGCTGTTAGTTTTTCTCTGGTTCTCTTTAGAGCATCTGGGTATTTTCCAGAGACTACATGTGTGCCAGCTGTCCTTCCAGAATCTGGTACACACTCGAGTAGCTGACCAACTTTGGGGCATGCAGTACATTCCAGCTTTGCCGAAGCATTTGTCAAACTGAAATCCTCACTAAATGGGATGGCTTGGGGATTTTATCACTGATTTCTACTTTGCTTCTTTTTTTCTGATTTATTTTCAGTGGATAATCACCCTCAACAGGATGGGGCTTGCTTTGTGAGTTTTGAATTTAGGTTTATTTGATTATACATAATAAACATCTACACAGTGTCTCCAGGTTTCCCATCCTTCTAATTTTCATAAGTGGGGCCCATAGATTTACTGAGTCTGTTGTCTGACACATTGCTGACTCCCTTTGGAAGTCAGCTTGGTGTCAACATTTGTGAACACACAACGGCTTGCACAGGAGCTGGTTCTGCTAATAGCTTTATCACGTAAAACCTGTACTTCTGGTTTTCGTTTATTTGGAGTTCATTATCCATTCAGATACCTTACTCCTATCTCTCTCTACCTCAGCCTAAGACTGATGTGGCTAAAATTTCACACCAATATGTCTAAGACTCAGATAGAAACAAAACAACAGAAGAAAGGGAGCCGTAAGCTAGTGATGTTTGTGGGGAGGTAGAGCTACTTTCAACCCTGGTGCACAGAAAACAAAGGCACTGTATCAGAAATGCCTGTGCTTCCAACGTGCATTTGGATTTTATGGTTGTCTTTGCCTGCAATAGTCTCATATGAGTTCTGTCCGTGCCAGTCTTTGCTCTCTCATCAATTTGTAAAAGATAGCTACAACTTCTCTGGGACTTCCTGTTCACACAGCTTCTTTTTTTAGAGTTGCTACGGCCTGGGAGGAAATGGAGATACAAGTGTTTCCTTTCCATCCAAAGCTGTGTCTTTAGGGTAGTGGGGGCGGGGAGGGTTCACGGTTTGTTCCAACTGTTTGAATATTGTATTTTCCCATAAGCCTGTCTTGAAGCCCTTGTGCTATAAATTATTTATAAATTGTATCAAAACCTCCAGGAAACAAGCTGGGCAAGCTC
Source organism: Rhabdomys pumilio (assembly GCA_030674055.1). Classification (NCBI taxonomy): domain Eukaryota; kingdom Metazoa; phylum Chordata; class Mammalia; order Rodentia; family Muridae; genus Rhabdomys; species Rhabdomys pumilio. Next base: position 34,103,910 of record JANHMN010000014.1, read on the forward strand.
TCCCCATGCCAGATGGCTCAGCAGACTTCGGTTGTTGCTCGTTGCATGCCTCTCTTCTATCGCCCCAAACCCCTAGAGTCGTCCAATAAGTAAGTGAATAAAAGCACATCACTTCACAGGCTACCAGGCAAAATTTCTTCCCATAGAAATACACACAAGTGAAAAAGGAGGAGAGGAGGAGGAGGAAGGAGGAGGAAGAGGAAAAGGAGGAGGGAAGAGGAGGGAGGAGGGAGAAGGGAGAAGGGAGAGGGGAGAAGGGAGAAGGGAGAAGGGAGAAGGGAGAAGGGAGAAGGGAGAAGGGAGAAGGGAGAAGGGAGAAGGGAGAAGGGAGAAGGGAGAAGGGAGAAGGGAGAAGGGAGAAAAGGGAGAAGGGAGAAAAGGGAGAAGGAAGGGAGAAGGGGGAGGGAGAAGGGAGGGAAAAGAGAGAAAAGGGAGAAGGAAGAAGAAGAAGAAGAAGAAGAAGAAGAAGAAGAAGAAGAAGAAGA
>JANHMN010000014.1:34104404-34141994 GCA_030674055.1 Rhabdomys pumilio
AAGAAGAAGAAGAAGAAGAAGAAGAAGAAGAAGAAGAAGAAGAAGAAATGGATCCCTGTTAAGCTTAGAATGATGACAATGGTCCTTCAGACTTTCCAACCAAGTGCCCTCAGGTAGAAAAATATATAAACCTCCCAAGCATCTGAACTCTATCTCACAAGACGTTAAGTTTAATCATGATAATCTACGGTGTAAAGAAAAACCAATGCTGAATTCCAAGGGACTATATTCTGGACAGAGGGAAAGAGTAGGCAACACAGGTCCTGGGGGAACTGCCTTGCAGTAAGATCAGAATATTTTTATCCTGAAGATTCCTCTGTTTCCAGGCATAAGGCCTCAAAATCAAATAACTACATTTATGACAATTTTAGGAGCATAGACATATATGTCAGATAGGTCTCTTGAGGCCTCAAATCAGGTGTCCAGGAAAGCTTCCCTAGTATAACTAACTGTTCATATTCTCTGACCAGAGGGCTGACTGTGTGGTGCAGCCTCAGGAGGCTGTGAGAAACCCTGTTAGAAATTTTGATTCTGCAAATTTTACAATGTCCTCATTTTTAATAGCTGAATGATATTGCATCATGTAAATGTACCATATTTTCCATATCCGTTCTTCAGTTGAGAGACATCTAGGTTGTTTCCAATTTGTAGCTATTATATATAAAGCTATGAACATAGTTAAGCAAGTGTCCTCGTGGCATGATGGGACATCTTTTGGGTATATGCCCAGGAGTGGTATAGTTGGGTCTTGAGGTAGAACTGTTCCTAATTTTCTGAGAAACTGCCACATTGATTTCCAGAGTGGTTGGACAAGCTTTCACTCCCACCAGCAATAGAGAAGTGTTCTTCTTCTTCTTCACATTCTCACCAGCGTAAGCTATCATTTGAGTTTTTGTTCTTAGCCATTTTCATAGGTGTAAGATGGAATCTCAGAGTCGTTTTGATTTGCATTTCTACGTTGATTGTGGACGTTGGACATGCAATATGTGCTTCTTGGCCATTAAAGATTACTCTTTCAAGAATTCTCTGCTTAGATGTGTATTCGTTTTTTAATTGGGTTATTTGAATCGTTGCTGTCTAATTTCTTGAGTTCTTTATATATTTTGGATATCAGCCCTCTGCCAGATGTAGGGTTGGTAAAGATCTTTGACCTTTCTGTAGGTTGCCGTTTTCTCCTTTTGACGGTGTTCTTTGCCTTACAGAAGCTTTTCAGTTTCACAAGGTCTCAGTTATTAATTGTTGATCTTAGTGTCTGGGCTGTCGGTGTTCTGTTCAGGAAGTTGTCTCCTGTGCCAATGCATTCAAAGCTAACCCCCACTTTCTATTCTGTTAGATTTAGCGTATCCAGTTTTATGTTGCGGTCTTTGAGTTTTGTGCAGGGTAATAGATATGGATAGAACTAGAAAAGATCATCCTGAGTGAGGTGACCCAGACCAGAAAGACAAACACGGTGTGTCCTCACTTATGAGTGGAGATTAGCCATAAAGTACAGCATAGCCATGCTACAATCCTCAGAACCCAAAAAAGCTAAATCATAAATAAGGCCCAAAGGAGGATGCTTGAATCTCACTGCTGAGGGGAAGTAAAATAGACATCTGGAGTGGATGGAGAGAACTGGATGTGAAAGGGCGATGGGGGAACAGGAGGGATGAAGTGTGGAGGGGATAGTGGGAGAGGGAACTGGGAGAGAGAGGTAGAATCACTGTGTGTGGGGGGGCCATGTCTCTTGGACGAGCTAGAAATCTAGGACAGTGAAGACTCTCAGGAACCTATGAGGGTGACCCTAGCTAAGACTTCTAGCAATAGGAGATGTGGAACAAGAAACTGTCACTTCCTGTAATCAGGAAAGACTTCCAGTGGAGGAATGGGGTCAGCAACCCAGCCACAGAATTTTCGATGCACATTTTTTCCTGCCTATAAGAAGTTCAGAGATTTAAAAAAAGGGAGCAGAAATAGAGGGATTGGCCAACCAATGACTGGCTAAACTTGAATCCCATGACATGAGAGAGCCCACCCCAACACTATTAATGATACTTAGCTATACTTGCAGAAGAGAAGGCTAGCATAACAGTCATCTGAGTGGCTCACCCAGTAGCTCATGAAAACAGATGCAGAGACCCACAGTCAAACATCAGGCAGAGCTCAGGGAATCATAGAAGAGGGGGTGGAAGGATCGAAAGAGCCAGAGAAGTCTAGAACACCATAAGAAAAGCTACAAAATCAAGTGACAACAACAAAAAAAGCATGCACACATAAAACCACAAAAGAAAAATGAAAACAAATAAAAGACCAATAAGAAAGAAAAACAAACAAAAAAGTCAAAACAAAGCAGGCTGTTTGTTAAGACATTACCAGGTGCCTTAGTTAGGGTCACTATTGCTGCAGTGAAACACCATGACCAAAGCAACTTTGGAGGAAAGGTTTTATTTGAAAACTTCCACGACGTTGTTCATTATTTTAAAAAGCCAGGACAGGAACTCAAACAAGACAAGAAACTGGAGACAGGAGCCACTGCAGAGGATATGAAGGGGTGCTGCTTGCTGGCTTGCTCTGCATGGCTTGCTCAGGATGCTTTCTTATCGAACCCAATACCACCTGCCTAACGATGGCACTACCCACAACAGGCCTTCCGCATCAATCACCAATTAAGAAAATGCTCTTACAGATCTTATGAAGTCATGTTCTCAGTTGAAGTCTCTCTCTCCCTCTCTTCCCCGCTGTCTGTCTGTCTGTCTGTCTGTCTGTCTGTCTGTCTGTCTGTCTGTCTCTACTCCCTTCCCAACTCCCCTTCCCATACCCTAAATAAACTCTATTCTATACTATGCCCATTGTGTGGTTGGTACCTCAGAGGGGAGGATGCCTCAGCATGGGCCACAGAGGCATCCCCTCCTGCACACCGTACTGCACTTCTACCAAACATATCCTGGTTCTTTCTTTCTTCTGTATAAAACACAACAGTGCCTATAACACAGCCCATAGATATTTGTTGAAATAAATTCAATGAAATAAGATATATAGGTGTAGGATCCTTGAACAACCTGTTGGTCTCAGCGAATGCACCTCTCAGCCAAGGAAATGTTTTTCAGCTATAAGGTCACTTGAAAATGTATTACTGCTGGGCAGTGGTGGCGCACGCCTTTAATCCCAGCACTTGGGAGGCAGAGGCAGGCGGATTTCTGAGTTCGAGGCCAGCCTGGTCTACAGAGTGAGTTCCAGGACAGCCAGGACTACACAGAGAAACTCTGTCTCAGGGGGAAAAAAAATGTATTACTGCTAAGGAATAATACTAAAAACATACAAAAAAATAAGTCAGTTAAAAATATCACTATGTTCTCTCAATATCTGGTTCTTTAAAAAAACAAAAGCAAGGAAGACCTAGAACCCTGATAGAAAGGTACCTCATCTGGCAAAGGGCTTGCCTTACGAGCATAAAGAGCCCGTGCCTGTGTGTGTGTGTGTGTGTGTGTGTGTGTGTGCGCGCGTGTGTGTGCGCATGCGTGCGTGCGTGTGTGCATGTGTGTGCGTGTGTGTATGAGAGAGGGGGATACCCAGCTGTGGTAATGTATACTTGTAATGCCAGCACAGAGAATGCAGAGGTGGGTGTGTCCCTGCAGCTCCCTGGCTTAATATACATGACAAGGTCATGATCAGTGAGAGACCCTGTCTTTAAAATCAAGATAGATAGCACCTGAGGAATGACAGCCAGAGCTGTCTTCTGGCCTGTGCATGTGCACGAGCAAGTGTGAGCATGCGTGTATACACACACACACAAGCTGAAAGTGCTTTATTAGCTACAAAAGAACACAGCATTTATTCACCATTCTTGGCTATGCTATTTCTATACATTCACTTCACGACAGCACCAGCTAGGTAGATTTCTGTCCTCTCGTGGATAATAGCTCCTTTCTGGAAAGCACAGAAACCTTTTTCTGCATGTTGTAGCCAAAACTGAAAAAGCTTGAAAGTAAATGTGCCCCACCTGCCTTCAGCCCGGGGAAGACAAAATGTTAAGTAGAAGGCTGCCTGCTGCCCCTTGGCTGACCTGCCTACTGGAACCTTTCTATCAGGGTTCCGGGAAGATTTTCTTTTGTTTTTTTTAAGAACCAGATATTGAGAGCACACAGCGATATCGTTTTCCTGATTTGTGTTTTGTTCTTCCACAGACTCCTCCTCCCCACCCCCCACCCCTGCCCTTTTATTCTCCTTGTGGAGAGACACTCTTTCCCCGAGTCACACGAATCCAAAATTCCTCATCTCCATCTTGGTATCTTCTCCATAGTTTTAAATCGTTTTGTGAAAAAGATACTAAATATATACGTTCCGCTTTCTTTCCTTTGCTTGAAAACTTACCAGGGGCAGATTCAGTAAAGACTTTATTATTTTCTTTTCTCCATCATTTTGAGAACAAGGCTTTGGGATCACTGTTGCTTCTCAGAGCAGTAGAAAAGATAGAGAATAAGTTCTATATCAGAGACCAGTGAGATGGCTTCAATGAGTGGAGGACCTTGCCACCAAATGTGGTGATCTGAGTTCGATTCCCAGAAACTATTATGTCGGAAAAAAAGAACCAATTTCTGAGAACTATCTTCTGACTTCCACATATATGTACTTGCACACATGCAAACATCCATACACACACACACACACACACACACACACACACACACACACAAATAAATGTAAGAAAAATTTTAATAAAAAAATAAATTCTTTGAGCCACACCTTTTATAGATGAGATCAGACAGCTCACCAATAGCAGATCACTTCCCTCTGATGTTACTTCAACATCATTATGTGTTGCACTGTTTGTAGTTTGAGAGCTGGTCGCTCTGCATAAGCATAAAGAATAACAAATGACAATGCTGGGGGCACTGGTCATCACAGTACATGTGCTTAGCATGTGTGAAGCGTGAGTTCGAACCCAAGCACCAAAGCAAAACAAGAAGAAAATAGCACTGCTTCAAAATAAAATAGAATTCACACAAAATGATTCTCCATAGAGTAGTCATTCTAGATAGAATTTTTGCTACACAGCTGAGACGCTATTTACCTCAGAGTGAACTAAATGGAACCATAACCGCTCCTTTTCTATATAAAGGATAAAAGTTAGTGGAACAACAAGCAAATATTTGTTGGGCACATTCTATGTCTTCAGCTGCATGGAGATGTCTGTAAGAGCTTTAAATTCAAATCCTCATTCATGGTAGGTAAGTCCATCCGTCCATCGTCCCCACCCCCATGCATTACTACATTCATGATAGGGAAGTCCCCCTAGTGTTACTAATCCTCATTCATGGTAGGTAAGTCCCCCAGTGTTACTTCTCAACACTTCAAATAAGGATAGCAACAACAATGATGTTTATTGAGTGTGTGCCAGGAACTGGGTTAAGTGTTTTACAAATATAAATTTAAACCTTATAACACCTTGCAAGGTATTAATGACCTTTGCCTTAGTCCATTTGTGTTGCTATAACAAATTGCCTGAGGCTAAGCTATAAATAATAGAGTTGTGCTTAACTCTAGGCTTCTCTCTCTCTCTCTCTCTCTCTCTCTCTCTCTCTCTCTCTCTCTTTTTACGTAATCATTTGTTAAGAGCCACTCTATCAATGTTGGAACCGCACTGCCAAAAGCCTTGGGGGCTAAACTGTTAGAACCCACACTGCCCCAAGCTCCTCAGGTCTGCAGGTCGGGGGTTGAGCAAGAGAGGGAGTGAGGACAGACTCAAGGAATGGAGACCAGACAGACTGTGATTCAATCCCATTTATTTTTCAGTCTCTCTTCCTAGTCCAAGTCCCAAGTCTTGAGTTCCTAGTCCCAAATGCCTCCAAGTTCCAAGTTACTTCTTCCAAGTGCTAAGTGCCTAATACCTAATGTCTAATAACTAACTCTCTATTGTACTGTCTAATTCCAAGTTCTTCCCCCAAGTTATACTGTGTCAAGTAATCTGTTGTCTGGTTGTACTCTGATCTCTCTTCTGTCTGCCTCTTGCCTTTTATATGTCTCACTTCTAAGTCACGCCTCTAAGTCATGCCCTTAGGCCTTGTCTCTAAATCTAATCTCTAAGTCACGCCCTTAAGTCTCAGCTCTAAATCACACCTTTAAGTCTCACACACCCAAGGGAAGATCCTGGGTATCTAAAACAAGATGTTATCAGAGTGTGCTCAGCTGTTGTAGGCTAATGTAATCAAGTCTCTTGTCAGGGTATATAGCTCAAGATGGCTGCAAGGATGATAGCCGCCTTCTGTTGGCTCCCCACAATCATTGTGTTTCTTTGAAATGCATTTAATTTTTAGCAATTAAATGTGTAACAAATAAGTGCAATTAAGAGCAGGAATTCACTTTGTTCTGGCAAATATTCTTCCTGATACGCCAAAATTCTCTTAAAATATTTCTACTGAACAAAATCTATAACTCAAGGCTTCCTCATGCTTTTCCTCTTATGACCCTTTTCCACCTAAGAAATTTTTACATGGCTCTGGATATATAGGCATATAAAACAGGTATACAAACAAAAATTATTTTAAATAGCATTATATTTTTTTAAAGATGAAAGCAAGGTTGCATGTTAATAAGACAGGTGTGTTCATTTTTTTATTACCCATTTGTTTTTACACAAAGAATTACATCTTGGCTGAATATCTGATAATACAGGACACACAAAATATATTTTTCAGAGTTGCTTAATATTTTGATTTTAAAGGCATCAACATTGAGAACATGCTGTGTAAATACTTAGCACAAAGGACAGGCACATAATTCAGAGATAATTCAGTAACTATTCAAGATTGCGTCTTAATATCGAGCCAGAATTCACTAAGTGATTTTTTTCTTGTGAACCTCAAGTCAATAACTCAAACAGGAAAATTTACAAAATCAGACTCACAACCCCTATCAAATGTCAGGCTTGCAAGTCAAGTCATCCTTGATTCTCGAGGCCAGCCTGTCCAACCATTGGATAGCACAAAAAGGCTTATCAGATTGTTAATTGCTAGGAGGGCCCAGAACACCATATTCCTTGGGCTTGTGGTCGTAGGCTGTATAAGAAAGCCAGCTAAGCATATGCCCGAGAGATCCAACCAGCAAACGCTTTTTCTCCATGGTTTCTGTTTCAAGTTTCTACTTGAGTTCTCCCTCAAGCATAAGCTATAACCTGTAAGCTGAAATGCATCCTCCCCACCCCCACTCCCCACAGTTGCTTTCAATCAGAATGTTGAATCATAGCAACAGAAAGGAAACTAGAGTAACAACCTAAAACAGGAATTTTTGTATGATTTTATGTGCTGCGGTTCTAGGGATTCAGGCATTCATAATGAAGCAATGTAAAGCCCAATCGAAAAAGACCTCACGATCGGATCCGTGGAGAACTGCAGACGCACCCCAAATCACTCAGGAGAAACAACTTGCTGCAGTCGCATAAGGTTTACTGGCTAACCAGGGCTGTCTTCACTTCTAGCCCACGCAGGTGTAGAGGAATTCAGCCTCAAACAAAAGAATTTTACAGCTTTTAAGGGGGAATCTACAAACCAAGTGGGGGTGGAGTTAGGAAAGGGGGAAGGCTGAGAGTGGAGTTAGGGAAGGAGGAAGGAGAGGGAACAGGTCACTAGGTCATCGATACATTTGATCTCAAATTCTTAAAATGGATGGTGTGTCACTTTATAATTGGCTATTTCGGACTAGTTTCACACTGTATATCATGAGCTCCGGTTCAAGGGGGTCAGGCTTATCTCAAACTTTTAGCATCCTGGCACCAACTGTCTCAGGGCTGTTGGTTCAAAGCATTAATCCATTAACCTTAGGGTTTGTTTAGTTAGGGCCATCTGTTCAAATGGTCAGCTAATTTTCTGAGACTGAGGCGACACAGTGTTTGACTTACAGGTTTTTATGTCTTTGCTTTTAAGAGTAGGGTTCAGGGGGGTCAACTTAGATTTTTCTGTCTTTCAGCAACATGGTGTTTCCAGTCACCATAGAGTCTACATTCACAAAGGCAAAGATACTTACTAAGTGAGCAAATAGATTATCATAGATTATTGCAAATTCCATGAAGAAAAGAAACAGGATATGCTAAGAGCAGCCCAGATCAAGATACAGATAACAGAAAGGAACCAGATCTGGGTGGAACCAGATGCAAACGTGTGCCAAGAGAGAGGGAAAGAGGAAATAGCGATCCAGAGGCCCTGGGGTTGAAATGCTCTTGCTGTATTATGGGGAGGGAAAAGCATCAGAGTGGAAGAAATACAAAGAACAAGTAAAAGAAGAAGATAGAGTCAGACGACTCCGGGCCAGGCTGACCTTGAGTTTTATTCTAACTACTAGAAAAAAGTCCTGAAAATTCCTAAGTAATGAAGTGCATTCCAGTTTACATTAAACATTAATCTACAAACTTAATAGAAGAGGAGGAGGCATTCAGGAAGCTATTAGAAGAGCCGTTAGTGAGAGTTGCTGTTGATAACAGGGGAGATAGAGACGGGAGCATTATGGGGCCTTTGCCACTGAGTCATAGTCTGATTTCTAAGACAGAAGTTCCCACCGGGGTGAGATGCTTGTTAGCAACTTCTCCCCTTCAGTAGAGGCTGTGGGCGTGCCCTTTGCCACAGTAAGAGAGGAGGAGGCGTGGCCCTTGCCACAGTAAGAGAGGAGGAAGACCCGTGGCTTAGGGCGGAGAGAAGGGGAACTGGGTGAACAAAGGTGGCAGATCACTGACCACAAAAAAATCAGTTCAGGACACAGCTGTCTTGGGCAAGCCCCTGGCCTGGTACCAGAACTGCAGAAACAGTGGGGACTGCAGCCCCAGGCATTTCCTTTGGCCCTTCCCAGATAGGCATCAACTCCCACTCCACCCTCCTTTGTCTCAGCCTCATCTTTGGTTAGCTCTTTTTGTTGTAGGAGTGAGAGGGGAAAGAGAGATTGCTTTAGATGTTGCATTTCTTATGCAACATATCCCCGAATGCAACCAATATCCCCTAAACAGAAATAAGAGACAGAATGATTTGAAAGAGATTAGATCACTACCAGATCATCCAGTTATCCAGATTATTCACTTAGAAAATCCAGCTGCTCCAATTATAAAGCTTGTATTAATACAAAGAAAGTTCCAGTACACAGCAATGCACAGTACACAGTAATGCAAAATATGCAGTAATTAATATATGTGCCATATACCAGTGTCTTAGTTAGGGTTCTATTGCTGTGAAGAGACCTCATGACCACGGCAAAGGATGGTGGGAAGCATGGTGGGATGATGTAGGTAGACACGGTCCTGGAGAGGTAGCCAAGAGTTCTACATCTGGATTCACAGGCAGTAGGAAGAGACAATGAGCCACTAGGCCAGCCTTGAACTTCTAAGGCCTCAAAGTCCAACCCCCAGTGATTTCCTTCCACAAAGCTATATCTACTTCAATAAGGCTACGCTCCCTAATAGTGTCTCTCCCTATGAGCCTATGGGGGCCATTTTTATTTAAACCACCACAACCAGAAAAGTTGTATGATACAGAAGGAGGAGCACTCATTTGTAATTCAAAAATATTAAAAGCCAGTAGAAATGACCTAAGCAAGATCTACATGAATTTAGGTACACAAACAACAGAGAACTTATTTTTAAAAATCTAAGAACATAATTATAATAATTGAAGAAATATATACTTCTAAAACACAATTAGTGTTTAAACTTGATCGAAATCTAATTTAAAAGGTAGTTGTATGAACCTGTCATAATGATGCTAAAATAAATAAAAACTTAAGCATTCAACAGGCTGGGCAGTGGTGGTACACGCCTTTAATCTCAGCACTTGGGAGGCAGAGGCAGGCGGATTCTGAGTTCGAGGCCAGCCTGGTCTACAGAGTGAGTTCCAGGACAGCCAGGGCTACACAGAGAAACCCTGTCTCGAAAAACCAAAAAAAGCCAGGCGGTGGTGGCACACGCCTTTAATCCTAGCACTTGGGAGGCAGAGGCAGGTGGATTTCTGAGTTCATAGGCCAGCCTGGTCTACCGAGGGAGTTCCAGGATAGCCAGGGCTACACAGAGAAACCCTGTCTCGAAAAACAAACAAACAAACAAACAAACAAAAAACAAAAAAACAAAAAAAGAAAAGAAAAAAGAAAAATACTGGTAGAGAAAAGCTAGCAGCACAAAAAAAATATTTAAGGTAGAATTGGTTTGAGGCAAAACATAAACAAACAAACAAATAAATCTCTTAGAACAAACTCAAAACAGACTAAAAAAAGACATGACAACTCAGCTTCCAGGTGATGAAGTATATGGTACAAACTATTGTTCCAATATTGAGCCAATTATTGAGCCAATAATTCATATCCTAAGACTGGATTATAAAGATATTAGAGAAATAGAGAATCATGTCAAGATGTTTTATTATAGAATTAATTCTAAAACAGAAACTTAGATACAAATCTAGGTATGATGGCAAACACCCACAATCCCAGCACACAGGAGGTTGAGGCAGGAAGGGTGCTGTGAGTTTGACACCAGCCAAGGCTACAGGAGCAAGTTACAAGCCAGGGATAGATAGTGAGACCCAATCTCAAGAATCCAAAATAAATAAATAAATACCCTACGAAACAACAAAAACGTAGGTATCGAACCTATAACTGATAATCGGAAAACATTTAAATAGTCTATAGTATATTCACTAAATAAATATACAAGACTATCAGAAAAAATTTAGGGTGTGGGGAGACGTATTACTACGTATTTGAATCTAAGTGAAAGGGCAAGATTGAAAACACTGTACGGAGCAGGACGTGTTGGACCATGCCCGCAGCCACCATTCAGCAGCCGACACAGAACCAGCAAAACCACTATAGGCTTTGAAGAGTATGAGCTGAATCTGTCAATCAAACGGGAGAGTCTTGAGCCATATCAAAGGAAACATCAGAGATTACTTTGGAGGATGGGATTTATTTCCTTAATATACTCTGTACATTCTAAATTTTCCAAAAAGACATCCACAAAATTTCTTTATAATCTGGGAAAAAAAAATCAATGCATGCAAGAGAATTTATGAACTTAATTTTGAGCGACTTTCACTTTCACAGGCACGTAAGTCGAGCATGGGTCAAATATTTCCTGTGTCAATGTTAGCACAGCAAATACCTGAAGTGATTTATAAAGTGAAAGACTGGTTTGGTTCATAGTTCTAGAGAGTTCTATTTGTGACCAGATATAGCATTGGTAGGGGCCCATATAAGGCAATATGTCCTACCAGGAGTGCAGAGTAGAGTACATCCATTCATCTCCTCCACAGAATCTAAACAGAGGGGCCTGGAGTCGAGACCCACCCACCAAGCCCCATCTCCCAATGTATCCAGTCTCTCAGCAAACTTTAAGACCTTGAGCTTTGAAAAGAACATTTAATATCCAAGCCACATCAATCCCAACCTTCTACCACACATCTTCAAGAAACAGAAAAGACAAATCTGGAATCCTCATGGATTAGTCTCCAGATTGTCATCTAACCTACAAACCCCTGCCATGGGTCTAGTCAGGGGAACTGTGGGAATTTATACCAAGTGCCCAAGTGAAGCTTGACAGGTTTGGTCACTGAGTGTTAAGCTGTAAGTTATCTTAGGCAATATGGTAGCCTTTAAGTTATTAGAGAAACATAGACTCGGACTTTACTTTCTCTAGCCAACTTCTCATGAAGCAGCCAATATTAAACAGGTCATGAAGTTGAGAGAGGACTATCAGTTTACTTCTACCCAAGATCAAGGTTTTGACCCATCACTATACCCTGAGAAGAATCCTACTTCACCATCCCTTCATCATATTCCTACCAAATATTAAGTCCAAGCTTGATGTATACCCATTGGTTCTAATCACTTTTCAGATATGAATTCACTTGATCCTTAAATTGACCTATTAAGTAGAAATATTACTACTTCTGCTTCATAGATGAAGACATAAGGGATTAGTAACCAATTAGTTAACTTGTCCAGTGTCACTTAACTAATAACTGCTAGCACTGAGATTTTAAGGAGATGAGGTGCCCTTAAAATCCTGTGCTCAGCTGTTACACGACTACAGCATGAAAAAGAAGTTAATTTTTTACAGAGAACTTGCTGTGTTCCCGACTATACGCTGACTCTATAGTGTTACTACTACTGTTTCTCCTTCTTAAAGGCATAGAACTCTATTCTAGGAAGGTTCAGAAGCCCTCTCCTCATAAGCCGGGTTGGTGAGTTTTAACTCAGGTCATCTAATTCCAAAGCACATGGGGTTTGTAGTCGTTAGTTTGTTTTTGTTTGTTTGTATGTATGTTTTAGTCGGGGTATCGTGTAATTCAAGCTGCCTATAACTTGCTATGGTGCTGAGAATGGTCTTGGATATCTAATCTCCCTGCTTCCACCTTCCAAGTGCTGGCACTATAGGTATGTGCCGTTAGACCCAGTTTATGAGGTTCTAGAGAACCAAACCAGGCCTTTCTGAACAAGAGGGAGCACGCTACGTACCAGCCCAGCAAAACACGTGCTCTGAAGTAGATAGCTTTGGCTTCATCACAGGCTTTCCTTCAAGGAGGACATACAAGTAGTGAGAAAGACCTGGGCATCTCTATGGGGCAGATAACAACATGGGCTAACAAGGCAATCGATCTATGCTCAGTGAAGAGGTTGAGAATTTTGAGTAACATGACAATTTGAGGAAGTTAAATGGAAGATTGCTGGCTGTGTTTCACATTGGGAAATGTACTTGCATTTTTAGTTCTTGAGGCTTGAAATGAAATCCCAGAGTGACTCATTTCCAGTGCACTCTGATACGAAGCATGCCTCCTGATCCAGCAAGGATGACTGACTTCTCAAGAATTTATGAGCCATTTGAAGCTGGTAAGCTCCAAAGCCACCTAACTCCAGGGACTGTGTCCTTCTAATCCAATATGATCCTGAGTCTCAGAGAATATTCAGTCCTGAAAGATGTATGAAAGTATGTCAAGAAGGAATTCTTCCTGTGATAACACAGCTTCTTTGCAATAAAGATGTTGCTCCAAGCCTCATGAATACAATTCAAAGTTAGAAAGATATGCACCCAAGGTAGCCAGCAGATAATACAAAATACAAAATACCCATATACAAAGGTGTGTATCTAAAAGTTCCATCAGAGAATCACTGAGAGACAAGGGACATGGAAAAGCCTGGTTTTCTGTCCCTTGTCTGATAACCGTGAGCAGCCTGCCATGATGCTAACAGTAAGATTATATGGGAGAACTGTTGGTGCATTCTCATGGGACATCTAGGCTCATTATTGCTTAGGGTGTTTTCTAGTCTTTTTGTCTAGTGTAGGACTGTTTAATGATATTTATTGTATTTGAAATATTCTTTGGCCAGGTGTGGTGGTACACACCTTTAATCCCAGCAATTGGGAAGCCAGAGGCAGGCAGATCTCTGAGTTCAAGGCTAACCGGGTCTACAGAGTTCCAGAACAGCCAGGGCTACACAGAGAAACTCTATCTCAGGAAAGAAAGAAAGAAAGAAAGAAAGAAAGAAAGAAAGAAAGAAAGAAAGAGAAAGAAAGAAAGGAAGAAAAGATTCTTTGATTATAGGGATGAGCCTCTCTTAGGAGATTAAAATATAAACTCAGAGTCAATACAAAAAGAGCTTTAGCTCTTGGGGAAAGGTAATTGTCTTCATAGTGTGATATCATGGGAAGGATTCTTTTCTTCAAAACTACTTGTATGGGGAAATTTTTTTTTTTTTGGTTGAAAGTTGGAAATATGAGGATATGTGAGATAGTGAACAAAGACATCACTCCTTCCATAAAAGTCTGTATTTAAGAGGAGAGGGGTGAGTGACAAGCTGGAAACAATAATACGATAAAGAAAGTGAGACCAACATGGTGGAACCAACATGGCAAAACCAACATGGCAGAACCAACATGGCAGATTCCTATTTTGAACCTTTCTCTCACCCCGTTTTTTGTTTTTGTTTTTGTTTTGTTTTTTAACCTCCCCAGTCTCCTTCTACACTTAGCAATACCTGGACCAGAGAGAAGCCTGAATCTCACCAGCTGACCCTGGGGTGCTCTGTAACTCTAAATTATCTGGGACCTTTTGACACCAAATGCAGACAGAAAACCCAGAAATAGAGGAGTGCTTTGGAGGGAGGGTCTAGATGGGGAATGCATTGAGGGCCCTCAGCTTCCAAAGACACCTGAAGCGAATGGTCTGTGACACTGAGACCTGAGTCCATCACTGCAGTGTCAACACTTCCTCAGTGACTACAGGAAAGGCATGTATCTTTCTGGTACCTACATAAGAGATGAGGAAACCATGTTAACATATCTACCAGGAGCAATTGTGAGGCAAACTAGTGTGTTCTTACATTAATAAAACAAAATAATCAAAGGGTCATAATATAAATGTATCACTGGCTTGAAATACACTGTCATTTTCAACTTTGTATGTCTAGATATTTATTTCCTAGCAAGCACACAAGGATTCTAGAGTTTATAATTCTGTGACAACAACGCTAATATATGTACGTACAATTTAGCCTTCTAAGTAATAAGCAGCGCATAAATACATGTCGACTAAATGACAGATGATTCATCAATTGATTGAATGAAGGCATTTTCAGAATCAGATATACTGCTACTAAATAAAATCGCAAGCTGTTGGACTAAATAAATAACTCAGGGACCATTTCCCAAGCTGAATTAATGATCATACTCGACAGCAGCCTTCCATTAGGCCTATGTGAAATAAGTAATAAATTTCTAAATTAATTACTTTACTCATGGTTAGGATGGAGTCAATAAATAGAAACAGAAAGGACAATAATCACATTAGTGGGACCTGCTGTGGGATCTGTGCTGTGAGGAGAAAGAATGTATGCCCCAAGCTCCCTTTTAGTGTTTTCCATAGCAGTTAGCATCTTCCCAAACAGCATGTAACTGACTGCTGTAGTATGACTGTCAGTTACTTTCAGTCCCCTCTTTCTAGTATATAATAAGTACTGCAAAGCTGGAGAGTCTTTAATGAGCCATACCAGCTCTTGACGCATGGTTACTCAACAAATACTCATTAAATTAACACACAAGTTTCTTAATTAATAGCTTATACTTCCCAAGGTATCACCTCACTGCTACCCAATGTTCATACGCCCCATGCCCAACTTGAGATCTGAACAAGACCTTAGAGACTATTCACGTTCAATAATTCCAAAATGCCACACCTCCTAATAGTGCCACTCACTATGGGCCAAGCATCCAAACATACGAGCCTATGGGGTCCATACCTATTCAAACCACTGCATATATTGAAATAATGTTCTTTAAAACCTTTGCATTTTAAAAATATGATTTCACACTTGGTAATTCAAGAGATAATGACTAAGTTGCAAAGTCCAGGAAGAAGCTCAACTAAAAGCTACGAGGATTGTTGGCAACCACAACTTTAACCTATGTATAATGTATTTCCTGGTGGGTTTTTGTTTCATGTAGGGGTCAGGAGTCAGTTTTATGCTTGCTTTATGGTTTTGGTGGTGCTGATAGCCATGGTAGGTTTTCGTGTTTATAATGTTAGAAGTAGAACCCAGAGCTAATGCATGCTAGTCAAGTGTTCTTCCCCTGAGCTACAGCCCCAGCCCTAGTGTGTTTTTTTTGAAACAAGATCAGTGTGGTTTTATGTCTGGTCCACAAGAAGACACGAAATCTCAAGGCTCCCAGAATACCATGCACAATTCTAACAAGATGATTTTAATGAGGCCAACACAAACTGCAGTGGCCTCATAGTGGGCGTTCAGCCTGGAGAGCAGCCTAGCTGCAGTATGAGATAAATGAGGGAATTGTGTGTGAATGTTAATTTTAAGGAATAGATGGAAGCTATGTCTGGTGAGATGATCCTGCAGGTAAAAGTGCTTGTGGCACATGCCTATGAGCTGTGTTGGATCCCTGAAACATGGTAGAAGCAAAGAACTGACTCCTGAAAATTGTACTCTGGCCGGCGGTGGTGGCACACGCCTTTAATCCCAGCACTTGGGAGGCAGAGGCAGGTGGATTTTTGAGTTTGAGGCCAGCCTGGTTTACAGAGTGAGTGAGTGAGTTCCAGGACAGCCAGGGCTACACAGAGAGATCCTGTCTCAAAAAAAAAAAAAAAAAAAAGAACAACAAAAAAAAGAAAATTACACTCTGACCTCCACATGCACTCTGCGGGAGATTTGCTTCCATGCTAACACACACACACCACCACCACCACCACCACCACCACCACCGAATAATAAATAATAATGATGATGATGATGATGATGATAATGATAATAATAGTAATAATAATAATAGAAGGAGCAGAAGGAGGAGGAGAATAATGGGCAGCATGATAACGTGAAAGACCAGAACAGGCATAGAAATGGATACACATACACACGCAGTGTCCCATTCAGCTCTGGCTGTCATAACAAAATAGCATAGTCTAGGTGACTCTTTTTTAAAAAAGAAAAAAAATAGCTTCCTCACTGTTCTGGAGGCTGTGAAGCTGAACATGCAGGGGCTGGAAGTTTGGTTTCTGATGCTGATGGGGCTCCCTTTGTGGTTTACAGATAGTCACACTTTCTTGGTGTGTCCTGACATGGGCTGCTCTTGGAGATTTCCCTCTCTTTCTCCCTCACCTTATGGAGACACGGATCATGTCAGTCCTCTCTGACCTTAATTGCCTTCCCAAAAGCGCTGTCTCCAAGTACACTGGGGAAGGTAGAGCTTCAGCGCATGGGTTTTAGGAAGACACAGTGCAGTGCAAACTTTTGAAGATGTGTACAGTCACACAACGTGACTCATCCTGAGAAAGTGTTTAGTTAAAGCCACTCAACAATGAAACCAGTTGCCCACCCCCCAGAGCTGCGGCTTGGTGTCCCTGAAGGATGGTGAAAAACGTGTTCCTACGGTGAATGAAGTGTAAAGCAGAAACCATTCTAGATCTCTCCAGCTCAAAACCTCTGAGTATTGAAATGTTTCTGGCATTGCTGTTGGAGTACACTCACCATGAATTTCCCTTGTTCTGAAAGATTGGATCCATATGTGATTATTATTTGGAGAAAGTCTAACAGAAGGCTCCAAACAACGTTCAGACAATGTGTGATGAACTAAAATTACACCACTCTTGGCTTTGCAGTGAACGCTGAGGTCTGATTCTAATCGGGCTTGTACGTAGATTCATGGTTTTGTGAGGGCTTTGGGGAGTGTGGCTTAAGTCAGTTTTTTAAGAAAAACTTTCAAAGAGGTTAAGTCTGATTGCATGCGTGAGATTAGAAATTCGTAATAGGGAAAGTCGTTTCAAACATAGTCCTTGTAACTCCCAGGAAGAAAAAGCCTAGAAAAGGAAGCTAGATTAGGGTAGAAAATCAAGAATATTCTTTCAATGTTTTTCTCCCACAAATTTCATGGTCTCCTAGTAAGTCTACAGGTATAATAATTAGCCCACCAAACCAAAATTGGAATTATGGCTCATCCGTAAATACTTGATAACCAACCCTATTTATTAACCCTGAACTCTGTTTTACTGTCAGCTGTGCTATGACCAGTTTATATGTACATGCTATTTTAGCTTAATGCATGACATATAGTAAAGGTTATCTATCATGCAATAAAACAAAACAAAAATAAAGGCTTCTGGCCGTTGACTTGGACTATACAATGGCTCTGTCCCCTCAGTACGCTCCAGAAAAGATTACCAATCTCCATCAAAGTGTCTCCAATTTAGAGAGTTTATCAAACAGCAAAAAAAGACTTACAAATGAGTTGATTTCCATCCTCCTGATCAGGTTGAATTTTTCAATACTTTCTTGGGGCCTTCTCACTGGTGGGCCTCTTAATCCTTAGGTTAGAAGAAGAGTCTATGACAGAGACAAGGCGATGGCTATGCGCAGGTAGACAGACTAATCTAAGCCATGCTTCTAAGAGTTAGCATCCTCCCAAGGACTGCCAATGGCCAGTGGAAGTGAGGGGGAGGGAGAAAGGGAAAGGAGAAAGAAAAAAGGGAAGGAAGGAAGGAGGGAGGGAATCCTTACCTGGTGCTCTCCGAGAAAGACTCAACTCGGTTCTGCTATCAACTTCTGCCCTCTGGAGCAGTGAGAATCCCTCAGAGTTACACTCGGAAGGATGGATGTGCTAATGCTATACATAAATATAATAGAAACTTATCATAACCAAGTTAAGAGATGTCTCAGTAGGTAATTGTGTTCCTGTAGCTCATATAAATGTCATGTGTGGTTGGCCATCTGTGATCCCAGCTGTAGGAGCAAAGACAGGGAATCCCCTGGCAAGCGGTGAACCACACCAGCCAAAATGGTGAGTTCTGGCTTCATTGAGAGCTTGCTACAATATATCAGCTGGAGCGTGACTGAGGAAGACAACCACATTGACCTCAGGCTTCCACAGGTATTCACATGCTCGTGTACTCACACAGATGTGAACATGTAAACACTACCTCACATGAATAAATCCCTTGACACAAATGTATCACTCTCTGCGGTCATAGTGGTCCTCAACGATGAAAAGGGACAATCAAGAGGATC
Organism: Rhabdomys pumilio; assembly: GCA_030674055.1. Taxonomy (NCBI): domain Eukaryota; kingdom Metazoa; phylum Chordata; class Mammalia; order Rodentia; family Muridae; genus Rhabdomys; species Rhabdomys pumilio. The sequence continues at coordinate 34,122,915 of JANHMN010000014.1, forward strand.
CCTTTATCACATGTGTATCAGATAGTAAACAAGAAATGTACCCTTCAGGAGGTGTCAAAACCCACTGCCTCTTTTTATTTGTAACCCTCATTGTTATCAACAACGATGCTTGACATTTCTCCTTCCGGGGATCACCACTGAAACATATTAGCTTATCAGCATATGCTGATGGCTCTGGAAGCCATCAAACTCTCTCTCTCTCTCCCCCCCCCCTCTCTCTCTCACACACACACACACACACACACACACACACACACACACACACACGAACACACAGGAAGTTAACATTCTGTTATCTCTCCTGGAATCAAGAAAGTCAAAAGAAAGATAGCAACTGGATAAAAGAATGACTAATTTGAATAATTGTGTTTGACTCTGCTGCTCTTTTTTTTGTTTTGTTTTGTTTTGTTTTTGTTTTTGTTTGTTTTTGTTTTTTTTTTTGTTTTTTTTCAAGACAGGGTTTCTCTGTGTAGTCCTGGCTATCCTGGAACTCACTTTGTAGACCAGGCTGGCCTCGAACTCAGAAATCTGCCTGCCTCTGCCTCCCAAGTGCTGGGATTAAAGGCGTGCGCCACCACCGTCCAGCCTGCTGCTCTTGTAATATGTACTCTCTGGGAGCAAAATCAGTTATCTTAAGTGAGAGAATGTCCCAGAAAGGTAAGAAGCATGTCAAGGAGAACATAACTTTTTCATATTTCTCATCATTCTCTCATTAACTTCATCAAACTTTCTCCCCCTCCCCTCCTGAGTAATTTCCTAAACACTTCTCACAGTAGCTAATTGCTTTTTCTCAGTACATGTTCCTGGAGCCATTGGTTTGTTTCTATCGTTGTGTTATAACCTATGCCCTTCATCCCTCGCCAGACAGCTATGCGTTCTACCTCCCATAGACATCCTATAGGTACTTGGATTCAAGGACTCAAAGGAAATCTCCAGTTCCAGGAAGTTCCTGAGATGAGGTGACCGAGTGAGTTGCTATCCTTTTAGACTTTCCCTGAAGCTGACATTTCCAATGTCTGTCACTAATTTCAAAGTCCCTTTATATTACCCAATAAAGATGGATGGATCGATACTTAATGATTTTTTTTTCTATTGAAAGAACAACTTAAGTTTATTATCTGCCGCTTATCCTGCCATTTATTTAAAAACAAATTTTATTCATTTTAACATCAACTCACTTGGAGTATGGAAAAATAAATAAGAGCTGTAACTGTTGGTGTCCTCATCCCCCAACGCTTACCAAGACCTCTGCATTTCTGATGATCACTTTCTCTTTTGTAAGCTAGAAGAGAGTGTCAGAAGAACGTATCACTGAATTGACTATTAACACTTGCTCCATAAGCTGTTTGAGGCTTTGCTGAGCTTTTATTAGAGCTCAAATTCTTCTTCTATCCTGTTCTCTCACCAACCAACTCTATGTTCCCTTTTAAAGTATTATCTTTAATAAACATTTTCTACCTTCAAAGCCTCAAACATAAACTCTCTATGAATTCTCAAAGCGCCTTGTAGCAAAGTGATCATTTGGATGTCAAATTCCTATGTGGACATGTCTGAGCACATTCAAGAGTGAAGAATTCTGTAACTCCAGAAATTCCAGCATAAACTGGCAGGCCAAAGCAGGACATTGGCCTGCCCTGTTTTTAGGAGACATGGTGGCTGATGTGTCACCATTTGTCACCCTCGCATATTTTATACCCATCTTTAATGTGTGACCTCGGAACAGTAATGCAATTGTGACATGGCAGCTCATTTGGAATGCAAAATGTAATCCCAGACCAACTGCATCAAACCCCCTGGAGCACAATACTGTTTATTACAGGCTGATGATTGCAATCTGCTGATGGAAGCCAGTCATATTTCATTCCCTTTAGCACTGTTGTATATAGGAACAGACAGCAGTAAAGCCAGACTGAGTCAATGAACTACAAAGAAAGGCCTTCTTGTGGTATCTACCCACTTGTTGGTAATGAACCCAACAAGTGAAAGCATATTTTCTGACTGCTATGATGCTGTGAACCAAGTTCTGGCACTCTAATGGCACTTGGTGGCTACTGATTCAAGCCATCTAGAAACCCATCCAACCTGTAGACTGTGAACAAATAATTTGTTTAAGCAATTCTCTTTTTTTCTTGTGTTTTCTTTCTTTCCTTCTTCCTCTTTCCTTTCTTCCTTCCTTCCTTTCTTCCTTCCTTCCTTTCTTCCTTCCTTCCTTTCTTCCTTCCTTTCTTCTTCTTTTTTAAACCTTTCCTCCACCCCTCCCCCGAGGAGCACAGGGGTTACTGACATACACCATCATGACTCCACTGTTTAAGGCAGTGGTTCTCAACCTCCCTAACGTTGCTACCTTTTAATATAGTTCCTCACGTTGTGGTGACTCCACAGATCACCACACTGCTACTTCATAACTGTAATTTTACTACTATTATGAGTTGTGATGTAAATATTTGTGTTTTCCGATGGTCTTAGGCAACCCCTATAGAAGGGTCACTGACGGCTCCCAAGGGGTCATCCTGAGGAGGGACACAGTTTGGAGGGAATAATCGAGGCATCTTTTGTGAAGGACGTGAGAGGATGGGTGGGACCTGACTCATGTGAAGAGGCAGAGACTTAATCAGAGAGAACTTAGAGAAGATGGCACTGTGAGAAACCGAGCAACAATAGGTTGCATGCAAGTTGAAATGAGTGCTGGTGTTAGTATGTTTCTTGAACCAGATATGCCTTAAATCCGCAGGTTAAGTGCCTTATTGTGCACTGGCATCTGGCATTGAACATGATATTCTACAGGAGACAGTGAGGGATGATGCTCTAGTCTTCAGGGAAAGATATTCTGGGGTACCAGATGCTGCTCCCACCATTAAGTCATGGATATCCTTCAACTGTGATCACCTCACCAAGCCCACTCTAATTGCATCTCCCACTCTTCTGTGATCTGTCAGGCAAGGAGGGATACCTGTTGTCTTAGAGTTCCTATTGCTGTGAAGAGACACCATGGCCATGGCAGCTCTTACAAAGGAAAACATTTCATTAGGGTTGGCTTACGGTTGATAGGTTCAGTCCATTATCATCATGGTGAGAAGCAGGGCAGCATGCAGGCTGACATGGTGCTGGAGAAGGAGCTGAGACTTCTACATCTTCATCTAAAGGCAGCAAAGGGAGACTATGTGCCACACTGGGTGTAGCTTGAGCATAGAAGACCACAAAGCCCACTCCCATAGTAACAGGCTTCCTCAGACAAGGCCACACCTACTCCAATAAGGCCATACCTCCCAGTAGTGCCACTCCCTATGAGTCAAGCATTCAAACACATGAGTGTATGGTGGTCATACCTATTCAAACTACCACATCTATCCATCAAGGAAGAAATGGAGGTGCCAGGCCCCCATCAGTACCCAACCTTTCTTCCGTGTCTGCTCTCTCCAGATGCTAGAGAACACCAACAGGTTTGTATTTTGTGGCAGGAAGCAAAAACCACAAGGATTATATGGGAGCTTGGGGTTAGACCTTAGATCCTTAGACCACCTGAATGTGACTAGGAGGAAGCTGTTGCCTAATTACAATCTCAAGCAAGTGAGCTGACATCTCTGACGCTCTGTTTCCTTGTCTGAAAAATGGGAATTATAACCATGTTGGCCTCATTTTTAGAACATGAGAAATTCTGAAAAAGGTCATGTTCATAAACCACTTAGCATCCTGTTTGGCACACAGTGAGCACTCAATAAATAGTAGCCATTGTTAGTGACCCAACCTCGCTGTGGCTCAGTGCTAGCTTCCCATTCATCTATGCTTATGGGAGGGAACGGCCTTCACACACTCGCCCGTTGTGTTAGTCTGCCTTCTGCCATGATAGCAAAATGTCCGAGGCCAACTTAGTAAATGAAAGGCTTGTTTTGTGTCAGGAGTTTCAATTCATGGTTGCTTGCCTCTATTGCTTTCTTGTAGTAGCAAAGCACACACAGAGAGTGTACGTGGCAAAGGAGGCCTGTTCACTAATTAGCAACTGAGAAGCAAAGAGAAACCGAGAGGGGTCCAGCTTCATGTATTCCCTTCAAGAGTGTGCCCCTGATCCCTTAACTTTCATCTACTATCTTTGCCTTCTAAAGCTTTCCATCACCAATAGTTGATGAGACAAGCCTTTCACTATATGGGCCTTTGGGAGACATTCAAAACCCAACTTATTGCATCTGTTCACAGGCAGCATAGCTATGGGACAATGAAAAGAAGGAGCCAAGCGTTCTACCTGGTCAACTGCAGTGCTTTAACACCTGGATGCAAAACCACTGCCAACATCCTCCTTCCCATAAGACTCCGTAACCCCCACCACACCCGTCAGCTCACTAGAACTAAACCTTCTGTGGTAGGCATTCCTTATGTTCACCCAGTACTTTCTAGCACTCAGAGCCCATCTCTTGTCTCTTCTTCCACACCAGCTTTGTAAAACAGCTAAAGACAATCTGCTAAGTCTGCTTTTACCTATTATAAATGCACAGCCTGGTGACTATGCGATTTTCCAAAGACTGTAGGGTCAGGAGGTTGCAGATAGTCTGGGCCAGACTTAGTCATTTCCACCCCCTCAAGGCCTTGTGCCCTGTACATGGATGGGATTTTCCAGTGAGATGCATCATGTATGTGTTCTATGCACAAGATTCAATCAGCCATACAATAGAGCTGTGAGGAACTCCTCAGGACCCACTGGGTATCACACCCAATCTAAAGAGGATGGGCCTTTCCGCTAATTGTCTGTCTTTACTGTTATCTAAGTCTTTACTGTCTTTACTGTTATCTGACCACTTGCAAGTACAGTATTCAAGAGGCTGAGGCAGAAGAGTCACTGAAAGTTTGAAGCTAGCCTGGGCTCATAAAGAGACTTTGTCTCAAACAAACAAACAAACAAACAAATGAAATATATTTATTCTCCTATCTTATCCTAAATCATATGCAAATTCCCTTTAACCTGAATGTTTGCTCTAATCTTTACCTTTTGTGCTTATTCAACCAAAGATTCCACATTGAATTCATACAATTGTTCTTTCTTTTCCACACCTTGCATTCAAGGAAGGACACTCAAAGTGCTTATGGAGACTGGAGTGGGAGACCACAATGAAAGGGGAAGGATTGGGAGTCAGGACCACAAAAAGGATGCTGAGCCTTTGTTTGAAGTGGAATCTTAAAAGTGTGGCTAGTGCCAGGCAAGCAGCTCTGTGTGAGGACTGGGAATCTGTGTGCAGATATCTTGTTTCCAAATTGGCTAAGAATGAAAGTTGTGGCCACTCTGAGACAACTGGTTCCATCTTCAAGTCACTCATAAGGACTCAATGTATGTGATGGAAAAAGTTTGGTACCCTGGCTCTCTGACCTTCATCTGACACAACACAGTCTACCATCGAAGGAAGGCAAGGTAGGAACTCAAGGCAAGAGCCATGGAGGACCACTGCTTACTGGTTTGTTTCCCATAGCTTGTTCAGCCTGATTTCCTATGCACCTCAGAGCCACCCACCCCAGGTCTGGTATTGCCACAGTGAGCTGGGCCTTCCCACATCAATCACTCATTAAGAAAGTGCCTCGCCGGGCAGTGGTGGTGCAAGCCTTTAATCCCAGCACTTGGGAGGCAGAGGAAGGCGGATTTCTGAGTTCAAGGCCAGCCTGGTCTACAGAGTGAGTTCCAGGACAGCCAGAACTACACAGAGAAACCCTGTCCCCTGTCTCGAAAAACCAAAAAAAAAAGAAGAAGAAGAAGAAGAAGAAGAAAAAAAAAGAAAAAGAAAGAAAGAAAAAAAAAGAAAGTGCCTCACAGGCCAAACTTAGGAAGGCATCTTCTTGATTGTGGTTTTCTCTTCTCAGAAAGTTTTCTACCTTGTGTCAGGTTGTCGAAAAGCAAAACAAAACAAAACAAAACTAGAGCATTTGTCCTCCAAAATCTTGAATTGCATCTGTAATGGGGAGAGTAATACTAGTATTCCATAAAGGCGAATCTTTAAGCTACCTTCTTACCTTGTCATTTAAGTAGAATACCTTGTACATAGTCTAAATTGAAGTATACTGAATATTATTTCTTATTCTAAGCCATGAGTAAGCAATGTTTAAAGCTATGGGCTCACATACAATACAATTAAGTAATATAAGAAAAGAACCAAAATTCAGTGATTATTCTTTAACCATTGCTAGGGAGAATTTCAGCTATTTACTGACCAAATATTCTGCAGCCAGGCCTGCTGTCACAGGTCTGAAATAACAGTATTCAGAGGACGGTGACAGGAGAACCAGGAGTTCAAAATGAGTACCAGTTACATTGTAGGTGTGTGTGTGTGTGTGTGTGAGAGAGAGAGAGAGAGAGAGAGAGAGAGAGAGAGAGAGAGAGAGGTGTCATGTGTGTGTCCTTGTCTGTGTGTGTTAAGGATCTGCCATTTATGTTTTCATTGCTATGTTAAGATCTTAAACCACAAATTCTAACTAAGCTCTCACAGTCTACCAGTCAAAAGGTAAATCTTCACAAGCTAGCTTTAAAGAAAAAATAATGACAATAGTATTCCTTAAAATTATGGGAAATGGATTTTTCATACTGATGACATTCTTTAGATCTCAAAATCTCTTGGTGGAAGAAACTGTATTTCCATTTTACAGATTAAGAAATCAAGCTTCTGTGTTTCCTGTGACAGAATCTCCCGGTCTTCTGTCTCTGCATCTAGACATCCCTCCCAGACTTGTTTATCAGAAACAGTAAAGGTTACTACTTCTGTAAGATGCAGGACATGTTGTGACTGGCTCACTCTACCTGAGGGTTGCTTCTACTGAGGCCCAAGAGAGTAGAAAACAGAGCCAGCTGCCTCTCACTCTTTAACCAGAACCTTCCCTGCTGCTTGTACTGTGGTTACCATGAGCCTTGGCAACACATTTCAAGCCAACTAAAGTCACAAACTGCAGCCCATCATTCTCTATATTGGTTTTGTTCCACCCCTTCCTCCCTTTTAGACCATCATTTTTACAAAAGCTGTCACATAATTTCCTCTGGAGCAGTTTTAATGAAATGGCCTGTTTCCTTATATAAAAAAGGTTCATGAAAAATACTGGAACTCACTAGCTGTATCAAAGAAGATAAATATTTTAGTTGGCACACTGTCAACTATTAATTCCTGAGTTCAACCCGACTATTTTGCTTAGACTATGAACACATGAGTTTGGGCTCACAAACTTAGGATCTGAAACATTCTGGGAAAAGCCTAAAGAAATTGGCCTTCCTACCCATGAAAAGTCCAACCCAAATCAAAACCATATTTCACAGAGGTGTTCCTGTGTTTCTTAACAGACCAATGCCAGGGAGTGCTGATGGTTTTTCAGGTTCATTCAATGCTGGCTCCCTCCAGCCATGATCTTCAGAATCCCAGCAATGATTTCTCTCCACTTTTTAGTCTTTCTACCCAAAATAGAAAGTATTCCAAACTATGAGGAATTGCAAATAGGAGTCTAGTGTTTTTGTTATTAGGGAATGATGGTGACAGGCAAAGTGGCCACAATGTGGAGATGATATTTGAACCAACCATCTCTCCAGCTTCTCCCCTCCTGAATCAAGCATCAGAAGTCATGCAGAGAAGGGACTCACTCAAGACTTGATTGTGGCAGAGACAAGACTAATGGGGAGCAACTGGGCAGCTCTTCCTTCCAGGACTTTAACTTTGGCCAATCTGAAGATAGCATAGCTGCTAGCTATGCAGGTACTAATGTCAGTGCAGGCTCTATTGGGAGATCTCATTGGGCTAGTAAAAATGTCATGAATGTAGTCAGTGAAACGAGTTCACAAACAACATGGGGGATTATCTAGGTCATAAGGGCAACAATTGAAACAAAGTAAATGCATATACAACAAAAAGACAAAAAACAAAACAAAACAAAACAAAACAAAACAAAACAAAAATCACTGTTGGAAAATACCTGAAAGAAACACACCAATGTGGTAACATCTGGAAGTCCCGGTAACACAGGGGGCAATCATCCTATGTCCACCGTTTGTGTATGGACACGTAATCTAAGGAGACACTGAGAGATGTTTTCTAGAGCTTCGAGGAAAGGCAAGAGTTCACACTTGTGCTGGAATAGTGTGGCTTGAAACTGCTGCAGTCATTTTGTTACCACAAAGTAAAATCACGAAAATGACTCAGGCAACCACAGAATAGAAACCGAGGCTCCAGCCATATTGTCAAGGCTGAATAGACAGATGGAGAGAAGGCTGGTCCTGTTTGGCAATGTGGATCACAGTTTACCTGACGCCTATGGACTTCTCAGAAATGTTAAGGAGCCCTCGCTGACACATAACTCACTGTGAAGATGAATTCTAATTTGTAAACCTAACTGTCTAGTCTGTAATTTGTGAATATTTCCACAGTGTTTGAGAGCACAAGAGCCCAAATCCCAGTGTCTGTAGAAACTGCCTTCCTCTTCTGACAGCCACTCATTTGTCTCTAAGGAAGCTGTTTCGTTATTGGAAGAGTTAACTTCCAACACAGCACAGAAGTGAATATTGTTATTGCCACCCTGATGTCCTTTTTAAATTGTATTTTATTCCCTATGACTGCATGTGTGTCCATGTTATGTGTGTTTATGTCATGTGTGTGTGTGTGGGTTTACATGCCCTTATACACTCACATGGAAGCCAAAGGCATCATTCTCTATACCCTTCTACTTCATTCCTTTGAGGCAAGTTCTCACTCATTGAACCTGGAGCTAAGCTAGCAATCCTCCTGTCTCTGCTACCCATAACACTGGAGGCACAGATGAGGAGACAGCATGCCCAGCTTTTCAAGTGAGTGCTGGGTCTTCATGCTTACAGAAGAAGCTCCACTGAGACATCTCTCTGGTGCTGAATCTGGATACTTGCTACCTCAGGACACAGGGCATCTTTAGTGTTAACCAGCTAGTTGATAATTTGATTTCACAGTCTTCAATACTTAGAGAGTACTTCATACTTCATAAAAATGGGTAATGACAAATGGCAGAACTATGTATAGGCTTATTTAATAAATCAAAGCCAAAATGTATTCATCAAATTTTAAAATGAAACTCAAATGTGTTACTCCAACATCAGACATTTTAACCCAACCCAAAGATCAAGCTTCTTAGCTCATGCTGAGAAACGACAGTGGGAAAATACTCAGTCTTTCTTTCCCTGATGAAGCCATTGTTTCTGTGAGAGCAGGAAAGTCTGTGTGTTCAGTAAGAGCAATGTGTCACTCATGGGCTTGCTCCAAAGCCGGCAGCAGCAAGACAGAGATCAGCAGGACCACTTTCGTTTTCCAGAGAGTCTCAGCTCTCTCCACCTGGTCCACTGAGTGTGTTGGACTTTATACAGGGCACCTCAGCACTCTCAGAGGTCATAGTGGAAGACCCTGGTTCACCCAGAGGCATTTTTTCTGTATTCTGACCGGTACAGTCTCAAATTTAAATTCAAGAAGGGAAATAGATCTAATTTTAGCATAGCGAATTCTGTGACTGTCTGCAATCTACCCAGGGGGGGTGGGCACATGAATGAGGCAGAGGAAACCGTGTTCCTGAAGAATTCAAGCACAGGTGCTTCCTGAACACCCCATTTTCTTTCTTTGCGGCAACGTGACCTCGACATCATCATTATTTGCTTATTTATATACTGTGTTACACTTTTACTCCCTTGAGGAAAATATATATATGTTTTCTCTAGCCCTATATCAGTGCTGTTGCGTAACTGATGGTAAATGTTTACTGGGGAAATAAACTGAACAGATTGAAATAATTAGTACCTCCCTAATTCCTGGAATTCATGTCCCCAAAATAGCCTACTGCTTGATGTAATGTCCTTCTCCAGATACAGATCTTAAGAAAAGTTAATTGAAAAAAAATTGTACAAGAGCAAAAAGGAAAAGGGGGCATGGGATAGAGGTTTTCTAGGGAGGGGAAATGGGGGAAGGGGGTGACATCTGAAATGTAAATAAAATATCCAATAAAAAGAAGAAAAGTTGATTGAATGTGAAATAATATTCCTTATGACATTTTTTTTTGATATGTATCCTTTTTGTGAAGGACCTTCCTTTTTGGGAGACAGAAGGGTAAAGAGGAAATGGATACATATCTACAGTAGTTGACTCTTAAATGAGAGAAAAAAAAAAGTCAAGGATGTTCACAAATGGTAGTTCCCAAAATAATGACATAGATTTCTATATTAAGAACAAACACTGGGTACAGTTGGGAACTGGGCTGATAAGGCAAATGTGGCTGAAGATCAAGGGAACTGAAGAACCCAGTGAGAGTATTGTTAAAAACGGCTAATTAAAAAGTGTCCCATTGTTTGGGAAGATAAGAACAGGTAGGCAATAATTGATAGGCTCTGAGAACAAAGTCTCGACGTCATCGTGACGACGAACTGCAGATTGCGTGGGAGTGAGCACACAAGCTTGCAGGCGTAGGTGGCTAAAGGTACTGAGAATGAAACACAGCGCCAAGTTCAGGAGATGGAGTCATTTCTGGAGATGACTGGGCTGAAGGCGTGGCCTTACCTGTGGGCTGCTTGCATATGAAATGCAGCTGATGATCACTGGAAAGGAGTGAGAGATGGTGAGCTCAGAGCAGTCACTGAGTCATCAGCAAGGGTGTTGCACCCATTAGATGACATTGGGGCTTGTGACCAACTGCAAGACTGACAGGGAGTTTCAGAAACATTACAGGACACAGACAAGGAATTATGCATATATTTTGGTTAGGGCTGGATTTAGGTAGACAGAAGCAGGTAAAGTTAGTCTTCAACATTTGTCACCTTCCTCCTATAGCATGTGTCATTAGCTTTCTTCACCTGTCCCACGCACAGATGGACGGTGAGGCATATGACACACCTCTGCCCGGTTTCTTCCTATCCTCTCTTCCACCAACTGGTACTTATTATCAAGTATATTTAGAACCAACAAGATGTTACAACTGAAAAAAAAAGTGTACATTGCAATGTTCAATGGGGATTTCTAGTGATAAATTCTTAACAAGAAAGTGGTTATTTCTGGACCGACATTTTATAGAGGGGGCTGGCAAACCAAACAACTGCCACAGAGTGGGTGCTTCCTTCCTAGTGTCTTTTAGTTCTGGAAGTTTTTCGCCAAGCATTGATTTATCTTTTCTGTTTAGGATTGTTCGTCAAAGTTGTTTTTGTTTTTTTTCATGTCTGCGTGTGCCTTTGTGAGTTTGTGTGCATGCAGGTGTCCTTGGAGGTCAGAAGAGGATTGTTGGATTCCCTGGAACTGAAGTTATGTTGGCTGTGAGTCACCGGATACAGGTGCTGGCAATTGAACCTGGGTCCTCTGCAAGAGCATCAAATGTTTTAACTGCTGAGCCATCTCTCCAGTTCCTTTGCTTAGGATTTTAATCACTCTCACAAAATGTGAGTTGCTTAGTGCCAAGGCCTGAGCTGAGTGAATACAGACCAACAAAGTGGTAAGTCATGTGTGTGAGACAGGCAGCACAGACTTTGAATTCCCACCCATGGGCCCAGGCAGGTGAACATATTATAAGACACTGACCTCCTTCTATACACAACCACCTCAGATAAACAGAATTTTAAATAAATGCTGTAATGCAGAAAGGTCTGAGGGGCAATGGCAGTAGGAGACATTGAAGGATACCCGAGGTTCAGTGAATATGTACAACCGCCTAACCTCTGTGTTTTAAATAATTTCCTTCTGGCAACTTAGTAGGTCAGACCCTTTCTCCTCATTTTGCAGACAATGAGACTCAAGACTTTTCCAAGGTCACTGCATTGGGAAGTAACAGCTCTAGGATTTGCATTCAGATGGTCGGAAGGCAGTCGGTCCAGAGACCCACTATGCATAGCCACAAAGCACCTTTGTAAGATCTTCAGTTGAACAAAGGCCATTAGAATCCTTTTTACTCCTTTCTATGTTATCGTACCCTGAAGGGTAGTAGGCAGCGGCGGCAAAAGTCGGCAAAAGGCGAGCACACCTTTAGTTGAAGCAAGTATATCAACCTCCAGAGTGTCTGGGACCCTTAGTCGGGCCTTTGTCTTTATGAACTAACTGACCAACAGCTAAAGGGTCATAATTCAGAGCTGGGGACATAGAGATGCAGCAGAGGGAAGGAAAGGGGGGGAGGGGCAGGGAGCAAGATTGCAGTTTGATCCATTCCATCCCATTTGAATCTTCAACATAACAAAGAACTTAACAATTACTAATTTATGTATATTTTGCTCCACAAATCATTATGGTAGCCTACCATTCTACCAAAATTCCCTTGCCTTCTCTTTTTTGAGTCGTTTCTTCACTTTTAATCTTTTAAAAAGTTTTTATTGAGAATTTTATAATATATATATACACATATATGTATATATACATACATACATACATACATATTTGGTTTTTCGAGACAGGGTTTCTCAGCCCTGGCTGTCCTGGAACTCACTCTGTAGACCAGGCTGGCCTCAAACTCAGTAATCCTCCTGCCTCTGCCTCCCAAGTGCTGGGATTAAAGGCGTGCGCCACCACTGCCCAGCTATACAGTATATTTTTACCACATTTTTTGCTGTCCCCCAGCTCTTCTCACACACACCTCCATCCATCCAGCTTCCTGTCCTTTCCCTCCTTTAGAGCAATACAAAACAAAAGGTAGATGTAGCGGATGAGAAAATGAATGTTCTTCAGTGGAGTTACACCGATTATATCAATCACACTCCAGGGCCAGCTCCACGCTCAGTAAAAGTTAACCAATGTAAATTGGAGGTTTTTTTTTTTTTTTTTTTACAGATACACATCCCTTATCTTTTAAGCTTTTCATCTTGCTTAGGGAGGGGTTGAGAGTACACACTACACACACACACACACACACACACACACACACACACACACACACGCACATTTCACCCGTAAGGTCGTTTTCCAATCAAGGGAAGGGTAGTAGATTACAATGAAATAGGTTTTTTTTTTTGGTATTTCTAATCAGATCAGGCGCTCAAACCGCAAAAAATTACTAGTTTCTTGGCAGGTCACCCGCTCACGGATCGATCAATCACACCCAAACTCACTTACTAACAACAAAAAATTTGCACAGTGGCAAGGTTCGTTTACTTAAGCATAGGACTGAAGCGGTCACTCTAGGCGAGTGCAGTCAGGGCCACTAAGCCCTGCCCCGTCCCCAGGGAGCTCCCTTGCCTCCAGAGTCCCAAAGGCCTCCTGGCGGTCACTGGAGGCTCGCAGGCCCTCAGGGAAGACAGGGAGGCAGCCGAGGTCCGGGGAGAGGGATCGCGGGCCGCACTGGGTTGCGACCCATTACCCTAAGGAAAATGGAACCTTCCGTTACGGCCACCCACCCAAGAGCAGCGGGGAAGCCTTCGATCTAGTCTAGGAGAGGGGACCAGGTTCAACCTCCGGAATCCCGGACGCCGGGAGCCGCGTTACGGGAATCGCAGAGGCCTGCAGTCCCGCCCCTTCGTCTCCGACCCCGAGCCAATAGCCGCGCGCTCTGAGACTGATCAGAACCAATGAGTTCCCGGCCTCCGGCTCCGGGGGGCGGGGCCAAGAGGCGGAGCTAGGAGAGCGGGGGTCAGCGGCGAACTGAGGGTGGCTTGTGCGGTCAGGAGGCCAGAGCTTCGAGCGATCCGGGCTGCGGCTCCGCTGAGGGGCCGGCGGTAAGAGCCGGGATCTGCGGGGCTGAGGGACGCTCAGGAGCGGCGAGGCTCACGGCCCGAAGGTGAGGAGAACAGGGCCCCGGGGTAGGAGGGTGCGGGCTGCCTGGCGTGGCGGCCACCTGGTACCCGGGCCCAGCGGAGCCGGGCTGGAACGGCGCCGAGCGCACGCCCGGAGCTGGTCGGGCTGGCCTGGGAATCCCCGCATTCCTTCCCTCCCCGCTCCGGCCTCCGACTTCCCTGACTTTGTCACCCGCCTTCTCCAGCCGCGTTCCTGACGCACAGTTTGGAGACCCCGCCCCAAAGTCCCCTCGGGATCGCTCGTCCTGGGAGACCGCGTCCTGAGTTCTTCAGTTCCCGTGCCGAGTTCCCTGAACCAACTCTGGACATGGCTCCAGAAAGTAAGGTCTTCAATGTCCCCTGAAATGCCACCATCCCCTGCTCTTGATATTTCTTAATCCAGAGAGAACTTTTCACCCAGACATCGTAAGGTTTCGGCGTTGATAAACGCCCTGTGTTTATAAATATTAAGGTTCCCTTCAGTCTGTACCCTTCCTAATACATCCCGCGTGCCTTTACAAATCCCGAGAGCAAGCCCATCTGTCTTTAGATTTTCACCTCCTCTCCTAAGTGTAAACGTGCCCCCTCTTCCAGAGAGCAGGGGCCTCTCTTTCTTAGGCGAACAACGTTTTAATTCAGAACTCCAAACAAAAATAATAACAAAAGCTTGGCCCACTTCTGTTTTTGGCATTTTTCCATTGAAAAGAAACCCATTTGGGCTTACTTTGTATAGTTATTGGACATTCCAGCAGCTGTACTGCTTCAGAGTAGCCAGCTAATGCTGGAATGTCAGGGTGAATCTTCTGAAAGATTAAGCTGTTTGGTCTGGTCAGCGTTGTAAACAAACTCTTTTAGACCCTGTGTGACTGCCAGCTTCCAGTTGGAACGACTCTTAATTTGAAATTACTGACTCATTATCAGGGGATGATCGCCATCGGCTTCATTTTCCAAGTTTGTGTTTCTATTTATCATTGAGAATTATCTTTGAACTAAAATCTGGAATGCTACATGTATAGGGCTAATCTGATAGTCGGTTACATTCTGTTTTCCACAGGCTTCTTTTGGGGGGAAATTGTGTCAATTTGCTTCTACTCACAAGTGAAAGAGAGAAAAAAAAAAAACAAGGGGGAAATGTCAGATAAGGATAAACTTTATAGTAGAAATTTATATTGTTGGCATTAGTGATTTAGGATATTACAAATACTGCTACCAGCTAATTTAATGCAACATTCTTATGTAACTGGACATTTTGTTCTGTTTTATTTGTGACTTTGTGTTTTCATTTTACAATAATTTCTCCTAAGAGAATGTGACATTTCAGTTCAGTGCTAAGATGAATACTGATTATTATATACCTATGAAGTGGGTGTTACAGTGTCTACCTTTTAGAGAAAGGAAACAGGGTCAAAAAGCTGACTCCAAAGCCTGTGCTCACAAACTGTTGTATTGACGGATTTCTGGGACACTGAGTGTTGCCCACAACCCTGCAGTTTAGCAGGAAGGGGTTTTCCCTCATTTTGCTGCGGATTACCTGGCCGGGAGCCTTTGCAGCTTGTCTACTAAGGATGTTCTTAAAGCTTTCTCCTTGTCTTTGGTTGCAAAGGTGGCTTGGATCACAGGCGAGGTTTCTGTTGAGATTATTTTAGTAAGCACTGAGCCTGCTCTGGAATTCATAAAAGATGCCTGAGGTAGCACCTAGGTTTTTCAAAGTTTACAAAATCAGGTAAACAAACTGTTGTGTGAAAAACTACTCGGATACAGAGTAGTTTCAGTTAAGTAATGAGTGATACAGAAAGTACTGTGGGCGTTTAAGGATTGGAATTGAAATATTTAGTGGGGTCCCCAGAGGTCAGCCTTGAAACCTGCATAAGGTTTGGATAAAGAGGAAACTAGAGAGATCACATTCCGAATGTAGAACAAAGGCTAGAATGGAGAAGATGGAACACAGTATTAGATAGACTACCATGTGCTGTTACCATGTATACTCAGTTTAATAACTACTACTACTTAGGCAACTTTGTGTGTCAGTCACTGGACATTTGTCTTATGTTCATGTGCTCTTCAAAGCCTTATTAAAGTAGGTCTTATTAGCCTCTTTCATACAAAGGCAAACTCGCTATTATCAGATTCTGTATTTATACATAGATTTCCTAAGTTCAGTCTGAGCCCTTAACTGTAATATGTTGCTATATGAGCGGCGAGTAAAGTGATTATACCAGGTCTTTTAAAACTCATGTCTAAGCTGGTAATGTAGCCAGTAGTCCAGTACGTGTGTAGCACATGTCAGGCCCTGGGTTCAACCTTCAGCACTGCATACATGCACATGCTCTGTCAGTAGCCCTTACATAGGTACACACATAATAAACTAACCGTTCTGTTAGTTGTTCCCTAAAAGTGTCAAGATTCTCAGCATGTGAAGTTGTGTAATTTCGGTGCTACATTTTGAATCCTTCTAGGGAACTCTGAAAGTGCAGTGGGAACACAGATGTTTGTGAATGTGGGGGAAATTCCACAGAAGAGATGTCAGTTTGGGTTATAAACAATGGAACAAGGCAGAGTCAGCAGGGCACTGGTATTTAGAAGCAAACTATAGCACTCGTACAGGCACACACTCCAGGTGTGCTGGAGGAAGTCGATCATTTGTGGTAACCTGAGCTAACCATCTAAGTGTGGCTGCCATAGCAATGATGAAAGTTAAGACCGAATGCTGAGGCCACGCAAAACGAGGAGCTAAAGTATTTGCAGTTGGAAAACTAAAAGAATCATTTCAGCATACTTGGAGTAAAAAGCCAGATTGCTTGTAAAGATTGCTTGTAATTCTCTCCCAGATTATAGCATGATTGTTTGAGAGAAAGACATCTAAGGAAAGGGTTTTCTTTATGTTGTGTGCTGGGGTTGAACACTGCAAAAAGGCCTTTCTCCACATTGTAAGCCCATGCTCTGTGAACTATACCCCGGTCTCCTCTACTATTGGTATTTTAAAATAAAAATGAATATTGGAGAGCAGTTGGACAGTGCAGGTGATGAAATCAGTTCTCTGATAGCTGAAATATTTGGCATTATTACTCATCCTTTGAAAGTCTTTTGAGGAAGAGTGATGGCTTCTGAATGTTGCTCTGGGAAGAAAGCTGGGAGCTGGGAGCTGGGAGCACAGCACTGTGCTCTGATCCAGTCCAAGAGGGGGTTGTGGTAGAGGAGGGGCCAGGGACTGTTGTAAGTGCTGTGATCTGTCCATAGAGACAGATAAGAATTTCTGTTACGAATCTGGAAAAGATTTGTAACAGAAAGTCAATTTGTAAGGGAAGAGCAGAGAAGAGCAGACTTTACTGACTCAGGCAGCTGATAACTCAACAATCAGTGGATTATAGGTGTGTGTGGGGAATACATTTCTGTGATTTAAAAAAAAACCCTGATAACAGTGTTGAGACAGTGTGCCTGTATGTGTACTTGAGTGTGTATGTAGGTATTTTTGTGTGTGTGTGTGTGGGGGGGCAGACTTACTAAATTGACTTGCATCAGAGGCAGAATATCTAAGATGCTACATAACTAGAATTGAAGATTCAAGCCAGAATTCTTGAGATCAGTTTGAAGGGAAGGTAATAGTTAAAGTTACATATCCTCACAGTAACTATTTTAAAAGAAAGGTAGATCCTGAGCACTTTATCTTTGGGGATATTCATGGCCAGGAGATAAGAGCTATTAGAGAATACAGAAAAGTAGCTGAAGGAGAGAACTGCCTACATTGTATTTAAACCAGAAGGTCAGGGGACTTTGGAAAGTAGGGACGGTGGTGGAAGGCTTCAGAACCACTGGAGTGGTGTCGCGGGGCTGCCAAGACTTGTGCTATTATATCTGTTATGAGACTTTAGACGGCTGCTTTAAAGCTGCCTGTACTCAGTCCAGAGCAAGAACTTAAACATTCCTTTTGGTAAAACAAATGAATGGCCCTGTTATAAGTTGAATGTCCTGCCTCCAGTTTTCAGACTCTTTAGTAGTCATGTTCGCTGTTTGTCTTGAGGATGAGTAGATTAATCGTTTCTTGTGAATAGTGTCTTGCATACTGGCGCCTTCTGCACCATCCTTTCTTGTTCTGCCTTCCGTGCGTCCTCTGGAGCCTCAACTTTCAGTGCTAGATGAGTACATGCGAGCTGTATCTCAAATGGCTCAGTGGTGGTTGGTAGACCTTCCCAGGGGTGGTCTTCAACCATTCATACCCTGTTTTCTCATTCTCGAAACACGTACTTTATTTTATAGCTGAGTGCTATGAGTCCTGACTTGCAAATTCTCTGTTCCTAAAGCACGCTGCATGTATTTTACCTGTAAGCTTTGAGCTCCCTGTAAGCAGGAGCTGTTGGCATCATATTTCCTAAGTGATGGTGAGAATGTGGATCTTTTTATCAGAGTTCTCATAAAACTCTCATTTGCCTAAAAATAAGCAAGATAATTTGTAGAAGACTTATGTCCTCAAAGGTCATAAATGTTTCCTGTTTTCCAGTCTGTATACGATCTGACTTTTGCACTTATTTCTTTATTAACTCTGGAATATGTTTCTATAAAAATACCTTTTTACATTTTTGCTTATAGGACCAGTTGTCCCAAAGTATATCTTTGAATAATGATATAATTTTTCTTCAGATTTTGTTTTCTATGTTCTCCCCATGGTGCCAAAACTAGCTGCCAAGTCTTTGTTTTTGGGGTTTTTTGTTGTTGTTGTTGTTTTTGTTTGTTTTGTTTTTTTTCAAAACAGGGTTTCTCTGTGTAGTCCTGGCTGTCCTGGAACTCACTCTGTAGACCAGGTTGGCCTCGAACTCAGAAATCTGCCTGCCTCTGCCTCCCAAGTGCTGGGATTAAAGGCGTGCGCCACCACTGCCCAGCTAGCTGCCAAGTCGTAAGCGACTGATTTCCCTTTCTGAGCCACCAGCTGAGACTTGCAGGTGTGTGCATGATCGGCTTATAAATTATTCATTATTTATCTGTTTGTTTGTTTGTTTGTTTTGTGGTACCAGGGATGAAAACAGTTATATTCATGAGGGCAGCTGTATCCACTGAGCTATATCCCTGTCCTATAAGTGATTATATATACTTGAGTTTATTTTATTTCATGTTGTTGACTTGTCCAGTCTTCTGTGCCCATGCATGTTTTAATGATCTTTATAGTATGTCTGAATGCTGGTACACCAAATGCTTTTTGTTGTTGAAAATTGGCTCTTTGTGTCTAATCTTTAATTGAATTTTAATTGATGTGTAGAGTTCAGTAATAAACTACTTTGCTCTTTGGGTTACAGTTGTGTTACATTTCTACATTGTGAAATTCTTGTAGACTTCTGACTACATTTTTCCTATTCTACTGTTGTTTCTGATGCTATTACGAGCAATATTTTTTT
>JANHMN010000014.1:34146993-34205790 GCA_030674055.1 Rhabdomys pumilio
GAGAGAGAGAGAGAGAGAGAGAGAGAGAGAGAGAGAGAGAGAGAGAGGTGGAAGGCGAGTAAAAGGCATTGGGCCCAAGGAGAGGAATGAGAGTAAGAAGTAGTAAGTTTGAACAAAGCATGTTGGCCTGTATCTGTAGTCTGAGCACTTGGGAAACTGAGGCAGGAGGACTACCAGTTCAAGGTCAGTCTGGATTACATAGCAAGACCCTATGTCATTACCAGACCAACATTGTTTGGTACCAAAACCAGACAATACGAGTGTGCAAGCTATATGCTAATATCGTGATGAACAGAGGTGCAGAAATGCTTGATAAAATGCTAGGAATGGCATTTAACAGCACATTAAAAAGATTAATCTGATCCACCATATACGAATGAGTAAAGGAGACTGACAGCACTAGCAGATCGAAGGATGAAAACCCTGTGCTCGCCTTAGTCGATGCATTGATAAGTGTCATGTAAAGCTTCATAACCGAAAATAATAAATTAGGGATAGGAAGGACATTTCTGTTTAATAAAAGTTACACACACACACACACACACACACACACACACACACCTCAAGTCCAAAGTGAACGTGCTAAGTAGAGAGAAGCTGAAAGCATTTTCTCTAAGATCTTGTATAAGCTAGAGGTGTTATTTTCACCGCATTCATTTCTAATCACCTCTGTTAGATATGACACTTGAAGACCTAGCTGGAGCAGTTGGTTAGACAAAAGAAGGAATGTAAAGGCATCTGGGTTAGAAAGGATGATATCAGATTGTCTCAGTGTGGATTACATGATGTTATTTATCAGAAGCCCCAAAGAGTCTACAAAATAACCAGAACTAATCAATGAATTCAGAAAAATTGCTGAATACAGAATTAACATATCTGGGTCCGTGGCATTTTCATATGGTAATGGTGAAGTATCTGAAAAAGCAATCTTATTTACAGTAGCTCCAAAAATAAATAAAAGCAGATTTAGTCAGAGTTATAATATCTATAAGATATAAACCATAAAATCTAATAAAAGAATCATTTAATAATAGAATCATTGAAAAGGACACAAAACATGGAAAGACAAACCATGTGCATGAATCAGAAGAAATCAGTATTGTTAAATTTTCTATACTTTTCAAAGTAGTTACAGGATTAGGAAAACTTCTTAAAATTCATATGGAACCATAAACACCCAAATACCCAAAAGAATATTGAGCAGAATAAATAAAAATGGAAACATTATATTATGTAACTTTAAAATATGTTGCAAAGTTACAATTCTTAAAACAGCCTGGTGTGCTCCACCCCTCACATGGCCAGCATGAGGCAGCTGGCTCTGATGGTGTGAGTGCCTTGCCTGGGCAGCACAGTGGAACTGGCCCTGGTGACAGATGTGTGGGTGAGCCAACACCTTCACCTACCAGGACAAGAGCACCAGAGAGCTCTAGCTCCACCCTTTGCCAGCTACAGCACTCAAGAAATCCGGCTCTGTACCTGTGAGAAATTCATCTCAGTAGAAGACTGTGAGTAATGTTTAAAGGGTGGCAGATCTAGGTAGACATTTCTCAAGAGAAGACATATGAATGGATATTAAGTCCATGCAAGTATACCCAGCTCTAATCATCAGAGAAGTGCCAACCAACATCACAGTACGGAATGACCTAGTTCCTGTCTAAGTGACTGTTGGAAACATAAGTAAGTGGGGCAAGAATGCATAGAAAAGGAAACCAAACCTACCATTGATAGGGTTGTCTGTTAGCATGGCTACCATCAAAACCTATGTAGGGTTGTCTGTTAGCATGGCTACCATCAAAACCTATGTAGGGTTGTCTGTTAGCATGGTTACTATCAAATTCTACGTAGGGTTGTCTGTTAGCAAACCTACTATCAAAACCAACACGGAGGCTCTTAAAGGAAAAGCATTTCCACTAGCAGACTATAGCAGTCAGTCTTCTCACTGCTACAACAAAATACCTGACAAGCAACTTCAGGAAGGTAGGATTTGAAGCCCATGAGCCTGGAGAAGGCATGGCTCAGTGGTTAAGAGCACTGACTGCTTTGCCAGAGGTCTTGAGTTCGATTCCCAACAACCACACAGTGGCTCACAACCATCTGTAATGGGATCCAGTGCCTTCTTCTGGTGTGTCTGAAGACAGCTATAGTGTATTCATATACATAAAATAAATAAATAAGTCTTTAAACAAACAGTTGGTGCAGCTGGGTCACATTGTGCATGCTTTAGGACACAGATGAGTGTTCGTGTGGAGCCTGCTGTCTTATCCACTCCAGGAGCCCAACCCTTGCAGAGGTGCCACCTACATTTAGAATGGGTCTTTCTGCCTAATTAGCCCAATCTAGCCCCCCTCGTGGGCATGCCTACAAGTTTACCTCCTTAAGTGAGTCTGAATTGTGCCATATTAACGAATTAGTATAAATCATTTACATATGATTCTGAATTCTCACTATTGGGTAAATAATAGAAAAGAAATTAAGTCAGTGTGTCAGAATGAGACCTGCATTCCCACTTTCATTGCAGTGCTATTTACAGTAGCCAAGAAATACATAAGTGGGTAGTGAAATGAGAGTATGTTCATAATACTATTCCACCTTAAAAATGGTGAGATCCTGTCATTTGCGACAAATGTGAATACAACTGACCACTTGTTAAATGAAATATGCCAGACACTGAAAGACAAATACTAACTATATAATCTCATGGGTGAAATCTAAAAAAAAAAAAAAATGGTTTCATAAAAGGTTGAGAGTAGAAGTTTTCAGATCGGGACTGGAGAAATGGCTCAGAGGTTAAGAGCACCAACTGCTCTTCCAAAGGTCCTGAGTTCAATTCCCAGTAACCACATGGTGGCTCACAACCATCTGTAATGAGGTCTGATGCCCTCTTCTGATCTTGGCGTCCTGACTAAGGGAACCAGGAAAGGATGCCCACTGGTACTCAGTTGTACCAAGATCTAAGAAATATGTCTGTTGCTCTTATGCACAGCAGAGTAACTAAGTGGTAATATACTGTGTCTTATCAATGATAAATAAATAAACAAAAGCAATTGAAACTGCAGTGGTATCTTCACAGTATTCAAAGCAGACGAGGTCAGAGCTGCCATCAGCAGTGGAATCCATACAGTTCAATTGTATATTTGTTTGTTTTTCTTCTTGATTCTTTTTTTCCCTTCTTCTTTAAATAGAAAGTTTTATTCCATACATTGATGGATAAAATTATTACATTGCTAAAACTGGTCCAGTTATTTTCTCAGAAAATTGTCCCCTGCTACACTTTGTTAAAGCAAACATTTTGTCCAGTTGTTCTGGTTTGAGTTACTTCGTTGCTGCGGTCTGAATTTTGATATATGGGCAGTGTGTTCATCTCTCTGTTTTGTCATCCTAGCCGTCACTGGCTTTCAGGGCTGGAGTGCAAGGCAGCCCACCTGTTTTATGGAATTTAATTTAGGCTGTCTGAGCCAAGGGTCGGGTGAGTGATGGGCAGGGTTGAGTTGTGTTGGACACAGTCTGTTTTCTGATGGAAATCAGAATATTTGACCATGGGCTCAGTAAGTTTTATATTTTGTGACATTATAACTTGTATTCAGATCACAATTTTTCAGGCTTACGTTGTCTTTTTCTTCAGAGAGTTACTGTAGTGAATGTGTAGAGCCTGCCCTGAGTGTTGCAGCGCGTGCACCAGGCGAGCTCAGCACAGTCCGCTGTTCTAGGCGAGCTCAGCACGGTCCGCTGTTCTAGGCGAGCTCAGCACAGTGCGCTGTTCTAGGTGAGCTCAGCACAGTCCGCTGTTCTAGGCGAGCTCAGCACAGTCCGCTGTTCTAGGCGAGCTCAGCACAGTCCCCTGTTCTAGGCGAGCTCAGCACAGTGCGCTGTTCTAGGCGAGCTCAGCACAGTCCGCTGTTGTTTTTCAGGTCAGCTTGTGGAACCGTGTGGTTACATCTACCCTGAGTTTCCAGTTGTGCAGCGTGGCTCTAACTTCACTGCCATCTGTGTGCTGAAGGAGAAGTGTCTGCACCAGTACTTGGTGAATGCCAGTTACATCGTGTGGAAGACAAACCATGTTGCTGTTCCCAAGGAGCAGGTCACTGTCATCAACAGAACCACGTCCAGTGTCACGTTCACGGACATGACCCTCCAGAACGTCCAGCTCACCTGCAATATCCTGTCCTTTGGGCAGATCGAGCAGAATGTGTATGGAACCACCATACTTTCAGGCTGTAAGATTTGTGGCTTTTGTCCAATTTTGTCAGACTCTTGAACTACATTTTTAATGGTTTCTTGTTGGCCTTCCCAAGGACAGTCACTGGTTCAGTAGCTGAATAGTAGTAATAAAATAAGTAGGATGTACTTATTTTATTAAAAAAAAAAATTAGAAGCAACGTATACATTTCCACAAATCCAAAAGAGCAACATGGGTGTTATTTCTTTGTTAAAAGACAAACGCTTACCAAGTTCATGAAAAATGGTTTGACCAGAGACGCTCTGTGCTCCCAAGAGTATTACTGATCTGCAGCTTGTTTCTGTTGATAGAACTTTGTGTCTCCTCATTACTGAGAAAAGGCTTAAGTTTAACGGTTCCTGAATGAAGAAAATGGAGAAATACTAAAGAGAGGTCATGGATTTGAAGCGAGCAAGGAGGCATATATGGGAGGGCTTGGCAGGGGAAAGGGAAGGAGAAATTAATTATAATGTTTAAAAAATTACTTCTAAAAAAGAGTGGAGCTAGTGATCCAGACCACTCCCAATCCTTCAGAAAGCAGTAAGGACACACATTCACACCCAGGGATGGTGGTGAGTACCGGTCATCCCAACATCTGGGATATGGGACAGAAGATACAGAGTTTGAGGCCAGCGTAGGCTACAAAAGAGGACCCCATTTTGAAATACAAAAGTAAAAGTACATGTGAATCATTTTTGTTCTGACAACTACCTTTTAATACTAGTCACTATTAATTTTTGAACACTTAATGGAGACATTCTGGTAATTTATGTGGTTATAAATAAAAATGTATTTTAATATAGAAAAGTAAAATGAAAGCAATTAATTAAAGACAGTTACACTAAAAAATATATAATGACCTAAAAAGTATTTATGAGCTGGAAGAAAATTAACATCTTTTCTCATTATTGCCTATATCTTTACCTTGGATTCGTTTATCTAATTGAGGCAGGTCTTAGGTATTATATGAATTAGATAATACTTGTCTATATAAGGTATTTTTATTTAACTTAAATGTTTGTTTCCTTACAGTTCCTCCAGATATACCTACAAATTTGAGTTGCATTGTGAATGAGGGGAAGAACATGCAGTGTCACTGGGACCCAGGAAGGGAGACGTACCTAGAAACAAACTACACTTTGAAATCAGAGTGGTGAGTTACTGCAGATTACTTCTGCTGGATTATCATACATTGGGTCAGTAGCAATATTGGGTGACTATTTTGGGACATCTCACATGCTCTGACAGAGTTATGCGCTCTTCATGGGCACTCCGCAGTGTCAGCAGTGAGCAGTGTGCACACTCTGCCCCATGCTGCCTACAAGAGGAGCTAGCCACATTCCATCCATAGACATTGCAGCACCAAGCTCTAAATGATGACTTTCAAATATAACCACATGCTATTTGTCTTAGTGTTCTCTTACTGTGAAGAGAGACCATGACCATGGCAACTCATATAAAGGCGAACATTTAATTGGGGCTGGTTTACATTCAGAGATTTAGTCCGCTGTTGCCATGGGGGTTGGGGAGCATGGCAGCACACGGACAGACATGGTGCTGGAGGAGCTGAGAGTTCTACACCTGGATCAGCAGGCAGCAGGAAGAGAGAGACGCCGGGCTTGGCTTGAGCATTTGAAACCCCAGACCTTCCTCCATTGACTCACTTCCTCCAACAAAGCCACGCCTACCCCAACAAGGACACACCTCCCAGTAGTGCCACTCCTTAGTGACCAAGCATTCAAATATATGAGCCTAAGGGGGCCGTTCCTATTTAAACCACCACACTACTGTTACACTTCAACAATTGGAAATACTGTAATATCAAACTTTCAGCTAGCATTAGTTTCCTCATTTCTCTCATAAAATGCTTTCTTATAAAAATGGTTTGGAATTGAAATTTTAAAAAAATAATTTTTAAACCGTCTCAGTTTTAAATTGATAAATTCTTCTCTCTCTTAAGTGACAGATTCTATTTGCTGCTCTTTCCTTTCCATGCAGTTCAGTTACTTCTTGGATATTGTGTAACATTCTTTCATTTCTTTATTTTCTAAAAATTGTTAGGTTTATATTTGGTCAAATTTGGGTTGGATTTCTTTTTCTAAAAATTTCACTCTCAGGGACGGTGTGTTCCTCCAGTAATATTGTTATCCACCCCTTGGATTGAGTAGCAGTTTGGGGAGATGGTTGTCACTGCACAGGCATGGGGCTCTTAGCTCAGATTTCTAAAACCCACACATCAGGAGACATGCACTGTTCTGTGACCCCAGCTCCGAGGAGAGAGAGATATACAGAGACAGGCTGCAGCTTACTGGCCGGCCAGCCTGGGTCACGGAGCTTCAGCGTGAGGGTGACCCTGTCTTAGTAAGTGAACTGCTGGCCTGCTCGCACGCACACTGCACATTGGTCTCTAGCGTTGCCAGCCTTATCCATTCCTGGAAATGTATTTCTTGATGCACACAAAGCATCTTATGCATGCCTGCCACTGAGATTCTACAATTCATTTTATGAGATTTGCTCTCTCATACCCATTTGCGGTCTCCTCTCTGGCAGTCAGTTCTTTAGTGAATTTAGTTCTTTAGTGAATCTAGCTCTTTAGTGAATTTCAAAGTGAGTTGTAGGCATTAGGAATATTTATAATTTGACACTTCAGTGTTTCTGTGGTTAGCATCAGTATTTAAGTGAACTATACTTTTGTTTATAGTGAGAGCACGGACCTAAAGTGTCTGTCACGCTGGAGATTTGACAAGGGCATACACCTGTACAACTCACAATCTCCCTGGAGTTTCTCCTCAGTTCATCCTGATCCCCACCCCTGGGAGACAGCTGGTTGGATCAGCCCAGGTCCCATCTGCTTTCATCCTGATGTCTGAACACCTGTCAGTGTTTGTTATTTGTAGATCATAAAATTATAGTACCCTCCTTTGTTTTGCTTATGTATTTTTATTTTACAGCTCTTGGTATTAAAAGAAGTATATCCCAGATACTTTGCAGGTATTTTGCCTTTTAGCCTCTAGTCTCAGGGTTACTTGAATGTTTTCTCAGAAAAATATAAGTTGCATCTTGAGTTCACATTGATATTTTCAATTCTGAAAGGGGACTGTAGTTTGTCTTTTAATATATAATCCATCAAGCAACTACATCCTTTTTTTCTGTACCAAAATTTCTAGTTCCCAACAATATTAAACTACCGTTTGCTACTGTTTTCCGCAATACACAAGAATGTAATTTTAGACACAATTCCAATATTATTGCTGGTGATAATATTTCTAAAAGCAGTTTTAAAATTGCTTTTCTCCACAAATACGTATGTTTGAATCATTGTTTTAGAACATTTGAAATTAGGGCTAGAGAGGTGACTTCGGTTAAGAACGCCTGCCACTCTTCCAGAGGGGTAGTTTGCTTTATCTGTTTTTTTAAGGCTTATTTTATGTGAATGTTTTAAGCTGAGGCACAACTTTGTGACAACACCACACCTACTCCAACAAGGCTACAGACGTAATTCTTCTTAGCACCACTCACTGATGACTAAAGCATTCAATATCTGATCCGTGGGGCATTCTTACTCAAATCGCCTGTCTCAGGGTTTCAGTTGCTTTAAAGAGACACTGTGCACAGACACCATGACCAAGGCAACTCTTCTAAAGGACCACATTTAATTGGGACTGGCTTACAGTTTCAGAGGGTTGATCCAGTCACCATGGCGGGAAGCATGGCAGCATCCAGGCAGGCATGGTACGGGAGTAGCTGAGAGTTCTACATCTTGTTCCGAAGGAAAACAGAAGACTGGCATCCTCTGGCAGCTAGGAGGAAGTTCTTTAAGCCCATCCCCACACCTTCTCCAACAGTGCTACCCCGACTCTAACAAGGCCACACCTCCTAGTACTGCCACTTCTTGGACCAAGCATATTCAAACCACCACAGCTCTCTTTCTGGATTATTGTCAGGTCAACTTAGTAACTTAGTAGTGTCCCACCGTTGTCTCACAGGACTGACACCATTCACTTCAATTCAGATCATCTTACACCATGGCAAGAAAAGTGAGTACTTAGGGAGAGATCGCATTCACTACCTGTCATGTTAGAGTTGCTCATCTCCCGTGCTTAATTCAGAGATTAAATGCCATCATAGCAAAGTGTGTGTAGGAAAAACCATAGGATACCTAGGGTTTGGTGTTACCAGTGTCTCAGTCATCGGCAGGGATCCTGAAACATGTGGTTACGGGTGAGTTAAGGCTGCTATTCTGAGACCACAAGGAAACAGATCATGTTTAGGGAAAAATCAGTAAGGACATGGCATAAAATTCTAAAATGAAGTTTTCTTAGATTAAAAATGTGGAAATAATATTATAGGTATAGATGGTTTACAATTGTTAAGATACGTGATCTGTCTTTGGTTAGCAACACTTCTGTTGTAAATGTTTGTGCACCGGGCACCAGTCTGGGTCATATCCAACTCTTTCCCAAAGGTTCTTCACCTTTGTATTTTAAAATCTATTTGTAATGGCTGGTTCTTCTAATTTTATACTTAGGGCAACGGAGAAGTTTCCTGATTGTCAAACAAAACATGGTACCTCATGCATAGTCAGCTACAGACCCATCTATTTTGTCAACATCGAAGTCTGGGTGGAAGCAGAAAACGCCCTTGGGAAGGTCTCCTCAGAGTCTATCAATTTCGACCCTGTGGATAAAGGTAACTAGGAGCCAGAATTTGAAACTTTATCAGACTATAAATTATTGTAAAGTTTGTAATAGTTTGTAAATTATTTTTCAGATTTTGATTAATGTAGACATGTTTATTAGTACAACAATTTTTATAAAGTCTTTTATAATATTATTAGATGTAATTTGGAAACAGAAAAGCAGATGTAGCTTAGCCATACTCCTGGCTGTTTTCAGTTTGCTTTTGGAATATTTTATCATTGCTGTTTGTTTTGTTTTGTTTTGTTTTTCAGACTGGGTCTCATGTAGCCCAGGCTGGCTTTAAATTGGCCATGTGTCTAAGGCTAACTTTGAACTCCTGATCCTCCTGCCTTCCCCACTTACAATGTTACCTTGGCTATTCAGCCAGTTTTCCAGCTCTCTTAGAATGTTAGCATTTCATTATTCATCCAGTTTGCAGCACCACACACTGATGCAGTCACGGTGACTCCCTTGCTTTATTTTTATTTTCTTTTCAAAATGTAATTTGTTATAAAATTTAAGTATTTTTAAATATCAGCATCTGAAAATTAGCAAATATACTGAACAGACTAGGAAAGTTTCCTTAGAATCTTTCTATTACATAGCAGAGCATCATTTCTAGAGAGATTTCATTTGGTAGGAAGCACACCATTGCATTTTTGACTTGTAGTATATGAAATTATAAAAGTAAAACATGACTAACTTTAGGACTTATTTTATTCTTCAGTGAAACCCAGCCCACCACATAATTTATCAGTGACCAACTCAGAAGAATTATCCAGTATATTAAAGCTATCATGGGTCAATTCAGGATTGGGCGGTGATTTAAGGCTGAAGTCCGACATCCAGTATAGGACCAGAGATGCCTCAGCTTGGATTCAGGTAAAGTAAAAGTTGCTGTTTATTCTAACAGTGTTGTTGCTTTTGTTTGCTTGCTTGCCTGCTTTGTTTGGTTTGAACACTAATATGACGACTCGCCTGTTTTCTCAATGTCTTGATATGAAATATTTCATTTGACAGACATGCAGATAGAAAAACAGTGGCCTTTAAGGAAATAAAACAGGGTCATAGGAAGGGCATGCAGGAAAGGCATGCAGGTAGATAAAGGGATTTTAAGCATGAAATAGTTCAGACAGCTTTGCTGCAGTACGTTAAAACCAGCTACCTGCTTTTAGAAATGGAATTTTTCTGGAACATGTTTGTTGTCTTTATTTAGGGGCTGGAGGGACAGATTTTCTGGCCCCCAGCTCAGGATGCTTACTCTCTAGCCCTTGATAGAGGGTTTGCCAACTCTTGAAGTCCAGAAAGGTTTAGTGGGGATTGCAAGCCTGGAAGGGGAGGTGGCAGGTCCATGCTCTCAGCGGAGGAGTACTTGTAGCTGTCTCGGGGAAGTCCTGCATTGACTGCCTGTGAGATTTTGTGCTGCAATTCCATTTATAAGTAATAGCCTACTTTTGTTTTTATTGACTGATGGGTCCATTCATTTATTTTCCTACCAAGGTTGCAGTTATGAACTTATAAAGATATTAACCCCATAACCTTTGTGCTATTTTGTGATACTCCACTTATTTTACTGGCTCATAATACAATCACGAAAAGCAAAACAAAATTGGCTTCATGACTCAGAGTGTTCAGAGAGGATGTGTATTTTTTTTTTTTTTTTTTTTTTTTTTTTTTTTTTTGAGACAGGATTTCTCTGTGTAGTCCTGGCTGTCCTGGAACTCACTCTGTAGATCAGTCAGGCCTCGAACTCAGAAATCCGCCTGCCTCTGCCTCCCAAGTGCTAGGATTAAAGGCGTGTGCCACCACTGCCCGGCCAAGGATGTGTATTTAAAGTTTTTCAAAGTATATTTTAATATCATAGAATCTTAACTCAATAGTACAAAAAATGCCACCCAATTTAACATCTGTGTTTGTATCCAGTATTGAAATGTCAGAGTGGCAGAAAGAAGTAGTTATTTGTGTGTATTTGATCTCCTCCCCACCCTCAGTTAAAAGACAGTTCATCTCCTAGGCGAGCTTCTGCTTTGCTTTGTTTTCAACATTTATTTTTTATTTATTCTGTGCATACACATCACAGCATCTATGTAGAAATCATACAACTTACAGAGGCAGTGTTCTCTTTCCACTGTGTGGGTTCCAAGAATCCAGCTCAGGTGTCAGGCTTAGTAGCAGGCACCTTTACTTCCTGAGCCGTGGCGCCAGTCCTAGCTTTTATTTTCTTAGTGGGGTTGGGTAGCTTCTTGTTCCCTGATAAGCGTACACCCTTCCTTCTGCACACTGTTGTCATGCTGACCTATCTGATTTCACTGTGGACTCCCATTCCATCTCATTCCCATGAGCTACTGGACAGAAGGAGCTTGATGGGAAAGAAGAGGAATGGGATTAAAAACAACACACATATTTTCTTCTCTGTAATAGAGTCTTGGCTCTAAAGGCTGCCCTCTCAACACTGCCCTTCTGGAGTCTTTTTTCAGGCTCTTTTCCCCTTTGGACATAGAGATAGCTGGTGTAGTACAGTTCCTTGTGCACTAAGCATCCAACACTTATTCTTGCCTGTATCTTTTCACTAAGCTGCCTTGAAGTGTGTTGTTGTTGTTTGTGTACGATTGTTTGTTTATATGTTTGTGTTTAGCTGTTGGATTGATCTGGTTATTTGAGTCAGGCTCTCACTTCAGATAGTGCAGCCTGGCTTAGAACTTGCTACTTGCTCTATCTTCCGTAGTTCAGTCCTCCTTCCTGATACTACAAGCACATATCATCTCTTTCACGTAGAGAATCCTGAGTATTGCAGGAAAGAATAAGTGGGTGGAGCCTATAGATTGTCATATTGTTACCTCCATGTCTTTTTCTCCAGTGGCTGAATTTATTAATCTTGCATTAAACTGATTTCTTAAGCTGTACTCACTTTAGGAACCTTCTCTATTGGAGGTGTTGATGATGTTCGCTTAATTTGCTTTATTCTCAGGTCCCTCTTGAAGATACAGTGTCTCCCCGAACGTCCTTCACTGTGCAGGACCTTAAGCCTTTCACAGAATATGTGTTTAGGATCCGGTCCATTAAGGAGGATGGGCGGGGCTACTGGAGTGACTGGAGTGAGGAGGCGAGTGGGACCACTTACGAAGACAGTAAGTAAATGCTAAACTTAAGGGGGTGAAGGAAGGACACCTGTGAATTGTGTTGCCAGACTTAAAGGTACAGCCCTCACTGCTGTACTTGTGATTATTTGAGTCAAGCTGTACTGGTGTATTATTTCATTTTTAAGGACACCACAAAAAAACTTAATGTGTATTATTGATAGTATATTTGATACCTAATTAGGTTATGTTACTATGGAAAAATATTTTAAATGTCATTTAAAAACCATTCGCTTAGCTTTTGTTCAAGGAAGGTGGTCCCAAGATGCCCCTAACTAGAGAATTGTATCCTAACTCACTAAAATCACACTGTCAGAGCTGGCTGTGGTAATGCATGCCTTTAATTCCAGCACTGGGAAGGCAGAGGCTGGAAGATCTCTGTGCGTTTGAGTTCCAATCTAGCCAGGGCTACAGAGTGAGACCCTGTAAACTAAAAGGAAACACTGTTAGATAAGCCCTTGGAAAGGGGCTGATTTGGGATTTGGATTGGTTTGCTGTAAGTCCGTTTTTCAGCATTGATTAAATTATAATTACACATACGCTGCAGACTATAAAAGCTCAAAACCAGTGTGAGGTCTAAAGAAGGGTCTCTGGGTCTGAAGAGGTGACTCTGAGTGAAAGAGCTTTTGCTCCTCAGAGGCCTGGAGTTCTCCAGTTCAGAGGATCTGCCGCTCTCTTCTGGCCTTCTTGGGTACTGCATGCATACATACAGTACATAGACATTTGCAGGTAAACACTCATACACATAAAAATGAATATATCCAGAAAACTTAGACCCTCCTCCCAAAGCTGCTAGCATTACTGATCTCCTGTGTACTAATCTCCTGTGTATCAGCTCTTTGCTGTAGACTCTTCTCTTTGAACCTTTTCCTACCATAGTCCTATAGTAGAGCCTTTGCTCACAGAGTTCATGCCTTCAGCCATCTTGCTAGAGGTTATGGTCACATGAACTAAAACTGTCAACAGCAACAGTGTCCCTCCTCTAAGGCTTTTCTCGCTCTCGTGAACACTGTAGAAAGCAGTCTTATATGGCCAGTTTGAGAACACTCAATCCAGTAACTAGGCTCCTTTGGCTCAACAAGGGATAGTTGGTTTTTGTGGGGGAAAGGGAAGGATGAGGAATTTATACTTTGTAACACAGACTGGCCTTAGACTCTCAGCAGTCCTCCTGTCTCAGCATCCCAAGTGTTAGGATTATACGTGAGTCACCATGTCTGGTTGCTGATGGGGAATTCTTAAAGTGGGTTTTTCAAGGTTTATGGGTCCATTTGTACAAGATTGTGAGGCACCTCAGAATGTAGGCAAAGTGGTTAGGTGTGCATTCAGCACTCTCTAGAGCCATCTTAAAAGCCATTAGATGAAGTATTTCTTTAACCTGCTTCGGGAAGCTTCTAGATGCTGTCCGTGTTTAGAGGTGTCTCTGGTTCACTTCCTGTGTACTTGCATGTTTCTTATTCCGTTTGAGTGCAGCACCATGGTAGCATAGTGTGTGCGATCTCCATGCCCAGCACCAGCAGCTTTTCAGACAGCTTCCTGGCCGGCCTGTCTTCTTACTCTCTCCCTGCGTTCTGTCTTTTTCTCATAACCAGCACATCGCTGTGTGGGTTTCATTCAAATACTGTTTTAGTAAATACAGTATTTGCAGTTATTCTTAACAAAGCTCTGGAAGTCAGAAATTACAGGAATTTTGTTTTGTTGTTTGAAATGGGCTCTCCTGTAGCCCACGCTCAGACCCACTCAGTAGCCATGGCTGCTCATAATCTTCTACCTCCACATCTCCAGTGCTAAGGTGATGGGGCCCCACGCTCCCCTCCTCCTAGAAGAATGTTCTACTGTAGTTACAGTGCTCACTCCTTAGCTTCAGTTCTGCTGTCCTTGTTCGTAGTTACTCACAGTCTGAAATTAGGACATGAAAAATTTCAGAGATAAACAATCTATAAATTTTAAGTAACTTCCTTATATTTTTATTATTATCCATTATTTAATATCATCCATTGTTAGTTTGTTTCTGTACCTAATTTACAAGTTAAACTGTAGCATGAGTAATGTTTGCAGGAAAAGCACTGCATAGAAAACGTTCATTACTCTGCAGAGTTCCTGGTGTCCACATGGGCTCTTAGAACACATTCCATACAGATTGGAGGGGCTGCGTGTCATCAGTGTGTGTGTCTGGACCTAGTGCTCAGAACTGTCTTTTTATGTTATGCCCATACAGCTAGAGGCCAGACATACACAACGTATGTGTCCAATTTCATCTTTAGCAAAAAGTAACAAAATAATTCAGTTTCATTTTTTTAGTCACTGTTGGAAGAAAAACTTTATTTTTAAGACTTTATTCTTTTTTGTCTACTGTACTACATGAATGTGCTCACATGTGTGAGCACACACACACACACACACACACACACACACACTCGGTGGTGCTTTTCTGTCTACTTGTAGGAATATACTTACATTTCTTAAGAATTTAAGTATAATCTATAGCCAGGCACCATGGCACAGGCCTATAGTTCCAACTGTTCAGGAGGCCAAGGCAGGAGAATCATTTGAACCCAGAAGTTCCGTCCTACTGTGGGTGACATAGCAGACCCCATGTTTTGGTGTGTGTGTGTGTGTGTGTGTGTGTGTGTGTGTGTGTGTGTGTTTATATGTATATTGCAGACCTAAGTACGTTGTTCTGCAGTGGGCCTGCTGTTGTACAGAGGAATGCTGTGTGAATGAAGGGCAAGACCACTAAGAATAGAATGACTTCAGAGTGTTACTGTATTGCTAAGATAAAAAACATTTTATTTTATGAAGTTTGTGTTTTGTTTAGGACCATCCAAACCACCAAGTTTCTGGTATAAGATAAATCCATCCCATACACAGGAATATAGATCTGCACGGCTCATATGGAAGGTAAAAAAAAAAAAGATGAAAAGATTTATATTCGTATCGCATATAAATGTTCTTAAATGGTATTTTAAGTTTAACTTTCTAACACTAAAATTTTTATTCATCTTTGTTTCCTCCAGACATTTAATAGTGTTATAGCATAAAAACACAAGGCCTTATATAGCTACTGAAGAAGCCAACCAAGTTTATGAACTCAGCTGAGTTCAAAATCCGTCATTTTGGATTTAGCACAGTGCATAGAAGGGTAACCTCTATAAGAACAAGACTGTGTTCTAACCGTCTCTGAACTCCCTAGGGAACCTCCTAGGAAACTGAGAGGCTTAGCGAGAGTGGAATGTGGGCCGGTGAGGACCACACATAACACTTAAAGGCAGAGAGAAAAAGATGCTGAAGAACAAAGGGTAGAGATCAGCATGTCAGCTGTGCAGAACATTGCAGAGACAGAGGCTAGACCACACTACAGGCCTGGTTCAGTTCAGGGCTTTATTTTCCTGTTTTATTTGCTTGTTTTTATTCTTTCTTAGTGAGTGGTACTGAATTGAAAATGAGCTCAGGCTGAAGAGGCAGCTCAGCTGTTAGGAGCAGGCGCTGCTCTTCCGGAGTGTCCATGCTTGGTGCTTAGCATGCACCTGGTAGCCTCCAGCTGTCTGTAGGGATCTAGTACTTTCTTCTGACCTCCTGGCATGTGCACAATACACTAACAGACATGCAGGTAAAACATTAATATAAAAACAGATCTTTTTTTAAAATGAGTTTGCCTTTTCCTTCTAATTAAATATTTACAGGTTTGACATACTGCCAGAATTTGTGGACGTGAAAAGTTGATTATTCAAGATTCCTGAAATAATTTTTGGTAAATTTTTGTTATAGGCATTACCTCTTTCTGACGCCAATGGGAAAATCTTGGATTATGAAGTGATTCTTACACAGTCCAAGTCCATCTCACAAACGTACACAGTCACTGGTACAGAGCTGATAGTGAATCTTACCAATAATCGCTATGTAGCGTCTCTGGCAGCGAGAAATGTGGTTGGCAAATCAGCTGCAGCTGTCCTCACCATCCCCGGCTCCCACTTTAGAGGTGCGTACTGGGGAGGCAGAGCCGTGCACCCGTGCTCACGGATGCCAGGGTTAAGTGTGGACGCGTCCTGGGAAGCATGGTAGATTAGCTGCTCTGCCGGCAGAGATGGTCATGATTGATCAGGAGCCTCTTCCATCAACACGTGAGCGACGCCTCAACCCTGTGCAGTTCATGTGAGCTTTGCAGCTAGCTTGCTAATTCATTAAGTGCTTCCTGATAGTTTATTTGTTCTTCTGAAATACTATTTCAGGGTTCTAGGAATTTTCTTTGCATGTGATATGTTTTTTTATCACTAGCTGTTAAGGACAAAGACCTAGTTATAAACTTAAATACATAAAACCTTTGGACACGACTGTAAAATACTGAAATAGCAGATTTGTCAATGTTGACTGATTTTTATCCTCATTAAATTCTGTTTTTAAAGCTTCTCACCCTGTAGTGGATCTTAAAGCATTTCCAAAAGATAATCTGCTCTGGGTAGAATGGACGCCTCCATCTAAATCTGTGAACAAATACATCATAGAGTGGTGTGTGTTGTCAGAGAACTCACCCTGTATCCCAGACTGGCAGCAAGAAGATGCCACTGTGAATCGGACCCACTTGAGAGGTACCTCTACCTAAACACATAAGTAGATGGTGTTTGTCTGACCCCGGGAGACAGTGTCCTTTCCATGCTTTTTGTCTTTGTCTTCTGTTGTCTCGTTATTGTGAACCACTGAAAAGACTCTCGGCCTCACTGTGACCAGATGTGTGACTTAGCAAGCTACGCTTTAACTCTTAGCCTCTCTGAACCACAGGGTCTCTGTATGGAGAGAAGGGCCAAAACTAAAATACAAATAAGACCCTTGTATTTCTTTATTAGCAAACAGGACACTTACAGAACCGCACAGAGTCTAGTCCGTCCTTTACTACCAGCTGTTTGTTACGTGTGCTCAACTCAGTCAACTCTCTCTCATCCAGATGTAATTAGTTCCCTACTCTAACCTCCTAGGGCTGTTGAGTGCAGGGAGCCCAGCCAGAACACAGGTTCCGTGTGCATTCCAGGCTCTAACATAGAGTGGTGATCTAGCTGCTATGTACCCCTGCATGATTGTAAAGTCATTCAGTAGTGTTAAAGAAGACAGAACTGCTCCATGTCTGTTCTTCCATTCGTAAAGAAGGGTAACCCTTAGGGTTTGACTGGGTAGAGAGCACGACCTAAGCAGGGCTGGCTCTTACCAAGCTGCTGTTAATGATGATAAATTTAGATGTCTCCTTTATTGGCCTTATCAAATAAAAATCATGGGGCTGGGGAGAAGGCAGCCTAGGAGATTAAAGAGCTTATGGTCAGCTCTTAGAGACAAAGGTCTCCAGGCTCAGTACCCTAAAAGCACCATTGTTAGAGCAGAATTGAGAAACGGCTTACTTATTTATCATAGATATCAAGAAAAGGTAAAACTGCTCTTTAGGAAGACAAAAGGTGCATCTAATGTTATGAATGTCAGTGAAGGAAGTAGAGATGCGTGGTTAAGGTGTGGGCGGTGTGAGAACGACCTTGTTTGTTGGTACATAGGGTACATATTTTATACAAGGCCACTTTATTTCCTAAACCATACTTCAGTTGTCTGATAACACTTCTTGGATAATTTGGACGGATTAGAAATAAAGTACTGTATTTAAGATTTTTTCTTTTAAAATTGAGTGGAAGCATCCTTAAATCTCGTTTTTTTCCAGCTGCCAGCCACAGCTGTGCATCAGTGCTCTGCCCTGGATCTCACTATTGCATCTTGGCAAGTCCCAAAATTAGCTAAAATACTGGCTTAGGGTTTCCGTTGCTGTGAGAGACACCATGACCAAGGCATCTCTTAGAAAGGAAACATTTAATTGGAGCTGGCTTACAGGTTCAGAGGTTCAGTCCATTATCATCATGGAGTCATACAGGCAGACATGGTGCTGGAGAAGCTGAGAGTTCTATATCTTTGTCTGCAGGCAGCAGAAAGACTGAGTCCCACACTCGGCGTGGCTCAAACATATGAGACCTCAAAGCCTGCTCCCACAGTGACACACTTCCTCCAACAAGGCCACACCTGCTAATAGTGTCACTCCTCCTAATAGTGCCAGTCTCTATGGGCCTATGGGAGCCATTTTCTTTCAAACCACTACAAATACCAAAGCTCTCCCAGAATAATCTGAAGTGTTTCACTAATCCTGAACATAAAGGCATTTACTATTCCTGTTAGCAATATAAACACTTTTTAAATTTCCTGGTTCACTGTCATGACATTAAAAGTAGCCTTGTAGTTTTTGTCACCTAGATCGCTCATAGCCGTGAACTCACAGTGTTGCCCAGACTAGCTTCCAGTCATTATGTTCTTCCCACCTCAGCTGTCTGAGCAGTAGGATTACACAGCCAACAGTTCACTATATTACGTTTCTGTTTGTGTACAAAAGATTATTTTATATATAAAACTGCAGTATTTTTTAGAAGAAAGTAAAACAAGGGCTGGAGAGATGGCTCAGCAGTTAAGAGCACTGACTGCTCTTCCAGAGGTCCAGAGTTCAATTCCCAACAACCACATGGTGGCTCAAAGCCATCTGTAATGAGGTCCAATGCCCTCTTCTGGTGTGTCTGAAGATAGCTACAGTGTGTGTGTGTGTGTGTGTGTGTGTGTGTGTGTGTGTGTGTGTGTGTATCTTAAAAAAGAAGAAAAAGAAGAAAGTAAACCTAGACGGTCATATAATAATAAGGTAAAAATCTCATTTGGAGGAACTTGCTTTCTCTGCTCTTCTTGTTGTAGGAAGCCTCCTGGAGAGCAAGTGCTATCTGATCACAGTGACCCCAGTGTTTACCACCGGCCCCGGCAGCCCTGAGTCCATGAAGGCATACCTCAAACAATCAGGTAGGTCTACCCTTGCTTGCTTTGAAAAATGCTTTTAACATTTTCCAAAACATCTGTCACTTTTAAATAAGAATCCTCTATGGGCGGTGGTGGCAGATGCCTTTAATCCCAGCGCTGCTGGGAATGCAGATGCAGATGGATCTCTGTGAGTTCCAGACCAGCCTGGCCTAGAGTACATTCCAGAATAGCCAGGGCCACACAGAGAAACCCTGTCTTGAAAACAAAACAACAAACAAAGAAGCATCCTCGATGTGTTAGATCATTCTGTCATAAGGACCTTTACTGACTAGTGTTGATTCCTAAATGCATGCTTCTCAGTTCACGAATGCACTTATTCTCTTACAGCTCCTTCTAGAGGACCGACTGTTCGGACGAAGAAAGTGGGGAAGAATGAAGCTGTCTTAGAGTGGGACCAGCTGCCTGTGGATGTCCAGAATGGATTTATTAGAAACTACTCCATATCTTATAGAGCCAGCGTTGGAAAGGAAACGGGTAATAAAATTGTAGTGATGTAGAGTGAAAAGTTATAAAGGCCATTTTATGAAATATACACAGGCTTTTTCTTTAGCCTTAGACCTGAGCAAAAGAATGCAGGTTCCAGAAAGCGGAACTGAATGTAGGATTTCAGGCCTTCACTGCCCCGGATACATCCCGGGAAGAGTATTAACTTTCCTCAAGCCTCAAGGAAGAAGAGCCACCTGTGGGTGGGGAAGGCCCAAAGTGGGAAGACACATTTCTGATCACAAAGAAAGATGCAAGTCATCTGGGTGGTTCCAAGAACTAGCTAACTTTCCACTGCTCTTGGTCACCCTCCACCCCCCTGGAGGTCTTCCCAGTGTTACAGCTTGCTGATGTTCAAATTTTGTAAAGCAACCAATCATGTGTAATGGCGAGAAAATTCCTCCTTTTTCCCCCACCCCGTGCTATAAAAAGCTCCTCAGCTTGCTAGTCTTTTCTCAAATTCTGCTCCTATGTGAACATGCAGTTTGACCTTGGCTAGCCAACTCTCCCCAGTAAACCTCTGCTGATGGCATCCAGGTACAGTGTCTTGTGATTTTTGGCTGGCTGTGACTTCCCGAGATTTGAGTAAGAGTCTCTCGAGTTTGGGGACTTTCAGTAACTACTAAGAATATGCTACTAAAGCTTTTTCTTAAGTTTTTAAATACTTGTTTCTCACATAATGTGTTTTGATAGTATATAGCATCCTTAGCAGACATTTGCAAATGTCTCATATGTTTATGATGCTATTTTTTTAAAATACTGTATTGTAGGTGTCTTAGTTAGGGTTTTACTGCTGTAAACAGACACCATGACCAAGGCAAGTCTTATAAGGACAACATTTCATTGGGGCTGGCTTACAGGTTCAGAGTCCATTATCATCAAGGCAGGAGCATGGCAGCATCCAGGCAGGCATGGTGCAGGAGGAGCTGAGAGTTCTCCATCTCCATCTGGAGGCAGCTAGGAGAAGATTAACTTCCAAGCAGCTAGGAAGAGGGTCTTAAAGCCCACGCCCACAGTGACACACCTACAACAAGGCCACAGCTCCTAATAGTGTCACTCCCTGGGCCGCACATATGCAAATCATCACTAGTAGTTGTGTGACTGGTAGTATGGCTCAGCAGGTAATGGCACTTGCCACCAAACCTGATGACCTCAGTGCAACCCCTGGGTCTCACATGGTGGAGGGGGATCGGGGAGCAAGTTGTGAATTGATTCCCAAAAGTTGTCCTCTGACCTTCATACATAGACAGACAGACAGATAGACAGACACACATGCGCGCGCGCGCATGCACACGAGGGGACGTGGGGGGTAGAGGTAGAGAATCATATACAGAGTAAATAAATGTGATTTTTTCCAAAGATTTTAAACTTTAAATATATATATTTGTCCTTAAAGAATTTTCTGTTAGAAATGCTTGCTGGAGAAGTACTCTACAACGCCAAATATAGGACAGATGAGTCAAAGCACTGGGTAAAAGAGCTGTTGTTTCTCCTTCCAGTTGTGCATGTGGACCCTTCTCACACAGAATACACGCTGTCCTCTTTGAGTAGTGACACCCTGTACATGGTCCGGATGGCAGCGTACACGGATGAAGGAGGGAAGGATGGGCCGGAATTCACTTTCACAACACCAAAGTTCGGTAAGAAATGAAGCTTCAAGTTCCAAGTTTCATTTGACTAGAAATGGGTTTACTGTGCTAAGATGTTGTTTTAAAGTGCACGGGGGATGGAGGCAGCTCAGAGGCAGAGCACTTACCAGCATCAAAGCCATGGCTGCTCCTCAGCATGGCTGCTGGTGGTAGGCGGCACAGAATGGGGTGTACACTGTAGCATGTGGGTGCTTTTTCTGGTATAGGTCTGGTACAGGTCGCTGGTGTATGTGAACTCCTCTCCTTTCGGCTCTTGCTTAACCGTGGTGGCTGATTCACCTGTGCAGTAGACCTCAGCTTACTGACCTCCCTCTATAGGGTCCTTTTCTTCAGAGGGGATTGTATAGGTCTCCGTCTTTGACAAGTTGCTTGAGAAACTAGTCTGGCTCATTCACTTTCCTGCTGAAATCAGTTTCCAGCCCTACCACTCCTGGGGAAGCTGCCCAGTGTACGGATGTAATTGATGACTGTTCACTGAGAAAGACAGGCCGAGGTAGAGGGAGTGATGTCCTGTCCAGTGCTGGGTTTGAGCTTCACTTTCCTCTCTAAGGTTCAGCATAAACTGTGCTGGCCCGCTGGGGTCCCTGCATCTTACGGTCCTGCTTTTGTTCTCCTGCTTACGCTGTACACGTGTGTATTCTGCAGAGCTATTACTGACCCATGCTTCTTATGTGCCGTATGTGCTATTTAGACCTTACACGGCTTCAGCTTTCCCCTCTTTCTTGCTACAGCCCTCCAACTATTTGCAGAAACCAGAAATTTAGTTGTAGTTCCAACAAGTGTCTTTGTATTCTTCCCTTACATAATGGAGGAGAGTGGGTGGCTTGTACCACCCTCCCTTCTGGAATAAGCTTGCCTGGGCCACAGGCTCATCACTTCCTTGCCTAGTCCTTTGTCCTGCCTTTCTAAGTGAACAGTCATCATTTAAGTCCTTACCATCTTGTGCGGCTGCTGTTCTGTATCTTCTCTGACAACTTGCAGTACATTCTTTTTTGAATCATTGTAGATTCCCCAAATATCACCAGGGTTATGTTCTATAGTAATGTCCATATTCATTGTTGAATATGAAGGTAATATAGGAATATGATTGCATAGAGCCCTGATCTTTCCTACAAGGGAAAATCAATGTAGTTTCTGGAATCAGAGCCCACATAATGGCATGCTATTAGATCTGTAACAGTTAATATCTAGAGCAAACACTGAAGAAGAAAAAAAATAGTAAAACTTTAAGAAGTGTTTTCCTAGTTACAAAAGTAATATTTACTATAGGACCCATTTACAATATATTATAAAGCAGAATGTAAATTTGTTCAAATTCCATTCTCAAGTATAGTCTAGCAATATCTCTTTTCCTGCTTACATTTTTAAAATGGATCAGTAATACTAAAACTACTTTACAATTT
The DNA here is from genome assembly GCA_030674055.1 of Rhabdomys pumilio. Taxonomy (NCBI): domain Eukaryota; kingdom Metazoa; phylum Chordata; class Mammalia; order Rodentia; family Muridae; genus Rhabdomys; species Rhabdomys pumilio. Next base: position 34,169,437 of record JANHMN010000014.1, read on the forward strand.
GACTTTTTGTTGTTGTCGTCGTTGTTACTCATCTGCAGTTTCCTTTATAGCTTCCTCCCAGGGCATGGGAGCCTCACCCCACAGACTTAGCACCGTAAATACACTAGTCAGTAAATAGGGCAAGTCTAAAGCCGTCTGCAGAGGCCGTCTCGCCTTACAGAAGGCTTTGGACGAGAGAGATGCAGTTAAGATGCGGAACCTAGGACACAGAAAGCACCTTAGAGAACAGCACAGGGCCCAGGACGGGCACAGGAAGGAGATGCAGAGCGTGGCTTAGCAGTTCTGAGAGCGCCTGTGCCTGTCAGCATTAGCACTCAGGTGTTTACATTGGAGTGAGTGTGATGGTGTGTATTTAACAGTGTGAGGAAGGGGGTGAGGCAGGAGGATCACAAGTTAAAGCTGGCCCGGGCTGCCTGTGGAGTCTCTGTCTCAAAAAATAAAAAACGTAAAAAGCCAGTCAATAGTTTATTCCCGAGCGTTGGTCTGATTTCTACTGGCCTTCATGGTTGTAGTTACTTACGAGGGGATATGTGTGATAGAAATATAAACCAAGTAAACTGTGTATTTCTTAAAGGTTACTCTCTTATTATTCCTATAAAAGAGTAATAAAAAGGAGTTATCTCCATGATAGAGTACAGGGTTAGCATATGCCAGAGCCAGTTCAGCCCTCAGCACCAGGGGGAAAGGCGGGTGGGAGGAGCTGGAGGAGTTAACCAGAAACAACCATGGGGAGATCATTTTAGTACTTGCCTAACATCTCTCAGTTAGTGACTCATTTGTTTAAGTCCTGTTTTAAGAGCATGTAGAGATTTGTATGCTATTTAAGAATTTCAGATTTATTTGCATCCTTAAGTATTTTATGTATCTGTTTTTTTAGACAGCATCTCTAGTGATAAAATAGCCCAAGCTAAGTCTGGCCTCAATTCCCAATCCTGCTCTCTCCTCCTGCACACTTGATAGTGTGCCCAGCTCTGCTGCGCTGTAGGTGAATTGTCCTCTTGTGCCATCCTCCGGCCTCATGAGTACCTCCTTAAGTTCTTGGCCTGCAGCAGACATGTCATTTGGTGACTGCTACCAGAGGAAGCTGGATGTGTCTCTTTTCGTCCCTGCCAATGTATGCTTTGTGTTTATCACACACCAAGGCTTGCCATGCAAGGACAAATATCCGGGATTAACAAGGACAGAGAGAGGAAGAAAAGCTACCTCAAAACCTGAAACCCACCAGGGTGGGCCAAAGGAATGTATAGTTTGTCAGTAATCTGCAGTGCAGGCACTTGGGAACAGACAGGACCACCTGGCTGGGCTCCATGGTGAGTCCGGCCAGCCGGATACACTGCAGGACACTGTCTGCATAAACAAAAAAGTCACTTGGTGTCCAGTGAACTCGATAATGGTTTTTCCTCTTTTTCTGTGTATTAACAGTTATTTCTTGTCATACCCTTTGGTTTTGTAGCTCAAGGAGAAATAGAAGCCATAGTCGTGCCTGTGTGCTTAGCATTCCTCCTGACAACTCTGCTGGGAGTCTTGTTCTGCTTTAATAAACGAGACCTGTAAGTTGCACGTTACATGGTAGGATTTAACTGTTGGATGTTACAGCTGAGCTCTGGTTGTGCTCGATGCTTGCCCACCTCCCAGTACTCATCCCCACTCCTACAAAGCACCCTTGTTCATTTTTAGTCTGTCCTCTCTCAACCTCTGCCTCACTCGGACTAGCCTGTTCTCAGGTGTAGCTTTGTCTGATCTAAAGTCTCACACACATGGCATCAGGTGGATTGTAGACCTCTCACATTTAGCCATTTTGGAGCTCATTCCTGCCATTGCTTAGGTTAAATTCTTTCCCCTTTGTGCTGCTGAATCATGATCTGTAGTGAGGGTGTATAGAAGAGTTTACAGGTTTCGAATTCTTGCCTGTTGTTTATAAAACAGCTATGAATATCCACATTCCAGACTCTATAGGTACATGTTTCTGTGTCTCTCAGGTAATCCTGTTGTTAACTTTATCAGAAGCCACTAGAAACAGGCATGTAGCTCTGTGTCCGAGCACTCATATGACATGTGCAAGGCTCTGGGTTCCTTTTCCAGCCCCACAAGCAGAGAAAAAATAGTCCCAGGCTTCTCAGTGTCTCCGCCATCTTGCAAGTGTCCCACCATCATTAGCACTTGGAACCGAGGCGTTCCTTCAGTTGGAACAGGACTCTGTTTTCTTTTCCATCCCCGACTGCCAGTGCCTTTCTCCAGGAGTCACCCAGCCCCAGCGTGTTGTGGTTTATCTATTAAAGCCGTTTGCCCAGTTATAAATTGGGGTGGGTTTTTTTTGTTTGTTTGCTGTTTTTTTGGGTTTTGGGATTTTTGTTGTTATTGTTGTTGTTTTGATTTTTGCTAATATTGAGTTGTAAATGTTCTTTTTGTTTGGAAACAAACATTTTTTGTCAAATACATGTTTTGCAAATTTTGTCCCAGTTTCTGTATTTGCTTTCCTTAACTCTGACTTTGGGGAAGCAGAAGTTTTTAATTGTGAAGATCCCTTTCCCAGGCGTTTCTTCTGGCTCTTGCATTTTGTGCCCTCTTTAAGAAATCTGTGTAACCCAGGGCTATGCTTTCTTCTAGAAGTTTAGTAATTTTAGCTCTACCATCTGTAATCCATTCTGAATTAATCTGGGGACATGATATAAATCAGTCAAGTGTCTGCCCCCACCAATCTAGTTCTGTTGATGTTAAAAGTAGCTTCTTTTCAAAGGTGGTCTGTATTTACTTCTAGGCTCTCGTTTCTGTTCCTCTGACTGTGTATGTTCTTTTTTAATTTTTAATATTTGGAGACGTGAGTTTTATATACCACGTTGGTCCTGAATGCCTGTTCTTGCTGCTTCTGCCTCCCGAGTGTTGGGTGTGCTTCCGCTCTCACCTGGTGCGGCAGTCAGCTCCGTGATGTCATGTCTTCTTTAACACAAGTTATCGTATTTTACTGGGTGTCAGATAGCACTTTTATCTAATTTTCAGACTGTGTACTTTTAGTTGAAAGTTAAATGTCTCTGTACTGTTACATGCAGTTCTACTTATGCGTTGCTTCTTTTCCTTTCAGAATTAAAAAGCACATCTGGCCTAATGTTCCAGATCCTTCAAAGAGCCATATTGCCCAGTGGTCACCTCACACCCCTCCAAGGGTAAGATACTACTGTCTTCTTACTGTTTCTAGTACACAGGCTTATGTATTGGGATTCATTGAGAGAGTTTAACCAAAAGATACATAGGCTGAGTGAAAAGAAAATAGGAAGTAAAGGGTAGTTATCAAAATCCTAAATAATCCCTCTTCTTTCTAACACGCTGTCTGTCTGTCGTCACACGTTCTCGCAGACATTCTTCACACTGCTCTGGGCACACAACAGATTTTGTTGAAAGTGGAAACTGAGGACCCACTACCCAGGATCTGTGACTGGATGTTAAGCCCTGACTAATGCCTGCCATCCTCGCCCTGCAGATGAGCTCTGGAAACCGTACTAGACTCTCACACTTAACAGACCCTAGAGCAGAAATTTCCCCTATTACCCTAATACCCTGAACTTAACAACTTATACCTGTAACCTTGTATAGTTTTCAAAACCTCAGTTATTCAAGGTCAAGTTTTTAATGTTTCCAAGGCTTTTTCTTATCTGTTTCATTCTAGGCTGCCTACTATAGATAAGGAATATTCAGTACTATTTATAGCCTACTAGCTTATAATGATATTAATTTGGAAACTGGAAATGCAGCCTGATCCAGACTCCTTGGTTTATTTTATTTATCTGCTGGTTACAGAGACTCCTTGAGATTCTCACCCCTGAAAGTCACTAAAAAGTTTCAAAGATGCGCAAGCCCTTAAAATTTTGTATTTACAAAAGCTGTAATATGGGACTCAGAGATGGCTCAGTGGTTAAAAGGCTGAAATATGTCCGAGTGATCATTCATTTTCTCTTTCCAGCACAATTTCAACTCCAAAGATCAAATGTACTCAGATGGCAATTTCACTGATGTCAGCGTTGTGGAAATAGAAGCAAACAACAAAAAGCCTTGTCCGGATGACCTGAAGTCCCTGGATCTGTTCAAGAAGGACAAAATGAGTACAGAAGGGCACAGCAGTGGCATCGGGGGGTCCTCGTGCATGTCCTCCTCCAGGCCCAGCATCTCCAGCAATGAGGAGAATGAGTCTGCTCAGAGCACCGCCAGCACGGTGCAGTACTCCACGGTGGTGCACAGCGGTTACAGGCACCAGGTCCCATCCGTGCAAGTGTTCTCAAGGTCTGAGTCCACCCAGCCCCTGCTAGACTCCGAGGAGCGGCCAGAAGACCTGCAGCTGGTTGATAATGTGGACAGCGGGGATGAGATCTTGCCCAGGCAACAGTATTTCAAACAGAACTGCAGTCAGCCTGAAGCCAGTCCAGATATTTCACATTTTGAAAGGTCAAACCAGGTTTCACCGGGCATCGAGGAGGATTTTGTCAGACTGAAACAGCAGCAAGTTTCAGATCCCGTTTCACAGCCCTATGGATCTGAGCAGCGGAGGCTGTTTCAGGAAAGTTCTGCAGCGGATGCTCTTGGCACAGGGACTGATGGGCAGATGGAGAGATTTGAATCTGTTGGGATGGAGACAGGCATCGATGAAGAAATTCCCAAAAGTTACTTGCCACAGACTGTAAGACAAGGTGGCTACATGCCGCAGTGAAGGACTGGCTCCTGTACAGCTCAGCAGGACCTGAAAAGTAAAGCTAAAATACGCGTGACTTCAGATGAGAAATAATCCTCACTCCCTGAAGGTAATTATTGCCTTTAAGGACAGAGTCACAGCTGGGCCATCTCCATTCCAGAGTGTCTGGGATTCTCCTTCAAGCACTACATGAACTGACGTTATCCTCTGAATAGCTGGAGGACTCTGTGCTGTTTCAGGATGTGTGCACTGCCGAAAACAAAGTGTGTCTGAGTTTATAAAACTTTTGTTTTGCTACACAGAGAATGGGGGATTTCAGTGAGCTATGGCGTCGGTCAGCTGCGCTGGTTTTGATGAGACGGTCATCCAAATGCCAGGAGCAAAGGTCTAAACTCTCCTCAGCCCACAGCATCGTTTAAAAGTGCCATGGGGCAGACTCCAGATTGTGTCATCTAGCAAAAGAAAGGGTGGAGGGGGTGGTCCATTTCTGGTTCCATCAGTTAGAGAACATTGGCCTGCTCCTTGCTGTTGGTGTTGATGCTGCCAGTTATTACTGAAGAAAGGATGAACCTTAAAGACAAGCAACATAGAAGTACCCATTTTCTTATATTCACCTAAAACCTCACCAAAACCTGCTTATTATTGATAATGTCTTTCAGAGTCAATTTTATCAACCCTATAGTGGACCAGGCTGGCCTCAAACTCACAGAGATCTGTCTTCCTCTTCCTCTGCCTCTGGAGTACTGGGATTAAAGGCAATGCATCACCGCCGCTCAACTCAAAATATTGCTGTTTTTAAAGACTTTAAGTTGTTGACATGTTTCTGAACACGTATAAACACACTAGGGACAGATGATTCCAGATGTTGGTTGAGGAAGCACTTTATCCAGAATGTCTTCAACTTTTAAATTACTTTAATTGACTCCACTTTGTTTTTATTTACAAGAAAAGCAAGGTGTTTGTTGAAGGGCAGCACTCCCCAGAGCCTCAGGCAGAGTCCCAGAACGTCTACCACCACAGTGGCAGAAGTCCTTCTACAGAGCTGGCAAAGTCATAAGGGTTTTGTTAGTTTGCTGGGTGGGGATGGAACCCACAGCCCTGTACATGCTAGACACTCACTCTGCCGCTGAGCTGGTCATCTGCACATCTCATGTTGTCTAGGCTCAAGTGATCCTCCTGTCCCAGCTTCCTGAGTCTCTGGGACTTCGGGTGTGTGCTGCCACACACCCAACCAGGTATTTTTAATATCTGCCATTTATGAGGTAGAGTTTTACACACGATTTAGGACTGTCTTAAACCTGTTCCTTCTAGTTGCTTTATTAAGGAGTAGCCCAGGCGTCCAGTGTTTAGCACTAAAGCCATTAATGTATTTGTGCCTAACTTTCCAGTGTGACATGAAGGCAAGGACACTGTAGACACTGGGTGGGCAGGAATTGGCTGAGTGCCATTAGTGCCTGATTACCACCAAGTGTGCCCACAGGAAAAGGATTAAAGTCTCAGAACATGGGCACTTAAACCATTTATAGTGGTTTCCACACAACGGCTGAGAAGGAGTTACTTGCACGCAGTTGGATGCAGTTTTACCTTTTCCTCTCAGAAGGTTGTTTATGTTCTACTTGCTGACGTATTATCATTTATATTTTTATACTGGGTAATCCTTTCTGAATTCTTTCACCTGAATACTCCTCGTGAGACAGAACATGCTTTGCTCTGGTATATTCAGTTGCCTTCTTGGCAAAACCAGCCTGGAATTGCTGAAATGGCAGAAGTGAAGGTAGATGATGAAAGTCGGGCACAGGAAGGCCAGGTCGGGGTCAGAGAGACCAGAACTCACACTACAAGGCTGGCCCCGTCGCCATTCAAGTTGGACATCAAAGCCTGGTCCCAGTCAGGACTTGAGTTTTCTATGTATATATCTGCCAGGAAATTAACACTCGGTAAATTTCTCGTTTTCTCACAGTAAGCAGTCTAGTTATGTGACTGTATTCATGTTTAGCTGTAACTTTCCTCATATCAAATAGTGGTGCTGTGAACATTGCAGTGTGAAGTTTGTGCTGGGGTGGGACAGTTACCCAGTGTGAGTTCAGGAGTGAGCATAGAGAAGGAAGAGCCTCACAGAAGCAAGTTTGCATGTTAAATCCCATACAGGAAGTGTTCCAGTGAGCCAGGAACCCCGCCAGCAGAGAGGGTGTGTGCTCACGGCATGAACATTCATCCAGGAGATGTATAATGGAGCACCTTTCTTTGCTCTGAGAGAGAAAAGCAGTCTTAAAATTCATCTTAAATACAGACTCTGCTACAGCATGTTTTAGAATAATCTGGATGCATGAAACTTGTATTTTAGGTAGGCAGAGGAACGAAATCTGGCTTCTTTATGTAAAACCAGTCTAATAAAGCTAGTTCTGTACATGTTCTCTTATTCTTTCGTGTGTAAAAATGTACTTTAAGGCACATCAGAAAAGAGCCTGCCTTGTGGCCAAAACTAGTTCACTGCTTCTAATGCAGTTGCCTCTTTAGGATTCAAAGAAAAAAGGAAGGTTTGATGCTGAGTTGCTATTACAAAACAGTTTGGATTTTTTACTCACTCAAACATAAAGTCTTAGTCCTTTGAAAAGCGTGAGTACTCAGGGACACAGAGAAGCAGAAGTAGGAAAAGTGCAACTCCCACCCCCTGCCCCTCCCCCCCCCCACCCTTCCCCTCCCCCTCCCCCCCCCCTCCCCTCCCCCACCCCGCCTCCACCCCTCCCCCTCCTCCTGGTTCTCCTGTCTCCAGTTTATTCTGTTTCTGCCCAGTTCCTGAGCTGTGTTCATCAGCTCATCCAAGATGTAGGGGGTTTTGGTTTTTCAAGACAGGGTTTCCTCTGGCCTTTCCTGTCCTGGATCTGCCTGCCTGGTGTGCCGCCACTGTCTGGTGAGACCATAGTTCTTATTGGGAACTTAAAGGATAAAGAGGTAGAAGGGCTTGTGGGACTGTAGCTTTTGATTTTTTTCTCAACCCTAATTTTAACAACTGTTTTTAAGTGCTGTAACCTCCCTCTAGCCCACCACCCACCAGAGGTAGTAGAAAAGAAAGGTTATTAGGACAATGGGACATGGACCTGTTTAGAAATTGTTCTTTGGAGCAAATCCTGTCTCATTGTCAGGAATCAGCAGTTCAGTTCACAGGTCAGTAGTGGCAGCTCCATCCACTCGCAAACACTTCAAGGATACACTAGCAGTCCGGTTGGTAGTGTTGGGGTAGCAGCAGTAGCACGGCCTAGCAGGAGTGGCCAGGCCTCAGCCTCAGCACAAGGCAGCAGGAAGAACCAGAGGTTCTCAGCTGTGCCTCTCTCAGTAAAAATGAAGATATACAAGCAGGGGTCAGGTCTGATCTCACCATGTGTCTTGCCTCAGTATGTGAGTCTGTATCCGCCGACATCACTCTGCCAGTCGGTCCGTGTGCAAGAAGCAGCCTGAACAGCACCAGAAGTTTTTTGTGTTTCTCTCCACAGAGTTCCAGCAAATGGAGCTCAACAACACATGTGAGGCAAACCAATACATGTGTGTCATTAACAAAGAATCCATCACGTGTCCGTTCACATGCTTGCTTTAGCAAAACAGCCTTTCACCTGTGTCCACTTCAGGAAGCATTCCTTCAAGTGTCTGGCTTAGCAAAACACCATCCGACACAACTGACTTTCCAAAGAACCCTTAAGTTTCCACTTCATGGGACACTATCAAAACTGTTAAAAGTAGGACTGCTAATGTACCATTAGACATCACATACTGTATTTTAAAGCTGTCTGTTTTTTCTACCCACATAATTAGTAAACTATGGCATAAATTTAGACCTAATTATCATAGGATCCCTCAGTGTTTGTTATAGACATATATTAGCCAAGTAGAACAAGCCAGATGTTAGCCTATTAAGTTCATTCTACTGTTTCATGTTACTGAGTTTCTTTTAAAAGCAAGTTCTGAACACTTCTGTCTAGTAAAGTTTTTAATGAGATGAGTAGAACCATTAAGCTGCAAAAACAAGTGTAAAGGTCAATTATTAAAAATAACCTTGGGCTAGCTTTCAGCTCTAGATACTACTGCTAGGTTACTTTCCCCAAGTAAGATTACATTTTTAAAATGTGCCTTTCTCTGAGTTAGAAAACACACAGCCATCAAACGACAAACTGTATAAATAATTCATAGACAAAACTTTCTCAAGGCAGATGTACTATCTCTCAGGTTCATGGTTTGTTTTCCTGTCACATGCAAATTAGCATATGCTCACTCCGTTAAAGATAAAAAAAAGGTGACAGCTGGCTCCAGGTGTTACTCATTCTGTACCTTTTTAGGGCTTTTTTGCTGCCTGTAAGCTCCCACAAACTGGTCAGTTCGGTTTTTTTGTTTTGTTTGTTTTGTTTTCATTAACCAGTTGTCAACACTGGTGAGGGGTTGGGATGAAAATGCACCAGACTAGTTGGGTAGATATTCTTAGTCCTGTGTTCACCAGCTTAGTCTGGTAACTACAGTCTGCAAACGCTGTTACATAAATAGAACAATGTGATGTGTCAGAAATAAAGGGATGTTACAGAGGGTTTTGGAAACTCTGTAGCCTTAATGTTTCTGTGTAATATACTCTAAAGCAAGTGCACTTTGCTAGCCTGGTGCGGCAGGAGGCATTACCTATGGCTCCTTCTTGGGTCTTTGCTCTTAGCTGTGCTCCACGTGAGCAAGTTCTCTCTGCGTTGCCTACTGTTTTTGTGCCCGCACCACCGCCGCCACTGCCCACGCCACTTCACCTGGGACGCTTGTGTGTGTGTTACCTCTGTAGTAAGTTGCATGTGCTGAGAATAACCAAGGCTATCTGTCATTTTTATGTTGACCCTGTCATAAATGTCTTACTATTATCAGCTCTAATCTTTTCAATAAATTTGAGAAAGACACTGTTGTCTTTTCTATCTGCAGTCACCGCCATCTGAGTGTCATGGTGTATGGTGTTTTGGCATTTATCAGTACTGGTGTTGGTTAACAAGGGTCTTAGTATAGATGATATTTTGTGAGGGTTTTATGACTTGTTAAGTGCTCTTTTAGCACAATGCAATAGGAGTTAGGATAAATTGGTACAGTGTTGGCCTCAATAACAGAAGACACGACAGTAGCTTACAGTTTGCAGATTTACCTCATAAATTCTGGAATTCCAGCATCTTCTCTCCTAGTGAATGGTCCCCTATATAGTTGTTCAGGGACCAAATATAGAGGCGCTGCGCCACCTTGTGGCTGGTCTGTGTCTGTGCTGCTGTAGAATCCATGTTTGCCTCACCATGAAGCTAAGTCTGCTAGGGTAAGTAAAGGTCCCAGCTACTAAGGTCTTATCTAAACATGGTGGGTCAGACCTACAAACTAGTCAAGGACTGAATCTCACCCCTTCAAATCCATAGTGAGGTTTATACAAAACCTTCACTTTGGAATATTTGGTTAAGTCTCATATCCACTACAGGCTTTAGAAGCCCAGCTTGCCTTCTAGTGTACTGTCCCCAGCTGATTGCACTGTGTACATGGATAAAAGTCCTTCCTGCTTTCAGAAGGATTATCATCCCATTTCTCTAGAGGGAAATGGTTATCCTACTGAGGATTGTACAGCTTTCTACCGCTTGGTTTTTTTTTTTTTCTTAAAGGAATACATAAAAATTCTTCCACAAACTACATATGTGCTGTTCTGTGTGTTCGGTGTGAGTGCTTGGGTGAGGCTGCCACCACAGGAGAATGGGAAGTGTTCTAGGTTCTCCAACATACTGATTGACTCTGAGAAGGATGTTCCAGCATTTGAGGGATAAATAGACCAAAGGAAATGAGAAACCATTTGGGAATGTTTCTTTGGTCTAGACAAAGTCTGAAGGGGACTGAGAGCAACAGAAAAATGGAAGGACATGAGGCATGACTAGCTAGTCAGACCAAGACTCCCGAGAAACGAAAGGCAGCCAGCTTGGGGTGGAGGGGTCAAATGAACTGTGAGGCTGTGGATACCTCTAAACAGCTTTCACCACTGGCCCTGTCTCCAGGTCCAGGAAACCCAGCCTCCTCCTCCCTAGGGCAACACCCAGGAAGGTCTTGGTGTTAGAGCCCATGCCGAAGCCAACAAGGCCATCTATACGAGCTCAAGAGGGTGGGGCTAGCTGCATGCACCCTAGCCAGGGTGTGTTCACTCACCCCTGATGGCAAGGAGCTGAGAAATAATAGCCCACTTCCTCTTTCAGGGAAATTATAATCACATAGACACACATCTCCCGATTATACACCACACAAGCCTCACCTCTCCCAATTATAGTCATATGGCATACCACACACATACCCCTCCCAAAACTGTAGGCCTCCTCCAAGGTCCTGGGTCCCTCTAGCCTGAACAGTCTTATCTCCATTTACGGATGCTGTCAGGGAAAGTGGCACCTCGGGGGCGGGGGAGCGGGTAAAATGTGTTCTCAGTGACAACTGGTCCACACCTTCCTGAGTTCAAACCATTTTAGTCAGAGACCCACCCCGAAGCTAAAAACAGTGCAGTCATACTTAGAAAGAGTTGAGGCGTTTGGAAGGTCAGCCAACTTGGTCCAACCTTTCAGACACTCACCCCACTTGAGATGGCAAGAACAAAAAACTGCTGTTGTCCACAGAGCACTTGCTGTATGTTGAACCCAGCCCAGCACTGTCAACACTGGCTTTCATCTCTCAGTCACAGGGGCTGATTCCATTTCCCCACTCTACAGATTCAAAGAAGCAAAACTTAGGGAATGATTAAGCCATAGGTGAGCGGGCAGCAAGTCTGGGGTTCATAAATGGGTTAAATCTCAACACTCTTGCTTCAAGCAACTATGATTTGCCTTAAAAACTGCAGAATAGGCCATTCCAGAACTGAGGGCAAGCATTAGTAAACTAATCTGAAAAAGCTCTGTGTGAACACGCTCAGTTGATTCTGGCAGCCCTCCCAGGTGTTCTTGTTCTCTCCAGCAGAGTTGAGGAGCTGGTTGGAGCTTACATACCCTGTGGGCATGGTCTCAGCGATGGCTGGGCAATCTGCCCCTTGCCTAGGGTGGACATGCTCCAAGGAGCAGTTTCAGAGTCTTCCATGGATCAAGCAGGAGCTGCCCTGCTCAGGAGTCGTCCCCTCCTGTCTTGCTTCTGTTCCCTAACCAGTTCCACCTGGAGCAGGCCCTTCAGTCACTGAACCTGTATTTGTCTCCTGATTTGTTTCTGGGGAAATTAAGAGACCATCCCTGACATCACTAATGGAAAAAAAAAAGCAGCCTTCCAAATTGTGACAGTAGGCACAGTCTTCTACTTGCAATGACAGTGGCCCGATGAACAAAGGGGCCCAGGTGATGGTTGTTTGATGTCACTTGGAATCATCCAAAGTGAAACTCACTGAACCTCAGTTCACCAAACTTCCAGGGCTCGTGGAATGCCTGTCTAGGTGCCACATTTAACACCCAGTGGGCCACTGGCTCCATTTGGAAAACTGTCCAAATCCTGTCAGTCTAGAAACTTCCTGTTTCTATACCTAACACAGCTGAACCCTGACCCATGCCTTCCACCTAAAACCACCTGCCTCTAAGGGGATAATAGACACACACACACACACACACACACACACACACACACACACACACACCACTTTGCTTCATAGACCATGTCTAAGTGATGCTGGCCCCAGAAGTGATTTCTGACTAATCGTTAGTTGGGTGTGTCTGTTCTTAACTCTCAGCTTTCATCTCTACATCTGGCACAAGAGGCCATTTCCAAAGCTGTCATGTTTTTCAGGGACCTTTAAAAATATACTTAATGTGAATCAAATAGCTACTGCCTGCAAGCCAAGAAAAAATTATGAAATTGAATGTGTAATAAAACATAATGTCAGCATCATTCTCTTGGAATTTATAGAAATGCTATTCATTTATGAAACATTTACAGATGTAATTAGAATTGGTGGCTATTTTGTTCAATTAATAGGAGTCCTAAACCAGTTTGGTGGTACATACCTGTAATCACAGGGTGTTGGACACAAATGTCAGAGGCTAGCAAGTTCATGGTGACTTCAACACATGAACTGTCTCCCAAAAAATGTTTTAACACTGACTCCTAAGAACTCATAAACAGTTTCAACTTTCCCTAGTTAGAGTCTCACCCAATACTTAAAAAAATTAAAACCTTTTAAAAATCTGCCTGTATTTCTTAATTAGAACTTGGGTGGTCCTTGTTATGATATTGGAAAATGTAATACATTTTTAAATTTTTTTCCAACACATACTAAAGTGCTTCTGAAAATACTACAAGTCAGAACAATTTCTTACAATTAGTTCAAGTGGTAGAATCATCACCATCACCTTTGATGAATTTTATTTACATTAAAAATCATAGCTCATAAGAAAACTACGGTATGGTAAATAATAAGGAGTATTTGCTCAGATATGAAGAAAGAAATTACACAGCATCTCACAGAAGCCAAAATTTGCAAAGTGGAAAATTTATCTCAGTAATTTTATGAGAAGATCCTGATTTTAAAATATAATACATGTATATTTTTCTCTATATTTTTTAATAATAAATCTTGTTCTTGTTCATTGACAAGTTAAAAAGGAGTTATAGCCAAAAGATACATTGTTTAAAGGCTCTACAGAGCCCTGGCTGCCCTGGAACTCTGTGTAGATCAGGCGGGCCTCAAACTCGCAGAGATCCACCTGCCTCTGTCTGCTGTGTGCTGACACTAAAGCTGTGTACCATCATGCTCAGTAAACTCTGTCTTTGCTAATATGTGGGCTCCCGAGGCGCAGGACAGCTCTCAGAGGACCCACCTTTAAAACATGCTACGCCAACCTCCACAATGGAAGGAGAGAAAAGTAGTTGTCCATGGGAGCAGGGGTAGGGGCTACAAAGGAAGTCTTTGTTACTTGTGTTATATAGAGTATATATAACACAAGTTATATATAACAGGTATATATAACAGTATATATAACAGGCAGAGTATGAGTCTTGGTTTGTCATTGAGACCATAATTTAACAATGGTGTAGCCTGGGATTGTAATGACCAAGGTATGTAAATGTCCCCAAAGCTCTAGCATCTCTCACTTCCTCCCCTCTGCCCCTTTCCTTGTCTGATCCCAAACTCACATAATTACTATGAATAAGCATGCAAGCCCACTGGACTCCACAAACCTGCCTTTTTCCCCATTTATCAAATTAGCCAAGTGTTGGGGACTGTTTCTGATGCTGTGAAATAATTGGGAATCAGCATGTCCAAACCCTAAAGGTCATTATCCCCAATTGGTTTTTGATCGATCAATAAAGAGCCAATGGCCAATGGCTAGGTGGAGAGGATGGAACCTTTAGATTTGCATGGGCAAGGGACTGAGAGAAAGGAAGACAGGATCACCATGACTGGGGGAGAAGGATCAGATGTAAGAGCTGCAGGAGAGAAAGCCAACCAGCTATGTGAGAATTCAGGTAACTGGCTACTTCCCCGATTGGGCCTGAGGAGGCAGGGGAAGGTTTAGGAGTCTCAGAAGTACTGGAGGGGAGTGTTTGCTATCAGGGGAAGGTTTAGGAGTCCCTGGCCTTTGAACTAGTCATGGCATGTCAAAAATTAACTGGCGTGCGTGCGTGCGTGCGTGCATGCGTGCGTGCATGTGTCTTTCATTCTTGAATCCAGATTGCTCCTGGGTAGATGTACACAAGTAACCACCAGGAGCCAGAGAGGCTTAGCCCAATACCACTATAGCCAAGTCCTGCCTCTGACATACCGTTCAGCTTTTATGGGGACAGTGGCCATATGTTACCTTAAGTATCCATACTGCTCTGTAGCAGTGAGTCTTGGGTACCACAGAGCTTGCTCAAGGGACTGTCCTAGGTTCATCCCCTTGGCTTTCCCAGCCAAGGACTTCAGGGAGGTTTCAAAGACTACTCAGGAGGCAAGAATCCCTTGTTCCTCTAGTTCATGTAGCTGTTTGTTTTTTGTATTAGGTTTTGTTGTTCTTGTTGTTTTTAGTTTTAACTTGGGGTTGGAGAGGACTAATGAGGCTCTCCTAGAAAATGAGAAGGAAATACTGTTCTAGGTCTGAGGGCAATTGCCTTTGGGTGAAGCATGCCCACCCCTCCCACCCTACCCCTGATGAAGAGATAAAACGATGTACCATGGAGCTAGTCCAGGATATGTCCCAACTCGTCAGCTAGGAGGCTGTTGCCAAGCTTGTGTAGAAATCAACGGCCAGCCAGTCTGTCATTTTTCCTGGAACTCCTTTTAATTTCCTGGAGAACAAGGCGGCCTGGTGGATAAACATATCTCAGAAGGGGCTGGATACATAGAAAAACATACCGAGGCATAGAGAAACGTGCAGCCTCGTGTCTAAATAAACTGTTGGTTTTGAAAGGCCAGCTATATTACTGTGGGAGTGCTCCTTTGGGCTGTTTTCTACAAAAGCAGTTTTGAAGCACAGAAACTGGAGATGTCCATGTGTCCAGCCATGGTTGTCCGGTTGGTTGGATGGATGGATGGATGGATGGATGTATGTATGTATGTGTGAGTAGATGGATGGATGGAATAATTATCGGTTAGTTGACTTTTCAACTGTGCACACAGACCTCAATACAGAGGGACAGTTGTGGCCTCTGGGCTCTTCCAACATAGACTGGTACTGTCTGCGCTTCTGCCAAACTGACCCCAGTGCAGCGGGAGTGAGGATCTCTAACATTCTCTGCTAGGCTCCATTCCCTCAGATCCCCACACCAAGAGTGCAAGAAGACATCAACGCTTCCGAATGACTGGCTATGGATAGGCGTTATGATAGTTAACATCCACGTCAAAGAATTAAGAGGAACAAAATCAAGCACAGAGCGGGGAATAGACGACTGTCAGTGGAAAAGGACAAACTATCCCTCAGACATTCCTCGCTAACACCGAAAGTCACTGTAACCTTTTGAGTTTGTATCAGGCAAGATGCGATCGCAAAACCTGCAGCAAATTCAATTTTGTAAGCATCCCCAAGTAGATAGGACACAGGTAAGAAAAATATTTTGAACAAAGATGTCTATCGTAGTCGTTCTTTATACCAAAAAGATGTTCAGCACAACCCTACTGACTAAAGCAGTGTCTTACAGAGCTCGGCAAGCAAGCATGTGGAGACCTGCAATCCTTAGCTGGGAGGCTGGCTGTGCATGGTAGGCAGAGTTTGGCACTGCTGGCTGCTGCCCACTAGATGCCAGTAGCACCCCTCCCAGCCATGACAGTCAAAGCATCTCCAGGCATTGCTCATCTGTGTGACGTTGGAGGTGGGAGGGAAAATGAACACTGGTTGAAAACAATCAGTACAGATGACAAACAGCCACCAACTCTCCACAGGGTTGGGCAGGGGACAGGAAAGGATAAGATCTGGGGAAACGTGTGTGCTTTTCTACAGGGGGAAGGCACTCAGCTAGAAACCCAGAAAGTGTGTGTGTGCGTGCACGAGCGTGTGTACATGTGCTTACATATGTGCCTAGAAGTCAGAGGGGGAGGCTTAGTGTTCTCCTTTATGTTATTCCCTTGAGACAAGGTTTCTCACTGAATGTGGAGCCAGGCAGGAAGCTAGCAAGTCCAGCAATCCTCCTGTCTCCAGCTCCTACATCCTGGAGGTTACAAACTCACCTGCTGATGCCCAGCTTTTTATGTGGATGCCGGGGATTTGAGCCGAGGTTCTCATATTTGCTCAGCAAACACTCTTACTTATTAAGCCACCTCTCAGTTTCTTGGTTTTTATTTTATTTCATTAATTTAGAAGCTGATTCAGACTTAAGACAATGTTGTCTGAGGCTCCACAAAACTTCTGCACAGGGCCAGATCTCCAGCCCTAAGTCTTTACCACAGTTACTAAAGTTGTTTTGGGTGGGTGGGAATGGGCTGGCCACAGATAATATGTAAGTGAGGTATGGTGAACCCTAACACTGGCATTAAGCTTTATTTGCAAGCATTGAAATTTTGTACACTTTTCACGTCACAAAATGGTATGTGTCCTTTGAATTTTGTTTTTAACCATTTAAAAATGCCAATAATGCTCATAGATCTATATAAACAGAACCTAGGTTGGTCTGAGAAGAGGTGCTATCTGAGACCACTGGGCTTCAGGGTACCTAGCATCGGCTAAACTTATGAACTTAATTAGGAGACAGGTTGGAGACAGTGTTCCTGCTTGGGCTGCAAGACACCGAGAGGGATCCTCACTGCAGTTCCTTTCTTGCCCCTCCCCCAGCCTCCAGCCCCACCGAACCCCTGTGGGGTCCAGTATTGCAGGGTTCCTCATGACACTGACTCCTGGGATGCCAGAAGGAAAACATTGCTTTTTGGTCTCTGTTCTTTGTTAAGAACAGATAGGGTTCTCTACCATTTTTTAATGTTGTGTTCTCTTTTTTAAATTTATTTCATTTATGTATAAGGGTGCCTTGCCTGAATGTATGCCTGCAAACCAGGAGAAGGCATCAGACCCCATTATAGACAGTTATGAGCTGCCATGGGGGTGCTGGGAATTGAACTCGGGACCTCTAGAAGAACAGCCATTGCTCTAAACCTCTGAGCCATCTCCCCAGTCTCTATTTTTTGCTATTATTGAAAATAAAAGATCACCGATGGCATTAATCTAGATGTCTGCATGGTTCCCAAGGCCCCAGAAAGCTCTTTACCATGAATTTCATAATTTCTTACTGACTTTGCCACTTAATGACTTCCCTGAGTCCTCCCAACGTCCCTCTTCTTTGACAGTAAAGAGAGAAAACACTGATGGCCTTCCTTACCCACAGAGGCAATCCCTGGTGCAGGAGTAGTTGATCCAGGAGGGAAGCCATCATGGCCTCTGAGCCTGCGTCCTGGGAGTCCACCTGTAGTACTCAGTGTGGAAGGAAAGCCCAGCCCTCCTTAGAACGCTCTGATGGGACCACCACAAGGCCTGCCTGGGATGGCACAGGGCCTTCAACATCCTACTCATCAAATGCAGCAAAGGTAAATATGAAGCATGGCACAAGAAAGCTGAAAAGGGAGGAAGAAGTGAAAAGGAGACGTGGAGAGATGTACCTGAGGAGAAGGGAAGTCAGGAGCCTAAAAGGAAAGGAGAGGGGGCAGGACAACAGGTGCAAAAGGCGGTACAAGATGCTTCAGGGCAGGCAGAGGGCAGCATCATCAGCTCTGGGAGGTGTGTGTGTGTGTGTGTGTGTGTGTGTGTGTGTGTGTGTGTGTGCGCATGCGTGTGTGTATGTGGTGGGGGGTTGTCTCTGTTCTCCCCCCACCCCACTCCTCACTGTTCAAGGACTTTAGATCCCAAAGCCTCATCATGTCTTTTGAGGCTCTGGCTGCTCCTCCAGCCTGGGGTCTGAGATTCCCCCAGCTGGAGGTGTGAGAGTGTCCTTGGCTGTCTCTCCTCAGGCCAAGACAAAAGGATGGGCCAGAGCCTCCTCAGTCAGAAATTCTAGGGAGAGCTCAGAGGAGCAGTGGACCCTGGGATCAAATTGCCCATGTTTTGTTTTGTTTTTTAAAGTCACTTCCCAAGCTTGAGAGCAAGACAAAGGGACCAGAGGGTGGCCCACTGTGTGTAGCCACACAGTTCCCCAAGCCTAAGCATGTAAATCCCATGACTGACACTTCTGCCAAAGGCTCCTTCTTGTCACAAACTCTGTGCTTGGCTATAGCAAAGGGGCAGAGGTCCTCATAAGACAGCCATAAAGTTGCTAAGTGCCACGTCTTACCAGGCCTTGCTCAGGGAGGCTTCAGGAGGTCCTTTTAGGGTCTGTTCCATACGCACTCCTGGGCTCTAAGCCAGTATGGGTTCAGTGTCTCTGAACAAAAGCCACCTTGCGCCGTGGTGTCTTCTCCTACCAGGTATAGCACAAGACAGAGGAAACTGCCTACAAAGCAGGCTGACCTGCTACCTAGCCCACACCACAGTCCATGCCAGTGTCTTACTGGAGGTTTCTGGAATGTCTTGATTTAGCAGCAGTCACTGCATAATAAACTTGGGGAGAGTGGGATGGATAGAACACTTGCCTAGCATAAACAAGTCCCTGGGTTCAATCCCCAATGTTGTAAAAATAAATGTAAGTTCATGGTGAAGAGTCCCAGAAAGAACATTGTTGAAGACCCTGAGAAAGTCTGAGGAGCCTGGCCTGGCATCCCGCTGGGAATCCACTCCTGGTCTCTGTGAAGGAGAGGAAGTGTGCAGAGACAGGGAGAGGAAGTGCAGAGATCAGATTCCTGCCAGAGTCAAGTACCTACAAAACAGCTGTCCTGGACCCTGAGGGTAGCTTCAGCAATGGCCAGGACAACTTAGATCCAGGGGATAAGATCTGACGTGTCCACCTGGGGGTCCTCTAAGCTCTGAAGCTGGGCCCTTCTCTCGAGGCCATCACTTCAAGGAGCCTCTGTGAGAGCACACAGAAGAAAGTAACTTCCTTTTTTCTGTAAAGCACTCAATTCTTCCTGGCATAAGTCAACATCTTTGTCACCAACTTGCAGGCAGCTCAGCAGCAAACTGAACAGGGAGGGGCCAAAGGGGGCTTCAGGAAGTCTCAGTGTCTTTTCTAGGGAAGAGATCCATTCAGTCTCTGAGGGTTTCACATCATAGCAGCACTTAGATTTCTCCCTTGCTGTGCGCTGGAATGTTTTTGTGCACAAGAAACTCCCTGGTTGCCACTGAATTTTTCAGATATGGATTCTGAGCTCGCTCTTCACAGGGTGGCTCGAGTCCTGGACTCTGACAAGAAGACGGAGGTTGCTTCTCAAATTCTGAGTATGCCTCTTCTGCCATTCCCGAACGCTCGTTATGAGAGTCTTCAGAAGCAACCTCAGTTAAAACTGAGGGCTCCTTAAAACTTTTCCCTGGGGGACAGTCAGGCCTAGACGGAGAGGTCACATACTCATTTGCCTCTCCTCCCAAAGTGCTCTCCTGACCCTTTCCAGCTTCCTCTGTTGAAACTATTTCCAGAAAATTCCCAAAGTTTACTACTAGCTTGTCAATGAGGTCATCAGGGACAGGACATGGTTTTAGGACCCTGTCTTCTGTGTTTCCAGAGTTTTCCGTCTCCTTCATATTTGACTTCTACAAAAGAGAAAAAGGGACACCCCAGGGGTCATGTAAGGAGTGCAAATGACTGAGAGAAATCATTAGGTTTGGGACACAGAATCCCTGCCCTTCACATAGCCCCTGCATCCCTCCCTGGTCCAGATAGTGACCAGCTACTTCCGCAGGAGCTTGGCACCGGTGCTCCACTTCCCGAGAACAGCTCCCAATGGCAAGAACAGCTCCCAATGGCCCACAATCCTTTTAGAGCACTCAAGGCTATTTTCCAGACCATATTTACAAAACTCCAGTGGAGATGAGAAGCCTGAAGAAAAGCCACAAAGGCAAAAGACTGCCACCAGACAATCTAAGTCAGACTCACAACAGGGAAGTGGGTCTCTGTCATCTTTGTCTCCTGCCGACCTGGTCCAGTGCCTGGCGTACAGTTTGCAATTAAATAAAGCATGCTACAGAGGACTGTCCTGCAGACTATGCAAAGCAGGTCTTTTCAGCTTAATAAATAGGAGACCAAAAAGGCCAATGTAACAGAAGTGAAGAAAAGAGGAGCAAAACCAGAGCTCATCATTACAAAAATGACCATTTTTTTTCTTTTTTTAAATGCTAAGTTGAAGAAAAAGTCTAATGTTTTAAATTCTTGCATTGAGGCCGACCTGAGAAAGGACTTTTAATACTAAGTGACCTCAGAGCTACATTTGCCTAGACTGATTTCCACTTAAGGGGGAAGTCATAAGTTAGACATTTTTCAAGTTTTCTATTTAAAAAATACCCTTAAATAGAGGATTTCTACTTTTAAAAAAAGTACACCAGGAAACCCTACTGTTAATTAAACAATTACACCTACCCTTGGAGAGATACATTCAAAGTTGCCTTTGGCTTGCCATTTCCCCTGGTACTGTCGTGTCTGAGCAGCCCCCAGATTAATTTGCTCTTAGCTGCTTTTTAAATGACCTCAGAGGTGGCAGTCAGGCCCTTTTCCTCCCCATCAGAAAGCCAATCTGTGAAATAATTCTTCTTCCATGGTATCCTTATAGGATCACTTCTGGGGGGGGGCAGATATGTCGGGCCCTGGTGAGGGTCTTTCCTCCAGTTCTAAGTGCAAGATGGAAATTACAGTAGGAAGGCTGATTCCTTCTGACCATTCACCTGTGCCCTGGGTCTTTCAGACTTTCAGTTCTTTCTCTGTGAACCTTGGGTAAAGCCTCTTCTATTCTCATCCACCTGGGCCTCCTCCCCAAGTCAGTCTGTACAGTTTCCTGGACAAAACCCAGTAATGTGTACCTTGAAGTCATCTTCCAGCCACGTGGCTAAACTACTGTCAGCAGGGTTAGGAACGTCAGGACAACACAGATGAGTCAACCGGCTGTTAAAAGGAGATTTTAAGAGAGGAGGTGAGTTCAGGACATGGTCCATGCATAGTGCATGGCTAACCTAAGGGCAAGGTTTACTAAAGGCAACTGTATGACTCAAGAAGGGTCTGGTTGGTTTGAACAAGAATGGCCCCCACAGGCTCACATGTTCGAATTCTTAGTCCCCAGCTGGTGGAACTGTTTGGGAAGGATTAGGAGGTGTGGCTTTGTAGGAGGAGGTGTGTCACTGGGAGCAAGCCTGGAAGTTTCAAAAGCCTACCCATTCCCAGTTAGTTCTCTCTCTGTGACATGGCTGTGTCTCAAAGTATGAACTCTCAACTACTGTTCCAGAGCCAAACCAGCCTTTTTGCTGCCATGCTCTCTACCGTAATGGTCATGGATGGACTCTAACCCTCTGAAACTATAAACTTCAAATAAAAACTTCACAAGTTGCCTTGTTCATGATGTCTTATCACAGCAATGGAAAATAACCAAGACAGAAGGTAACTGCCCAGCTTTCAATTCAATAAGAGTAAACATCCTCACTATTAACTGACAGGAAATACAAAGCAGTTGTCTATGGGACATATTATATCCTAACCTCCCTTTCTCTATTACCCCCGTATCTCTACCCTGGTCCTGATGTTGGAAACTGCATTACAGTCACTCATGGCAAATGTATTCTCAGGAGCAGCTGATGCACTAACTACTCACACTTCTGCATAGTGTTCCCAAAGTAAGTTCCCAACTTCAGCACCAGCATCACCCACTAATCAAAATACACATTCCTAGTCTTTATCCCAGAACTCTGAGTCAGAAACCCTTGGGGCGTGATCCAGTTCTGACACATGTCTAGATTGAAGATGATTAATGAAGAATACAATGTACAAAAACTTGTGCTGTGACTTGGCTGCAGTATATTGATGCTGATTGAGGTTGACATTAGCTTAGTCACAAATGAAGCCCAGCTGCTGGGCAGAGAAGGTTCACAAGGGCCAGTGTGGAGCACGATACCAAGGAGGAACACTGAGGCAGACCAAGGCTCACTGCAGGGAGAAATCCAAGATGCCGAAGACAAGCGTCTTTCCCCACACTGGCAAGAGCAGGCAGGACAAACGTGCCTGCAGCCAGCCTCCCAAATCTGTATCACAAAGAACAGATCTGTGCTCTCACCCAGTTGGCTAAGATCCAGGGCTCAGTTTCCTTTCTGCTCTAGCCTCTCAGGACAGACATTGGCAGACAGAGCCTATGGGGCAGGTAGCACTCCCCTGGCCTTGGAAGAACCTAGACTTGGTGTACAGACCTGCACATGTATGTCTTCTCGTTTGAGGGACTCCTCATGAGTCTGAGGGTGTGGCCCTTAATCATTCCCATACATATGAAGCAAATGAATGCACAGCCCTCCCGGGGGCAGGGTTCCCTCTCACCCAAGGCGCCACGATGGCACCCTACTGCTGATTTTTAAGACATTCACTGTCAATTATGAACTCACTTTGGCTTTCTGAGACCCAAAGTCACCGTTCTGATGCTAAGTAGAAGAAGGCCTCCTCCAACCAGAGATGTTAGAAGGACAATTTCAAAGACACCTTTGTGACAAAGAGAGCAAAGTACTGTTGTCAGTAAAGTTCCCTGACTCCTCAACAACAATCAAATATTGAATTTTTCTTTTAGCTTTTCTTTTCTTTTTTTTTTTCTTTAGGAACATGTCCCAATAATTTCTTATTTATATCCAATTTGTTTTTATTGAGACCACTGGGAGTTTGGTTCCCTATCTAGCTGTCCTCTCCCTATATAACACAATAGATATTGATATATTTTCTTTTGTATTATTATATTTTACTTGTACAGAATAGTGGGTTGCATTGACATCTCCAAATATTACAAATTGTGAACTGATAGATATTGGGTTTGCCAGGAACATCTTCCAACTTCATTCATTCAGTCAGTACTTACTAGTATAACTATTAGCCAGCCATTATTCTGAGAAATAAAACAAAGAAATAAGCAAAAAAATCAGATCCTTACTCACATGGTTCATATATTTTGGGGTAGAAAAGCTCACACAATAAACTTTGACAGGTAATCTTTGACTTGTCGGCTTGCCTGGACTAATAGATAACTACCGAATGGTAAATACATGCTATTGTGTGTCTGTGAGGGTGAGTCCAGAGGACTGATATGGAAGAACACTTAGAGGAGGGTCCACTCTGAGTGTAGGCAATACCATCTGATAGGCTGGCAGTACCATCTGATAGGCTGGCAGTACCATCTGATAGGCTGGCAGTACCATCTGATAGGCTGGCAATACCATCTGATAGGCTGGCAGTACCATCTGATAGGTTGGCAGTACCATCTGATAGGCTGGCAATACCATCTGATAAGCTGGCAATACCATCTTATAGGCTGGCAGTACCATCTGATAGGCTGGCATTACCACCAGATGGGCTAAAAGTCAAAAAAGAGAAAGAGGGTCAGTGAACCCAAGCTCCCTTCCTGAGCACGAACACTGATTGCTGTGGCCGTTTTCCACAGATTTCCCACTTCAGCTTAGCCAGCCTTTGGACACAGAGTCACTCTAGCAACTCTGCAGAGAGCTTCCAGGCTCTAGCTTTAGATGGGGACTGAATCATTAACTTCTACTCCTGTCGTAAACATTCAGATTTCTCAGACTGAGCAGCTACCAGGGTCTCTGCTTCTGCAGCATGGTGAATGCCACTGCTGGAGAACCTAGCTTCTAATAGCGTATATACCATACCAGTTCTGTTCTCCTAGGGAATCCTAAGTAATAGAATTTTAGAAGTAGTATCAAAAAGAATTCCAAGAAGACGTTGTTAGTCTGCAGAACAGAACATGTTTTCTGTGTAAAGCCCCATGTCCTGCTCATGGTTTTCAGAGCCCTGGTCTACTTTATTCTTCAGGAATATAAATAACAAGAGACTTTTGTGATGCATCAAGAAGACATTTTTTTGGCTTATAGTAGTTATTGCAAAACTTGTCAGTGTTGCTTTGAATTGATTTGATTGGTTAGTTGGTTGGTTGGTTGGTTGTTTGAGACAGGGTTTCGCTCCAGGCTATCCTGGAACTCGCTCTGTAGACCAGGCTGGCTTTCCTCTTCTTTTTCCTTTGTCTGTTACACATCCTTCAGCTTTCCTATTAAATATCTTTCTTAACCAACCACCATATGAAACTATTATATTTCACATTATTTGTTATATCTAACAAATTTGTCTTGCTTTTTATGTTTTCAATGTAAAAGCTGATAAGTTTAATACACACATCTTTCTTTTTGCAAACAAAACAAAACAAAACAAAACAAAACAAAACAAAATCCCCGCCACAGATGGTAACGTTAGGTCTCTTGTTAGTGACCTTTGATCAACCAGTTTTTTCCTTCCAAGGTTCTATTGCACAACTCTTTGACATTTAGAAACTGGTGTAAGCTCAGGCAACAGCCTTTGACGTGGCTGAGGCTGAAGCTGATATTGTTTGCTTCATCTTAAGATTATTTGAGGCTGCCTATCAGGAAGGATCAAAATGACCACCAGTCTAACTCGACCCTCCCTTTGCCAGCTCCTCAGTAACTCCTCATTGCTTACCTTCTGGGAGGCGAGTGAGCTAGAGAGAGCAGAAATCACACTCTGCTGCCCTCTGCTGGCTTTCCTTGCTCCTGACAAATGGCATTTCCAACCCAAGGTAAACTGCAGAATGAGGCCTGCCGCTAGTACTCACTGATTGACAGTGTCTTGAAGTTTATTCTCGTGCCGTTGTTACCTCCAGCTCTGGTGCTGGCCATGACCCAAACAGAATAAGAAGTCCTTCGTGACAGAGACTCCAGGTCATACTGAAGGGCGTGGGAGTTAACAGTCTTGGCTGAAAGGAGAAATAGAAGCCGAATAGTACAGCAAGTCGAACTGAAATTGTGCATTGGCGTTGACCCAGGGTGCCCTGATCCGAATTCTAGCTTCTCAACTTCAGTTTAAAACAAGTCCATCAAGACGGGCTAATGATCCAAACATAAGAGATAAAAGTATAAAACTCTTCAAAAGCCCAAATAACTAAACCACAACTTTGAATCGTGAGCGTTTTTTTTTTTAAATGATACCCAAAAATACAAGCAACTACCTAAAATAATATTAAACTGAACTTCATTAAAGTTAGGAAGCTTTTGTTCATCAAAAGACAGTATCAGGACTGAAATAACTGTCTACAAAACTGAAGAAACTATTTGTAAGTCATGTATTAAATAAGGAGCTTGTACATACAGTACAAGGAACACATAACCCCAAACTACAAAGACAATCTAATGTTAAAATTGGTGAAGAAGTTAGAAGACATTTCTCTGAAGAAGATATGCAAAGGCCAACAACTACATGAAAAAATGCTTGGTGTCATTAGTGACTAGGGGAAAAGGCTGTCTAAATGTGATACCCCTTGGAAAACAGATGCTGTAAGATTATCTTATTTTAATTTGCAGCGAACGCAAAGCCTTGTGCATGCTGGGTACGTGTTAGGGCTCTGAGATGCCTCCTCAGCCATGATTACTTCTTTGAAATAATCTAAATAGGCAATTTATAGACAGAGTCTTGTAGTTACCAGAGGCTGAGGGAGGAGGGGCCGGGTAGCAACTGATTAAAAGAACACAGAGCTTCCACACGGAAGGGGAGAAGAGAGAGGTGGTGATTACACAATTTAGTAAATGTTCTTAAGACCACCAAACTATACACCTTCAAATATTTAGTCTCAAGTTTTACATTATGTGTATTGTACGATAACAAAATCAAATTTAGCTTAAATGGGAATCAAAGCATAACACAGAGCTTAGGATGTCAGAAGATACTGTGGACTCAAAAAGAAAGGACCCTGGGCAACAGGCAGTAGAACTTATGCTCAAAAAAGCTCTGCACTAAGAAAGTACCATCAAACAAGGCCTGTCCCTGCCTATGAACCCACTCTTTAAGATGGGCAGATCCCATTCAAAACTATGGTCCGAAAAGTTAGAGGGGACCTGCCCATTCTGTGACTGAGCAGAAGAGATCACATCAACCCCTCCCAGTCCTCCTTGGGACTTCTTTACACTTTTCCAACTCGTGAGGTGGTGCCCTCGGGGCTCTATTTGGATAAGTGTGCAGGTCACAGACCTGGGAGCCTGCTCTGTGTCAAGTTTATTCACATCATCTGGGGGGAGCAGAGAGGTGGCTTGAGTTTGCTTAGCTAGGCCATGTGCACACTTACAGAATTCTTTTCCACCTTCAGCTTGGTAAAATATAGTGTAATTGTTGATAAATCCATTTCTAATATCCCTGGGAATCTCTTTCCATGTGATCGTGGCTGTCTTCAGACCGATGTTCTCCACCCCGGTCACAGGACCTTTTGATGGAGCTTCAGAGGACAGGGAAATTTAAAAAACAATTACCAAAGTTGAATCACACCCCAGAAGATCAACCCCTGCCCTAGAGTTGCTACCATTGTTCAGACAAAAACCACAATGCTGGGGTTGGGATAAAGAGGTTGAAAGGGGACTGAGGAGTAAACTTGTTTGTAGAGATTGCTTTTCTTCCCTAGTCAGACGAGGAATTTCAAAGCCTCAAGAAAATGTACTTTCCTGTAGCCCCCCATTCCAATTAGCACCCAGCTCTCATTCCTGTCTGTGAAGTGTAGCTATGAGCAGTTGAAGACTAACTTCCCTGGCCTATGTTTATACGGCAGGAGACACTTTCCAGTACTGGCTCTAGAAGATGCTCATTTCAGAAAGGATAAAGTCTGAGTAATACACCTTGCTCATTGTCTCATAAAAGTCACCTGAAAGGATGCAAGATAGCCCAGTGGGGAAGGCATTTGCCATGGAAGCATAAGGTCATGCAAAAGGCTGGCATAGTGGCCTCTGTTATAAGATCAGAGCTGAAGAGGTGGAGACAGGCAGATCTCTGGAGATTGCTGACCAGCCAATGGGCAGCTAGACTAATGGGCAAGCCCCAGGTCCCAGGGAGAAATCTCAAAATATAAAC
This sequence comes from Rhabdomys pumilio, assembly GCA_030674055.1. Lineage (NCBI taxonomy): Eukaryota > Metazoa > Chordata > Mammalia > Rodentia > Muridae > Rhabdomys > Rhabdomys pumilio. The sequence continues at coordinate 34,196,522 of JANHMN010000014.1, forward strand.
AAGGTGAATGGCTTCTGAGAAATGACAAGTAAGGTTCGCTTCTAGCCTTCTTCCCAGAGAAGCATTTTCAACATGTGTATGATGAGCTTAGTATGCTTCCTGAATTGATCCTAATTAATGTTAACTTTGGTGACAGCCTCAGTTGCTGTTTTGTGGTGCCATTTCACGCCTGTGAGCTTCAATTCCCCATTGTAAAGTGGGAAGTGACTGGATCTGTTGAACTCCTTATATTTACCCACTGGTTGAAATTTAGTGACTCGATGGGTGGTGGTGGTGCACACCTTTAATCCCAGCACTTAGGAGGCAGAGGCAGGCGGATTTCTGAGTTCAAGGCCAGCCTGGTCTACAGAGTGAGTTCCAGGACAGCCAGGACTACACAGAGAAACCCTGTCTCGAAAAACAAAAACAAAAACAAAAACAAAAACAAAAACAAAAACAAAAACAAACAAAAAACAAAAACAAAAAAAAAAAAAGAAGAAATTTAGTGACTCTATACCCTGGGCCCAAGCGTGTCAAACACACATAGCTGAAGATGAACACTAAGTTAGGGCAGAAACGAGCCTTGAAACAGCCCTGCATCTGAACTTGTAAGAGCCAATTTCCTTCCCCCAAAGTTGGTCCACACATACCTTTTTCTTTGGCATAAGCTTGGATTGAATATGGCTCTCCGACTCGTTGTCCCAACACTGGATACACTGATATATTATAGCATGTGAAAGGTTCTAATTTATCTTGAGGAGAGATGGGGGCGGGAGAGAGCTGAGTAAGTACACAGAATGGCAGAGTAGAAAACAAATAGAGGACTGAGTTGTGATCTAAGACTTACAGAAGATGTTCTGTTTCTCTCTAATGCCTGCTCTTGTTCTGAGATGTTCTAACTCCCAGAACTAAATTGAGACAATTTTAAGGAAATTACAGCTCCATCATGAATGTGGGGAGGGGGTCCTTCCTCCATCAATAATCTTATCATGTGACTTGGAGACATACTGAATAAAATCTAGCCCTTCTGACAACAGCATGTACTCAAGTACCATGAATTCTAGTTCTCCACCTGTCCACATTCCTTCATAAGGCTTTGTGTTTTGTTTGGGGAGGCAACATCTCATGATATAGCCCAGGCTAGCCTTAAACTCAAGATCCTCCACTTGCCTCAGCCTCCTCCAGAGGGCTAGGATTATAGATATATACCACCATGCAGGGCTTGTGCATTTCTTAATATGGATGCCAGTAAGATTCACAGCAGCCGTGCTTGCCTTCACTGAGCAAACCGCTCAACATTCCAGCATGAAGTGGGAGGGGCGTGTGAGAATGAGATCCACCTCTAGCTGAGGCACTGTTATAGGCAGTTGATGGGTGATAGGGGTGGGAGAGTCAGTTTTCTTCAAGGGTGTGTCCCCCACTCCCCAATAGGCCAACCACTATCAGTGGGTGGCTCTACACCTATGCCTATACGGACAGCACTAATTCCACTCAGTAGGTTATTTAAAAAAGAAAAATAAAGGGAGGGACAGAAAGCTGGGAGAGGTGGGATGTAGATCTGGGAGGAGTTAGTTAGATACGGGCAAAATCCACTGTATGTTCATATGAGATTATCAGACTCAAATAACATATTATTTTTTAAAGCCTTACTTTTTTTTAATGTTAAACTATAATTTGCACTGGCAGGGTAGCTGGTGAACATTATTGTTTCCTATGTCTCCATTAACATGAGTACATAAGATTATGTTTCGTTCCCACCTGGGAACAGGCTCTCTGTGCCAGCTTCGCCTGGGAAATGCTGAGAGCTGTGACAGTTACGAATCGTCTCCAGGGCTGTCCACACAGCCTTCAAAGTTGATCTAAATGAAACCAAATTCTGCACCAAGGGAGCCTGCAGACTCTGAGTCAGCTACCTTGCTCGATGGTCCAGTTAGTGACCTGAGACACAGATTCCCAGGAAAGAGCAGGCAACTTCGACTTGGCCGTCTCTGGGAGCCACTCCACTATCCAAGTGTCCACCTCGGGAATGGAGCTCTGCCAGTCCACCACCAGCAGGGGCTCAGCTATCTGGGCCTGCATGCCCTTGATGCACTGGAAGGCTGAGGAGAGGGGGAAAAGATTGGTTCACAAATCAGCCCAAATGTACCAGCCCCATTGGCATCCAGTCATTGCCAAATAGCAAAGGGTCAAAGTTCAAGATCTTTGTAGCTCCAAAACCTTCCCTTTTGTCCTTGTCTTTTTCCCTTATCGAATATCTCTGATGCCTTTTAAATCTGCTTTAACCTCCCCTAAACTAACAAGATTCCAGAAACAGATCTCACTAGTAGATAGTATCTGGAGGGACTTGCAGCCTACGCATCCTCCATAAGTCAAAGTCTCCAAGCAGGAGAGGAAACCTATCCTCATCCCTCAGTGCCGCAGCTCATGGGTTCCTTTCTCAAACTGGCTCTGCATTTGAGATCTCCATTGCTACTCCCAGAAACTCAGGCAGGTAATTTGTCAACCTGAAAAGGCTGCTGGGTTAGAGAGGATGAAGGCAAGGCAAGGACAGAGCCAGGGCAAGAAGCACAGAGCTTGGACATTGGCACCTCTTCCCCAGGGCTCCTGCTGCTTCTCCCCTGACTTCCCCCCGCCCACAGCTGTTATGTGTTGATGAATATTCTCCAAAATGATACCCCTGTGCTACAGAGAATGACTTTATGTGGAAATGAGACCACCGTAGATGTAGGGTGGATGGTGGGCCCTGCAATCAATGTAACTGATATTCTTATTAGAGAGAGAAATTAGAGGAGTGCAAGGCTGGGAAAATGGCTCAGTCAGTAAGATGCTTAAGATAGAAGCACAAGGAGCCGAGTTTGACCCTCAGCATCCACATAAAATGCTGAGTTCAGGGGACTTAGAGGCAGAGACAGGAGGACCCTTGAACCTGTCTCCTTACCACTGAGATGGCTCACTAAGGAGTAAAGAGAACATGTCTCTTGCAGAAGACTGAAGTTGAGTTCCCAGCACCCACGTTGGATATTCCTAAGTGCCTGTAACTTAAGCTTCAGGGAGATCCAATGCCTCTGGCCTCCAGGGACAACTACACTCACAAGCACATACCCACGTACATAAGCGCATAATTTAAAATAAGAAAAATAAATCTAGAAGGGTGTGGTGATGGGATGCATGTCTTTAACCCCAGCATTTGGAAATTCCAATACAGCAGGGTAACAGAGAGAATATCTCAACACACACACACACACACACACACACACACACACAGAACTAGCATGCATGCTAGCATGTGCGTATGCACAAACACACATGAGTGTGCACACACACACACCTATGTAAACATTAAGGTGGAGAACAATTGAAGAAGACAGCTGATGTCTGCCTCTGGCCTCTGTACATGTGAACAAATTAATATGTGCACAGAAATGACACACAAAAGAAAAATAAAGATGAGAAAGCAAGCAAGCAAGTGGAGATGGAGAGGTAGAGAGGAAGAAGCTGGAGATATTCAAGCTGCCCCAAGCCAGGGCCTAGGGCCACAAGAAGTGTGAAAAGGTTGAAGAGGATCCACCTCTAGAGACTGGGGGATGGGGTAGGGGTGGGAGGTGGGGGAGTGGAGCATGGTCCAGTCCACAACTTGCTTTCCCATACGTCTAACCTCCAGAAACATGGGACAATGTGTTTCTGTTGTTTGAGACCACCCAGCTGGTGGTGGTTCACAGCAGTAGCCTTAGGACACGAAGATAGTACCTTTGCTTAATTAGCCTCTGGCCTGTGTCCTCCATTTCCTCCTCTGCTCTCCTGGAGGCACTTTCTTAGCAAGTGACTAAGACAGCAAGGATTCCTGCCCTGAAGATGATGAGCACACCTCCAGACCTCACAGTTCTCTGGCTCACCAATCCTGGAGCTCCGAGAGTGGAAGAGCCAGGTCTAACTTGCCAGGTGTGCTGCAGGGGCTGGGAAGAAGATCATGAGGAGGTCGGAAAGGAGTCCAGAAACTATGAATCAGCCATGCAAGAGGGAATGCTCGGCCTCATTGAGGAAGTGCTGAGAGAAAAGTTTCTAAATCATCCTACTGAACAACACTAATCACCACTCTTCGTCAAGAACACCTTGGGCACTTGCTCCTAAAAGACTCTTGAGAGGAAGAGGGTACATGATCAGCCCTGGAGGTGGAGAAGAGGTCTGACTGTGAAAATCTTATGCCTTGTGACGGTCTCGAAGACCACCATCCTAGATCTACCCAATACTGTTCTCAGGGCCAGTTCAGTCTGAACTCCAACTCTCTCCCTGATGCTGTCCCCACTGTTCCTCAGGCCAACTCACCATTCAAGTGGCTTTGCTTCTCCATATCCTGTACCAGATTAATTCTGCCTGTGACTGAAGACCATAAATTTCAAGAAGTTAAAGAGTAGAGAGACCCTGAAGGGTTATCTCTGCCAATCCTTTAAAGATGATGCCCACAGAGGCAAATAACTATCGTGGCTTGTACAGCATATATGACCAGAATTCCAAGTCACAATATTGTGGTGAGAATTTTGATTTCTTTAAAAACCCAGGTATGTTATATGACTATGTCTCTGTTTTAATCCCAGGTGTGGGGAATGGGACTGCTTCAGAATATCCATGCCACTGTGATTGTCTCATGCTCTAGGACAGGCATGATTTTTGCCAGCTGCAGATAGTTTATGTTTAGAATTCTGAGGACTCAAGAGGTCATAAATTCAAGAGCTCCGAGAGGGCCTGTGGCAGCTACTGCTCCCTCTGCTGCTGCTGCTCATTCCTGCTGCTGCTTTTGCAATTGCTGGATTGCTAGTTGGTGGTTGGAGATATTCTGATGACAATGATTGGACTTGCTCCAAAGTACTTGATGCCCGTAATCAGTAGAAAGTAGTCTAAAGAGATCTATGCCCTCTTTCTCCTCCAATCTTCTTTCTCTCTGATCTAGTGTTAGGGAGTTGGAAAGGATTGGGGTGGAACAAGGGTCAGAAAGGTGGTAGATATAAGAACCCAATAAAGTAATCAAAAGCCTAGCTAGACATTATAAACACTAATTCTAAGATAAATACATTACACCAGTTTAGTTCATGCAGATCTGGGTTGGGATTGCACTGGAAATATCATGTACAAATCACGTTCATCGTGTTGAAGACAAACCTAACAGAATCTGCCTCTTGGGTCATTTCAAGGATGAGATAAGCCATACGTTGTTACAATGCCTAACACAGCCTAATGCACAACATGTGAAATCATATTGACTCAATGAGAGTTAAGCACCAACACTATTATTACTTAACTCTTTCCTATCTGGTTTTACTTTATTAAATAAAATTCTATAGAGTCTCACATTTCTCTGATAAATTATGATAAACACTGAACAAGTATCCAGTCAGAAGTATAATGGACATTATGTTTCCCTGTGTCTCCATTAACATGTGCGGATAATGCCTTTTGACACACACATATGCACTGTATCAAACATCTGCTGTCATCAGTGGTCACTGATACTGAAAAAGGATGACCTAAGCTCTTCTAAGACAACCTTCTGCAAGCTTCCTCTATAAAGAGCTAGACTGTAAGCATTTTAATGTTCAGAGGCTACACAGTCTCTATCACAATTACTCATTACACAACTGTTGTGCAAAGAAGCCACAGAGCACATGAAAAGATGTACATGGCAATATTTTAAAAGTTCACTTGCAAAACAAAAATGCATTGGGCCCGATTTAGCCCATACATTGTCTAGGACCATTATAGGTAATAGTTTCAATACCAAATCTAAAAAATCCTAAGTGAATTTAGCATCATTTTAGTTAAAGTATATTTTATAGTATTTTTAAGTTGACAATCCATAGTAGAAATGTAATTAATCAGAACTTTATTAAGAATGACAGTAAGCTACTGTAACCTAGTATCTAAGTGGTAGAGAGCTTGGCTGTATAACAAGTACAGGGTCTTCGGTTTAATCCTCAGCATGAGAGGGGCACAGAGAGACAGAGACACACAGAGAGAACCATGAAAATAGAATTAGAGCTGTAACTCAATCAGTGAAATGCTTCCCTAACACAATGAAACCCTGGGTTCAATCCTTAGCACAGCATAACCCTGGAATGCTTGTATACTTGGGAAAGAAACACGAGGATCAGAAACTCAAGGTCATCCTTTGACTCATCGTGAGCTTGAGGACAGCCCAGTTACATGAGACCCCGTCTCAAAACAAACAAAAGGAACAGTGATCAACACCAAACAAAACACTTCCACAGAGAATCTCATTTATCACACACAACAGTTTTGTGAGATAGATGTATTACATAAGAGGTCCAGTTTACAAGCCATCTTAAAGGGGTTAGCTGGCTCACTCAATGGGAGTGGTATCAACACAGCACACACACACAACACAGGACTCATACACATATACACATAAGACAGCACTCATACACACACATGACACATCACACACGTATGTACAACACACACAGGACATAGCACTCACACACATGCACATGACACAGCATTCACACACATACACACATATGACACAGTACGCACACTACACACATACACACACACACACACACACACCACAGCATTCACACGCAATCCAAGAAGGCTTTTTAGTCCAAAATAGACAATAAGGCTTTGCCACTTTGCCAGGGTTCAGTAATATCCAATGTGTGGACTCAGTAGATGCCAGGCATGGTGGCTGATGTCACCATCACCATCACCATCACTTGTGAGGCTGATGCCGAACTGACTATAAGTTAGAGGGCAGCTGCTGAGTGGGATCTCTTCTCAAAAAAAGAAAAAAAAAAGAAAAAAACCTTAACAGCAATTTATTGGCAAGTCTATACACATACAAGGGGTTTTCCTAGCTGGGTAGTCAGACAGAAGGGAGGAAAGACAGAAAACAGGACAAGGAACACTAAACCATAGCTGGGACACAGGGACATCTGGGAAGGACAGAGTTCAGAAGAGGACCTGGTTTTGGTAACACAGGTCTTGAATATGACTATTTTTGGTGGCTCAACCCAGCATTCAAGCATTTGGACCGGAACCAACAGAAGCAGCAAGCAGAGCTTTGAGGCTTTGACTGTGCTGTGTGAGTCGTCTTTACTCTTAGCACTGGCTCTGTCCCACGGGAACTGTAATTTTGAGTAGAGGCTTGCTAAGCAGATTCTGTATCCCCACAACAACCTAAAGAGCCCACGTTCCTCCCTCTTTGATCCGATTAAAGACGAACTGCTACCCTGAGGACAGAGACAACTCTTTCTTTAACCAGATGGGGCTACACATTGAGAAAAAGGTACCTACTCTCCTCATGAACATCTGGGACCCTCAGGATGGCCTCTTGGGACTTGCCAAGAGAATTAAAAGAAGTCACAGACACACAGTATGCCTGGTTCATCAGAAGCAGTTCATACTGCTGGGTAGTGATGTTGTTTATCTCTGTGAGGTTAGTGCTGTTCTCTGCAGAGTACTGTATGTTGTAGCCAAGTGTTTTCTCCAAGACTGGGGCTCCTCTTGCCTTCTGTATCCAAAGAAAACAAAAGTTATTGCCAATACCAGAAAGAGAAAAGCACAGAAACAATGATAAATGGAGAGATGTCATGTTAGCCATCAGACGCTAAGCTGCAAGCAAGTGATTATCTTTCCATTACAAATGTTTGTTGGTGGGTGATGTTAACCCTTCAAGTGCCATCTTTATCAATCACAATCTATATCAAATTGTAACTTGACATTTGTTCTTAATACAAGTCCAGTTTCATGGGGCCAAGCTGGTGTGAGCAAGCCACCTCTAATTCCATCCGTGTCTTTTCTTCTATCATGTATGGGCAGGGTTGTAAAATCTAGAGTCAAGGCAATTATTTCTGGGCCAAAACCAAGTTCAAAGTCATCAAAGGTTGGTAGGTAGCTGTGCCTTTATCTTTAATTCCTATAGTTTCCCTCTAAAGGGAGATAGATTGCTATGTCCTGGGCATGATGTCCAGCTAGGTAATCCAGCTAAAGGGACTAAAATACTCAGGGCTTCCATGCCAATCCTCTTAGCAGAGAGCACAAAGTGAAACCCCAGAAACCCTGACCCAGATTCTTATTTCTAGTCTTGACCTTAGACCCACTGACCAGATGTTTTGTCTAGGAGTAAGCATGCTGAGTATTTCTTGGGAATTATGGGGACTCCCAGTTTTTCAATATCTATTACTCATTGCAAACGTACAAGGAACAGGATGGGTGGGTGTGTAGTCAGATAGAACTTTCATTCACTTTGACCCAGTGCCATTCTAGTCCAGGAATTTCCCTTTCAATGGCCAGAGGAATAAAAGACCAGCTAGAACCTGTCTAATGTCTAATGTCTAGACTAGAGGTCCTTATCTCTCCCCTTTTGTCTTTTGCTGCCATGTAGTTCATATTTTTTTTAAAAAAAAATTGCTGGATGTTATTATTTATTCACTTTCAGTGCTGGAAATCATGCCCACAGCCTTACAATGCTAGGCAAGCACTCTACCACTGAGCCTATCAAATTCAGTACTTACGTGTGTACAAGTCTGTGGTTCTCAAGTCAGTCACAAACTCTCACATCCTCAACCACCATCAAACTTTAGGGTCTTTTAGTGACTGCTTTGCTAAATAACTTGAATTCTTAAGAAACCTAGAAAGGGGGTGGTAGCTCATGCCTTTAATCCCAGCACTCTGGAGGCAGGGACAAATGATCTCTGAGTTCAAGGACAGCCTGGTCTACAGAGTGGCTTCTAGGACAGCCAGGGATATGCAGAGAAACCCTATCTCACAAAGCAAAAACAAAACAACCCCCCCCACACACACAAACAAAATAAAACAAGCAGAAAACCACCAACTCCTGGGGCACAGAGGCAGAGGCAGGTGGGGAAGTCTGGTCACTTACTTCTCAGGCTGGCCTGCTGGATTCTTCCCACAGCACAGCAAAATTAATAATCTCAATGTCCCTGGCTGTGCTTTCCTATGTCCACATCTCTGCCCACGGAGACGGACAAAACAAAGTCAACCCTGAGATAACTGGTTTGGACAATGTCACTTAGCAAGTCAGGGTGATGTCTCCACTCAAAAGGACTTAAGTTGCCAAACTTGAGCAAACAGATTATTTCTTGGTAGCTCTGGAGACATACAATTGAGTCCAAATAGCTGCTGCTGCCGCCGCCTCCTCCCTCCTCCTCCTCCTCCTCCTCTTCCTCCTCCTCCTCCTCCTCCTCCTCCTCCTCCTCCTCCTCCTCCTCTTCTTCTTCTTCTTCTTCTTCTTCTTCTTCTTCTTCTTCTTCTTC
>JANHMN010000014.1:34215786-34235384 GCA_030674055.1 Rhabdomys pumilio
TTGGAGGGGGGGCCGTGGTGATGGCGTGTTGGAGGGGGGGCCGTGGTCATTTCTGTTACATTTGAACCATTTATGTTACATACTGCAAAAGCAATTAGTGGTCAGCAAGATACCTCCTGTTTATTGTTCCTTTTTCTCCTCATTTAATTAATTCCTTCCTTCCTCTCCCTTCTTTTTGCCCTTTCTTTCTTCCTCCCTCTCTTCCTCCTTCCATAACACTATATGTCTATTATTGGCCCTACTGTGGTAAATATTACTTGTGGGTTTCTGCTCCACCTTAGATTAATTAGTTCCTAAATAAAAGACACAAAACCTTTATATTTATAATAAGCCTTAAAGCATTAGAGCTGGGCAGATAACAACCTTCTATGCTATTTTTTCCATTAAAAAAATAATTTTTTACTATTACTAATTTATTACTAATTTATTACTGTTACTAATCCCGAGATACCACTTGCCATGCTCCACCTGGGCCGCTCCTACTCCAACTGGCTGGACCTCATGGCCCCAGTCTCACAATCCACCTACCCTAAGGTACCTTCTTCCTTCTCCTCTTTCTTCTCATGGTCTCTTCTCAAACCCCAAGCCTAGGAACCTAAGCGCCCACCCCCCACCTCTCTTCTATCTAGCTACAGGATGTAGGCATCTTTACTCAACCAACAGTTTTAAATTAAGGAGCAAGGTTTGCACCTCAAAAGCTGGCATACATGAGAATTCATTTGTCTGGAGGCAACAAGACCTTATGATACAGAATTTAGCATTACAATACAATAGACCAAACCTCAACAGGCCCACAGTATATATCTATTATTCCCTCAAACTCTGAGTCTGCATTTGAACCTAAAGCTTCCTTTATTAGGGGAAGGAAGTTGGAAGAACAATTACCCCAAATGTCCCTACACAGATATCATCAACCACTTACCTATGGAGTTTAAATCCCAATATGTGATGTCAGATTTAACTTGTCCATCTTTGTTTTGAGCTTCTACTTCAACAGTGCAATTATCTGGGGGTATCACACAGGAAGAGGGAAAACAACACGAAGCCTCTGTAGTCTTAGCAATGCAACTGTTTTTCCCATAGGAGCTTTAAAAGGAAAAGGAATTCAACATGTGTTTGAAAACAAAATCACACTTAGATGGGCTAAGCAGCATTTGACTTCTGCTCTGGGTTTCTCAGGGGACTTGTGTGGGGATTTGGTGCATCTGCCAAGGGTACTTGCTTCCTGCCTGCCTGAGATGCTGTGAGCCACACAGACCCTCTGGAGACCCCGCAGAGCACATGATGGTGCCTTCCTACTATAAGAGAGACCAGATTGCCCAAAGTCCAGGTTATAATCAACCCTGTAGACTATATGGCAATGCATTCCTACCTTAAGAAATAATCAACAGATTGTTCAAATTCCATATCAGAATCAAAACATTGAAGCTAGAGCCTCAAGAATTTATCCTTTCAAGGCTGTCAGTGGTGGGACATGCCTTTAATCTCAGCACTCCATTGGCAGAGCCAGGAGGATTTCTGTGAGTTCAAAGCTAGCCTGCTCTACAGTGATTGCCAGGACAGAGTTGCATAGAAAAACCGTCTCCTCCCTTCCCCAAAATTTAAAACATCAGAGAATTTGGTTAATAAATTATTGCAAATGTAACTAATATTTAAAATTCAGGATACATATCATATACAGAATAATCACCATTTTACAAAAACATTTATTTATGTGATTTGTCAGAAATGCTTGCAAAGCTCTTTATAAAAATGTTTAAATAATTGTCTTTTGACAACGCAATTAAAAATTTGTATGTTTCAAGCTGAATTTTTTATTATTTGTATATATTGTTTTTAAAAACTCATTAAGATAGCTATGCATACAGATAGATAACTGATAAAAGACAGATTAGAGAGATGACAGATGACAGAGGATAGGAAGATGAGGTGATTTGAATGAGAATGTCTCCCCATAGACATATATATGTATGCTTAATCCCCAGGTGATAAACCACTTGGAAAGGATGAGGAGGTGTGGCCTGCTGGAGGAGGTGTGTCACAGGAGGTGGGGTTTGAGGCCCAGTGTATGTGTGTCTCCCCTCCTCTCTTACCCACCTGTCTCCCTTCTCCCCCTCCCTCTCTTGCTGTTGTACGTATGGATCAGGATAGAAAGTTCTCAGCTACTGCTCCAGGGCCATGACATGTGTGTTCCATGATGACAATAGACTAACCCACTGAAACTGAAAGCAAGCTCCCAGTTAAATTCTTTTTTTTTTTTTTTTTTTTTTTATAAGCGTTGCCTTGGTCAAGGTGTCCCTTCATAGCAAAAGCATGATAAGACATGAGATAACAGACAGGTAATATATAACAGATAATGATCGATGATTGATGGTGGATTGACAGACCCTCTCGAGCTGTTATTCTCACATCATTAAGAGGAATCAGGTGAATGGGTGTCAGAACCTGGTCCTCATGGATGCATGTGAGGAGAGTCTTGAGCACTTATGAAACACTCCAAGAAACAAAGCAAGAGTCTTGCAATCTCGGTTTCTTCAAAACATAGAATTGTTCTTGGAACGTGTTTTCATGCTCCTCCCAGGTGTAGCAGATAGGAGTGGGTTTACTTTAAATTACTAATTATTGCTTACTGTTATTATTCAAGTAAATATTTAAACTATCCTTTATATATCTGTACGGAACAACATGTTTTTTGCCACAGGTGGCTTGCCCTTGTGATTGTATAAAGCTTGAACTCAAGAGACTTTTCCTCATATGACCTTTCTTAACCCTTAGAGAATAAACACTCTGATATATTTGTCTGATACTCTGAATAAAGTTGGCTACTGCGTGAGACTCTAGTCCACCTCACTAATTAGCTCCATTCTCCCAGGTGCCTCTAGAGCAGTGTCAGGTGGGCACAGCCATAACCTATGCGGTTCTCAGGTTGTGGACCTGGAGCAGAATTAAACAGGAGGCTCAGCTTGCAAATTGCGCTAAGGAGAGATGAAGCTTAGACGTGGAAGCTGAGGATCAGAAAGGACCTTGAGGGTTTCTGATGCATAAAAATGGCTCCTGGGGTAGTGTTGTGTCATGATCATAAGTACAGGCACAGTCTGTATAGGGTGAAATAAGTCACACAAGTAAACTGAAGTGTGGACTGTGACCTTTGCTAGTGCTGTGGCTGATGTTTGTAGGTATTCATGTCACAGCCCTGGAATCACATCCATTATCTTCTTTCCCACACTTACTTCCAGATGTCTTTGAAGTCTCAACTTAAAAACTACCCACACCTTCTCTCTTCCTCAGGGCAAGGATTTTTTTCTTTTCTTCTTTTATAAACATAAAGTAGACTTCCCTTTGAGTGCACACATGTGTGAATGCACAAAGACAGACAGACAGATGCAAATATACACATACATACACCACCAACATCCTTGTAATAATCGACTCTCTACTTGAAATAATAATAATTAAAAAAAAGTTCATCTCAAAATAAACTCCAGCCTGAATAATTTTGTTTGTAGGGGAACACAAATGAACAGTTTCATTAGCTTTCTTAGAAAACTTGGCTTATGGCTAGAATTATAATTTTAAATGATAAAAAATTTTATTCTAATGGAAATGCAATCAAAAGGGGTACTTGAGGTGGAGCAGAAGTCAGTGAGCACTGAACTGACAAACAGTCGCATAGAAGTCAGAGGTAGACTGAGGCTCTAAGTCACAGCCACATTATATCTGGATCCATGAAAACAAAACAGAGGTATAGCTCTTTCTAGAAAGAAGAGGAGTTAGACCAAACATGGCAAATGAAGACTTTCCCAGCATGCTCCTAACTAGAGACCACTCTTAGCCACTCTGGCATCTCTAATGGCAGATCACCACATGGCCTATAATCCTCCCTCTTCAGATGAAATACTGCCAGCATGTCTGCAAGAAACTGGGATGCCACCCAGCCACTTTACAGATGGAGCTGTCACCCACAAGATATTGAGAAATGTCATCCTTCCTAGAGAAGTTGACTCAGGGGTGAATCAGAAACCCTGACTCCTGCTGAGAGCACACACACACACACACACACACACACACACACACACAAACACACACAGTTCCCACACTTACTAGGTCATCCTCACAGTATAGTTGGTATCACTGGTTTCCTTCTCGGGTCTCCAAGTACAAGTCATATTTTTCTCAAAGTAAAGGATGCAGGAAATGTTCTCCGGCTTAGTTGGCAGAACTAGAGAGAAGTCACAGAATTACAGCTTTAGAACACAGGAACCATTGCTAGTACTCTACACTTCCAAATCACATTTGCTAGGTAGAATAGATTCTCCTAACCCAGTAGTTCTCAACCTTTTTAACACTACGACCCTTTAATACAGTTCCTCATGTTGTGGGGACCGTAAAATTATTTTTGTTGGTACTTCATAACTGTAATTTTGCTGGGAGCCAAGACTCCGAGTTTCTGCCTGAGAGCAAATGTCAGTTAAGTAAACAGCCTGAGTTAAGGAATACTTTATTGTGCTCCTGCCAGGGAGAAAATATTAATCAGATAAGCAGCCGAGAAATATTTTAATTGCCTTCTTGCTTGTGAGAAAATATTTAGATGAGTAATTTGGGCTAGGAATTCTTGTGGGCTTAGAGAACTCTGCAATCATGGGATGACCCTGGACCCTGACTGTCAGATGACCCTCCTGCCTGCTTGCCTTTATAACGGCAGCCTGAACAATAAAATTTAAGCACTAGATCAGACATTCAGACTGGTGCTTCTTCCTTGTGTCTCTTGTCTCTTCATTCTTTTGCCCCCTTCCCTAGGGTCTTGTCGAATCCCCGCGGGCCAGGGCATAATTTTGCTATTGTTACGAATCTTAATGTACATATCTGATATGCAGAATATCTGAAGGTACCCTTGTGAAAGGGATTGCAACCCACAGGTTGAAAACCACTGTCCTGACCAGACTAAGGAAAAGTCTGTTACTTCAATTATTCCTTTTGAAGGGGTGTCTACCTTAAAAAATACACTATACAGTCCTAATAAAAACAAACAGGTAGATCCAGGCAGTAGTGGTGCACACTTTTAATCCCAGCACCCAGGAGGCAGAGGCAGGTTGATCTCTGAATTTGAAGCCAGCCTGGTTCCAGGACAGCTAGGGCTACTGAGAGAAACCCTGTCTCAGAAAACAAAACAGCAATAAGAACAAGAACAAAAATTCACTCAAAAGCAAAGGTTATTTAAAGTAAACATTATATGTGGGTGAACTACTAAGCAAGGTATCACATAAGTTATTCGGAGTAACTGGGTTACGGATACGGACGTAAGAAAAATTCAGAAATTCAATTTACACTCCACCTTTGTGCATGATGTTTGCACATCTGTAGCTGATATTCCTGGTGGTTCCCTACAGGACAGGAAAAGCACATACTGTCTCATCCAGAACAAAGCTCTTGTGCCCTAGGTGGTCCCTAAGTAGTCCAGACCACAGGCAAAAAACTTGGTGTAGATAAAAACATGTTACCCTAATGCTCAGCTGAAGCCAGCTGACCCACAGTGACTAACAGAGGAGAGACTGGGCAATACCACATGGGCCAGAGAAGATCAGTGGAATGTAAGGACCCATCCCTGCAGACGCTAGTGCTAGAAAAATTCTGCTCTAATGCTCAGTCAGCATCAGAAGAAAGAGCAAGAGAACAGCGGGAATTTCGGAAGTGGAAGTTTTTACTCCAGAAAGACTGAGTTAACCTGAAGTCTGGAAACCAGGAGAGAGTGAGATGGGGCTAAGGAATAGCCATGAAAGCTCTTCAATTCCTTGTTTCTGTATTCCTACCTGACTTTACTTTCAGTCAACAGGGGACTTTGTTTGATTTAGCTTAATCATAGAAAATAGGGGTGTTCTACACCTCTGTAATACCTGAGCCGTGCAAGCTGTATTTAACTCTTTCAGAGAGATATTACTGTTTACTAGGAAGGCAAAGGGAAAGGGCTCCAGGATGAGTGGCATTCATCCTTTTGTTTAGTTTTTAGCATTTATGGTGTTTAAAGGGCTCTAGATAGAAACGTTTATATACATACTTATTTATGTATTTGTTCTATAATATGTACATTGTCCACATGCACAAAGGAGACCCCAAACAGTGACAAATGAGAACAAGGGAGAACTAGATGCTTCCATATTGGTCTTCCTCTGACTCCATCCCACAAGTTCTATGTCCATACCTGCCACTCAGTAGTTCAGTAAGAATTTTATCTTCACACCAAAAACCATGACAAAGATGGTGACTTGTAAGTTTAGATGCATAACAAGACCAAAATGAACTGAACTAGACCTAAGTAACAGTTCATGTTACATGGAGATTAGAAGGTGCAGAATTAACAAATTCCACAAAGGACCCACCCAACTTAAGACATCCCTGGGGAGTCCTTGGGACAGCAAGCAGAATGTTAACAGCCTGAATACTTCACAAATGTCACAGGGAAAATTTCACAGAAGATGAACTAAGGGTCATCCAAATATTCCCAAAAGAAATGACTCATTTGCTGACTGATTCACTTTTTATCTTCAGGAAAATAGCAATATTTTTATGTGTGTATGTGTGTTTGTTGCATACAGTGTGTATAGTGTGTAGTGTATATGGTATATGGGATTTGTGGGAGTGTATAGGATTTACATATGTTGTGAGTGTGGTATTTCTATATTGAGGCATGTTTACATTATGCTTGGTTGTATATAGGTGCATATATCTTTAGCCTACACAGTCTGGGGAGATGGCTCAGTCAGCAATATATCTGCCATGCCACATAAGTATGAAGACCTAAGTTTGGATCCCCAGAATCCACAAAAAAGGGCTGGGTATGGCAGTGTGCCTCTAACTTCAGCCATAGTATGGGTGGATAGACAGAGAAAGGCAGACCTTGAAGCTCACTGCACAGCCAGCCTAGCCTAATCATTGAGATCCAGATTCAATGAAAGAAATTGTCTCAAAAAATAGAAAAGGAACTTCGCATGACCCTTGGGCCTCCCCACACATGTAGATGCACCAACATGCTTATTAACAAGTATACATACTATGCACAAGTATGAAATAATAACCACAGTAGTCTTAGGCAGTAAGTTACTAACATAAAGACAGATATATAGGCTAATGAGACATTCATGATCTGGGAGATAGCTCAGTCAATAAAATTCTCCCTAAATTTTTCTAATCTGGTTTTGAAAAACCAAAGCCTGGCATGATGGCACATACAGCCATGTGGGTGTGGATCTTTGGGTTTCATAGGCAAGCCAAGCCTAGCCTATGTGGTAAGTTCCAAGCTAGTGAGAAACCTTGTCTTTAAAAATCTCAAAAGTGAATGGTGACTGGTGACAAAGATTTCCTCTCATCTCCAGATTCACATGCACTCCACACAGACACACAGACAGACACAGACACAGACACACACACACACACACACACACACACACACACACACACACACACAGAGCCAGACACACAATGTTGGGAGCTGACTCCTAGCAGAAAGCGGCTATCATCTTTGCAGCCATCTCCAGTCATATACCCTGACAAGAGACTTATTTTTCAATAGCCCACAACAGCTGAGCACACTCTGATAAACATTTTGTTTTTCTCACATATCCTGTTTTGTTGTATAGTGAAGGCACATGGCAGAGTGCCTTCAGCTGTGTTCCCCTGCTTGTGCCTATAAATAACCAGGATTTCCTTTCAATAAAGGGAACTTGATTAGACTGTCTTGTCTCCATCCCAACTCTCTCTCTTGCTAGACCCTGTTGACTGACTCAAACTGACCGGATCACTCTGGCACTCAATGAGAGGCAGCAAAAACAAGAGACCCAGTGAGGGATGTTACTGGAAGAAGGGTCGATGGAAAATTCAGAAGTGAAACAAAGGTAATCACCAAGGAAATCTGTCATGTAGAGAAAAGTAAATCATAATAATGAAAATGGGGCAAGAGATAAGTCAGCCTGAAACTCAACACTCTGCTTTTGTTTTGTTGTTTGCTGTTCATGTGTATCAATTATCTGCTTTTGTTATGTTGTTTGAATGCTGTGTTTCATGTACAAAAGAAAAATGCATATATTCAAAATTAAAATCCAAAATACAACCAAAGGTTGATGATGATTTGTTGGAGTCAGACTGGGATGGCCTAGAGGAAAAGGCAGCCAAATATAACGACCCTGAATGGCTCTCTTCCCAAAGGTCCTATCCCTGTGCACCTCCGCCTCCAGATGCTTCAGCTATGGGGATGGTGGTTATAGATCCCAGAAAGGAGTTATAGGACAAAATTTCTCTCTTTAAACAACAAATAGAGTTAGAAAAAGAGTATCAGGACTTAATTAATCAGCTACAAAAATTGAAGGTAGAGAAGAGGTCTTGAAATGGCATGGAAAATCCCCCAGGTCCTCAAGTTCCTCAACCCAGAGTCCAAAGACCACCCCTATCCTCTAGCTTTAGTTTAGCCACAGATCAACCAGAGGAGGGAGAGACTGAGGCTTTCCCTGTTTCAGAAAACAGAAACATTCAAGGGGTTGGAGACATCACACAGGGTTTAATTTTCAAACCATTAAAGAATTTAAAAATGCAGTGTCACAATATGGCGCCACTGCTCCTTTTACTCTTGCAATCTTAGAAATTGCCACAGAGGAGTGGCTGACTCCTGGGGATTGAAATACTCTAGTTAGAGCAGTTCTTAGCAGTGGTGACCATATATTTGGAAATCAGAGTATCATGAGAATTGTAAAGAGACAGCTAGGAGAAACATTCAGACAGGCAATGGTTGACCCTTTGATGCCTTAGTAGGAGAAGGGCCAATTTGCTTCTAGTGATAACCAGATGCAATATGACCCAGGTTTATTCGCTCAAATTCAAAACGCGGCCGTGAAGGCTTGGCATAAACTCTCGGCAAAGGGAGACCCTGGTGCATCTTTGACAGCAGTCAGACAAGGGCCTGATGAACAATTTTTTGATTTTGTTCATTGATTAATGACAACAGCAGGGAGGATTTTTGGGAATGCAGATTATGTGAAACAGCTTGCATATGAAAATGCCAATCCTTCGGGCCAAGCGGCCATTAGACCCTTGGAAAGAGACAGACTTTCCTGGGTATATCAGACTCTGTTCTGATATAGGTCCTTCCTACCAACATGGCTTAGCTATGGCAGCTGCCATGCAAAGACAATCAGTAAGAGATTTTTTTTGGCAAGTAGAGACAAAAATACCTGTTTTAAGTGTGGCAAGCCTGGACACTTTTGAAAAGATTGCAAGGCAGAAAATGAGTTAGCCCAGAAACAGCCCAGAAAACAGCCTTGGCTATTCCCACATTGCAAACATGGAAGGCATTGTGCCAATGAATGTAGGGCCAAGACAGATACACAAGGAAACACCCTTTCTCGTAATCAGGGAAACAGGAACAAGGGCCATCCCCAGACCCCAAACCAACATAAGCCAAAACAAGCTTAGGGGCAGTCAGTTTCATACCAGCAAACAACAACAACCCCTTTCAGAACTTAGTCTAGCAACACCAGGAAGTGCAGGACTGGACCTCAATTCTGCCACCCACACAGTATTAACTCCAGAAATGGGACCTCAGGCCTTACCCACCAGTGTGTTTAGACTGCTCTATCCAAATGTGTTTGGTCTGATAGTGGGAAGAAGCAGTGCTACTATGCAGGGACTACAAATTTTTCCTGGAGTTATAGACAATGATTATCAAGGTGAAATTAAGGTAAGGACCAAGGCAATACAGAATATAGTCACCATTCCCACAGGAAGGAGGATAGTTCAACTATTGTTACTTCCATTGTTTCCTACTAATCACAAATATAAGAGTCCTAAGAGAGGGGATCAAGGCTTTGGTTCCTCTGATGTATACTGGGTACAACCTATAGTTAAACAAAAACCTATGATGACAATATGGCTGGATAGAAAGGCATTCCAAGGCTTGGTTAATACAGGAGCTGATGTGACTATCATCAAACAAAGTGATTGGATCGCCATCTGGCCTCTGACCCCAACCTTAACCAATTTAAGGGGTATTGGCCAAGGTCAAAGCACATAACAAAGCTCTAAGGTGCTGACGTAGAAAGATAAAGAAGGAAATATAGGAAATATACAACCTTATGTCATCCCGGGCCTTTCCATTAATCTCTGGGGTCAACTTCTGTTATCCCAATTGGGATTGATTATGTGAAGCCCTAATGAAGTAATCATGGCTCAAATGATAAACTCTGGATTTTCTCCAGGGAAAGGATTAGGAAAAAGTAAAGATGGGATCACTCATCCTATTTAGGTCCATGGTAACACTGGAAGAAAAGGCTTGGGGTATTTTTGATGGGGGCTATTGATTCAGCTGCACCCCTAAGGCATTGTGCCGATTCCATCACCTGGAAGGGGGACTTGACCATCTGGGTGGATCAGTGGTTCCTAACCACCAAAAAATTACAAGCTGCTCAGTTGCTAGTGAAAAATCAATTTGAAAAAATTAAAAGGGGGGAATGGTACCCAGAAATTTATTTTAAATTTTTTAACATTGGATTCTGAAGGAAAATCTGCTACAGATAGATTTTTGGCATCCTGATACCAAAAAGAATTTTGCAACAGTCCTCTGGAAAGACCCATTAACTGGAACCTGGAATGGGCCAGATCCAGTGCTTATCTGGGGAAAAGGTTCTGACTGCATATATTCCCAAAAGGCAGATGCCACACACTGGCTGCCAGAGAGACTGATTAAACAAATAGACAATAATAACAAATCCAGGGAGGAGAAACCCCCTGAGAAATGTATTTTTTTTTCTTTGCAGGAAACATGAAGATGTTTCACAATTGCCTTCAAACTAGAACAGATCAACCAGCAAACCTGACTTGGGAAGTTCTCAGTGTGGAAGGAGACATCACTACCTGTACCTCCAGGACGGCTCTATTAGTCTTTTGGTTCCCTGACTTATGATTTAGTGAGGTACATTGTTTAGACCCAATAGAGAACCCATTACCACAGTTACTATAGATTTTTTGGTTTAGGATTGGCTGGGGCAGGGATGGGGATTTCCTCGATTGTTTTGTTAAGATCAAAACTATGATCTGCTCTGTACTTCTTTAGATTTAGATTTAGAAAGAATGGAATCTGCTATATTGCATTTGTAAAATTCATATCCTCCTTAGCTGAAGTAGTGCCACAGAATAGAAGAGGCTTATACTTTTTACTCTTCTTACAGAGGAGGTTGTGTGTTGCCCTTAAAAAGAGTGTTGCTTTTATACCAACCATTCAGGCATTGTTAAGTCTCTTGTCTCTTGGGTTCATGCTGTTCAACAGACTGATGGCTTTTGTACGACAACAGATAGACATTATTCAAATGAAACCCATACAGGTTCATTATTACAGGCTGGAAGCAGGACTCTAAAGCCTCTGTTAACAAGACTGATGAGGATTAACCCCTAATTTACACGCCAAGCCAGATAGTCAATGACGAGTAAGAGAACACCTCAAGACCCTTGCTTCTAACTGGGAGGCCTCACCATCTTAAGACAGGAGCTCAACCAAATGGCTGTTGAGTATCCAAAGACAGGAAAGGGAGGCTGGAGTCTTTTCTTCCAACCTAAGACAGGCACAGTTTCCATAACTTTTTCCAGCCTTTCCTTTTGGAAAAATTAAAAAGGGGGACCTGTTGGGAGCCAAATCCTAGAAAAAGCAGCTATCATCTTTGCAGTCATCTCCAGTCATATACCTTGACAAGAGATTTGTTTTTCAACAGCCCACAACAGCTGAGCACACTTTGATAAACATTTTGTTTTTCTCACATATCCTGTTTTGTTGTATAGTACCCACAGCTGCAAGGCATGTGGTAAAGTATCTTCAGCTGTGTTTCTATGCTTGTGCCTATGAATACCCAGGATTTCCTTTCAATAAAGGGGACTTGATCAGTCTCTCTGTCTTGTCTCCATTCTTTGAGCCTCTTGCCCCTCCATCCCCACTCTCTCTGTTGCTAGACCCTGTTGACTGACCCGAATGAATTGGACCAACACAATACACACACAGTGGAATAATAGAGGCAAAGAAAGATAAATTGTGTACTTCAAAAAAGTTAACCTCATGGAAGAAGACACTAGAAGTGTGGGTAAAGGAGAGGACTCATTAAAGGATATACAATTATATCTAAATGCAAGTACTTCTTAAATGTCAGAAACTTGCAAATGTATAGGGCCAGACCAGAAAAGAGATTAATAGTTGCCTAGGGGTCACGGGGAGGGAAGATAGCTGAGAAAGGGGAAAAGAACTGGAGAATGACTGCTAATGGTTATACATTCTGGTTTGAATGAAGAAAATGTTCTAAAACTGACTATCAGTTTGTCTGAAGATTTGTGTTTATGTGTACCTGTGTTGGGGCATGTACATGTAAAGTGCTAGTACCTGCAGAGGGCCGAGAAGAACCTGGGTTCCCCTGGAGCTGGGGTTCCTGGTCATTGCAAGCTGTTGGAACTGAACTATGGTTCTCTGCAAGAGCAGCAAACATTCTTGACAACTGAGCCATTACCTCTCTAGCCCTAAAATTGGATATAGGTCACACTATATAGGTCACACTACATAGGTCACACTACTGAGAAAACCAAGAGCCTCTGGATCCTAATGTTTTCAACAGAACTGTTGGATATGTGAATTTTATCTCATTAAAGCCAGCTTTCAAAGACAAAGAAGCAGCTTTGGTTAACATGTATTAAAATCAGTAAGTGGAAGGAATCACATACATAGTTTCCAGAATTAAAAATGTCACCAGGTGTCAGGAAAAAAAAGAAAATGGCTCCAAAACTTATTTTCCACTCAACCAGGGCTGTTTGCATGGGGCTACCTTTGTTCAGAGCTTGTTGCTTGCTATACACAGACGTTTGATACAGGTATTACAGAAAGGGAGATTAAATGTTCTTTGGTATCAGTATGTCTTCTTCCTGAACACACAGGCAGACTCTGCCTCCTGGCCCTTTAAGATTGGGAGTGGCCATGGGACATGTCTTGACCATTTGACATGCAAGAAACAGTAACTGGTAAATTGCATCTCCCTGCTTTTCAATATTCAG
The DNA here is from genome assembly GCA_030674055.1 of Rhabdomys pumilio. Taxonomy (NCBI): domain Eukaryota; kingdom Metazoa; phylum Chordata; class Mammalia; order Rodentia; family Muridae; genus Rhabdomys; species Rhabdomys pumilio. The sequence continues at coordinate 34,228,849 of JANHMN010000014.1, forward strand.
CCCACAGTGATCTTTTTTTAAATCTTTTTTTTTTTTTAAAAAAAACATAGGTTGTTTTAAACTAAATTGCTCTTAGGTTGGCATGGTTTAAGTGTGATGAACCTTTTGACATTGGCACAAGAAACTGTCATGTACAAAGTTCATTCTTGAGAACCATAATTGAGTTAAAAAAATTGGAAAACCTATCACATAAAGTGAGTTTACAATTTTATGCCAGGCTGTGCTTGTAGCTATCCTTGGGCTATTTACCCCTCTGACATTGTGGCATGATGTTATGATCTGGAAATATGTCAGGTCTCTTATAGCTGTCCTGGAACATATGCAGCCTGTGGCCCAGATGTTGGACATGTCTGAATGCACTTGATCTTTATGAGGTCATCACTTCCTTTAAGAATGACAGAACATCTCTTCAAATTTACAGGTGCAAAAGTATTTCTATTGTCAGCACACACACGAAAGCTTGTGTCCACGCATGGGCCCACACATACATTAAAACTGGCCCGGATTCTGTTGTTCATCTGTGGATATTCAGAATCCCTTTGTTCCAAAGTAAAAAATTCTTCTCCAAAAATATATGAACTACACAATCTATGAAAGGCTAACCTACCTGCCAGGCTGAGTTTGCAGAGTAGAGGGAATACCCACAGTGCCAAGGTCCACATTGTTCCAGAATTCACACCCAGAGGCTGGAAAGAGAATTCAAAATGTCAGCAGTAAAGTGAGAGGCTGCTTCTTGTCTCTCTTTAACAACACTACTCCACTGACAGATTCTATGCATTTGGGCTGAAGAAAGCTTCATTTCTATCCCACCCCATCCCACCTCATTCCCACCCCACCTCACCCCACCCCACCCCACCCCACCCCATCCCACCCTACCTCACCCCAACCCACCCACCCTATTCCATCCCATCCCACTTCACCCCACCCACCCCATCCTGATGGCTGTCTGTCACAACACATAATAGATCTTTTCTGTTAAATCAACCCAGTCCCTATTTTAAAGATGTGTACCAACAACGGGTTCTTTTTTTTTTCCACGATGCACACCACTCAAAACACACACACAAAACAAACTACCACCAAGAACAGGGCTGAGGCAGGCAGAAGGTAGTATGAATCTGTACACATCTGAGGCCAGCTTCTAGTCTTTGCCTCAACCACTGAGCCCTGGGCCAAATGAAATAACCCAGGTTTCCCAGAAACACTGCTCTATTTCAAGTCTCCAAACTGTGTTTGCTTACCAGACCCCTTTTCATTATAAAATTGTGATACGTGATATTTTGGTTTTGTACCCTAGCTCTTGACTCATAACTCCTTCCAAAAGGCAGGCCATAGAAACTGACATTTCTCTTTCTTGAGATGAGTCATAGAAACTCTATCAGAAATTCTAATTTTCTCCGCCTTTTTTCTTTATCTTCTCTTTTTTCCTCCCTCCTTCCTTCCCTCTCTTCCTTCCTTCCTTTCTTCCTTGCTTTCTTTGTTGAGATAGGCTTTCACACTCTAACTAAGGTTAGCTTTGCTAAGAGCTTTATGTGGCCAAGGCTGACATTGAACTCATAGCAGCAATCCTCATGTCTCAGCCATGACAAGTACTAGAATTCCAGGTATGAGTCACCACACCAGCTTCTCCTGCCTTTCTATCTTGCTATTTGACATGAACCCTCTGACATACCTGTCCTTCTCCTGCAGGATCAACAATCACAAAACTCTTGTCATTGCAGAGGGAACCTACTCCATTTCCTAGAGGAAGAAAGCCTTTATACACAAACTTGCTAGGTTTTCTCACCCAACTTAGCAATTAAGCCTATACAATGAGAAAAACCCAAAGGACATGGTCCCGGGGGCTCTCAGACAGATGAATGTTGGGAGCCGACTTTAAGCAGAAAGTGGCTAGAAAGCCAATAGAGTTAAGAGGTATATGAGTAAATAGGGTTAAGAGGAATGAACAAGAGTGAATATGCGCCAATAGAAGAGAAACAATAAAGAAGACTTGAGACTTGACTCCAGAACCTCTGCCTTGTCTCCATTCTTCTCGTCCCTGACCCTGTGGACCCGAGCAGCAGCGCAAGCCAAGCCAGACAGAGTACCAGTCCACAACAGTGTGGCGCCAAGCGTGGGGCAGAACGGACTTCAACAGAGTGGCGCCCAAAGTGAGGCTCCAGTAAGCGGGGTACAGTGAAGGACGCCGCGGGACTTGGAAGTGGCCATCCTCGCTCCTGTGCTGGAGAACCAGTCAACTGACAGAGCTGGCTGAATTCAGAAGTAAAACAAAGGTGATTACAGGGAGACCAGTAGGTCATAGTAACAAAAATGGGGCAAGAAATAAGTAAGCAGAAACAGATAAAAAAGGTTTTAAAGATGAGAGGAGTAAATTGCAGGCTACTCTGAGTCAAGAGAGCCAAACAGATAAATAGATAAAGGTTATAGTAACGAAAATGGGGCAAGAAATAAGTGAGTAAAAACAGATGAGAAAGGCTTTAAAGACGAAAGGAGTAAATTACAGGCTGCTCTGAACCAAGAGAGCCAAACAGATAAATAGATAAATAGAAGGTTGCTCTAGACAGAGAACTGAGCAGAATGATAATGTTAATTGATTTAACTTTTAAAATGTGTGTGATTCTGAGTTGTGTAGTTGTATTTTTCCTCTGGATAGAAACTCAATGTAAAGGTTTTTCTGGTTACTGGCTTAAGGAAAGGCTGATTTTGGGAAAAAGGTTTTTCTATGAGTTTTCTGATGAGGTCATTAAGGTAGTAGTTATATCTTCCAGAATTATATGGATCAGATATGACAGAGGTAGGCCTCCAGAACACTAGATTCCAGAGAAACAAAATAATTATCTTGATACTTAAAATTTGTTTTGAGATTTGTATATTACAGAATACACAGCCTTGGTGAATGAATCTTCTTGTCACCTGCATGTTCACTGATGCCCTGGACTTCCAGCTGGATGCAGTTAACACAGACATCAGGCTTATCAATTTCCCCTTCCCCTCATCCCTCTTCTAATATCTCAACACCCATATTCAGCTTGAAGAAGTTAATGAAGAGTCGGCGCCCCAATTCTCTGAACTTGGGGACTGAGGTGGTTAATATTAGGCTGTGTTTCTGGGGAGAAGTGGTGGTTTTATTGGAACAGGAAGAAACAGCTAAAATTGATTACACAGTCATAATCCATTGGTAGAAATCTGTATAATTGTTACTAAGTTGATGTAAATTCAAGGATTTCATTGGTATAATTTCTTCTATTGAAAATTTGTAGGTACAAGGCTTAGACCTTTTACTTCTCCAACAGGGGAAGTTGTGTGTTGCCTTAAAGAGTGTTGCTTTAATAACAACTATTTAGACATTATTCTCTTGTCTCTCGGGTTCATGCTGTTCAACAGACTGATGGCTTTTGTACGACAACAGATGAGATTCAAATGAAACCCTTACAGGTCTATTATTACAGGCTGGAAGTGTAGGGGACTTTGAAACCTCTGTCATCAAGACTGACGAGGGTTAACCCCTAACTTACGCGCTAAGCCGGATAGTCAATGACGGGTAAGAGAACATATTGAGACCCTTGTCCCTAAAAAGGGAGGCCTCACCATCTTAAGGGAGGCTGGGGTCCTTTGTTCCAACCTAGGACAGGCACGGTTTCCGTAAGTTTTCCCAGCCTTCCTTTTTGAAAAAAAAAAAAATTAAAAAGGGGACCTGTTGGGAGCCAACTTTAAGCAGAAAGCGGCTAGAAAGCCAATAGAGTTAAGAGGTATATGAGTAAATAGGGTTAAGAGGAATGAACAAGAGTGAATATGCGCCAATAGAAGAGAAACAATAAAGGAGACTTGAGACTTGACTCCAGAACCTCTGTCTTGTCTCCATTCTTCTCGTCCCTGACCCCGTGGACCTGAGCAGCAGCGCAAGCTGAGCCAGATAGAGTACTGGTCCGCAACAGTGTGGCGCCAAGTGTGGGGCAGAATGGTCGTCAACAGATGAACATGTAAAGACTTCCAGAGGGTTATGAGAGCCCATACTTCTACCCCACACTTTCTCCTATGCATCTCTTCATCTGTATGTTTTCTATTATATTTTAAATAAATAACCTGATAAGCCTGCTCCTCTGAGTTCAGGGAGTTATTCAAGCAAATTAGCCAAATTCAAAGAGGAAGCCATACTAACAATGGATTTATAATCAGTTGCTCAAAAGCACAAATAAAATCACCCAGGACTTGGAACTAGCAGATGCATTTTCAGGGAGCCAGTCTTGGAGTTTTGGGCTGTGATGTTATATCTGGGAATGAGGTATCAGAATGGAATTGGATTAGAGAACTATCTGGCATCTGGTCCTACAGAATCAATGGTTTGCTATGTGAGAAATCCCCACTCATCTGCTACTAGATGAGTGATGACTGTGGTGTAGCAGCAGAAGAAATCAAGACGTTTTTGTTTTGCCTATGACATCTTTTTTCCCAGCAAATTAATCACTTTCCTAGACTTATTTCAAGGCCAATCTATGCCAAGATGCCCTCCCTGAACACCCACAGAACATTCATTTGAGCTTCACCCACAGAGTTGCCTGAATGGTGCTTAGTAACATACCTTCTGCCTTCCCTTCGTTCTGGTAGCTTTGTGAGAATGGAGCCTATTGCGTGCAGAGCCTGCTACACGGTAGGCATGTTTATGTAGTACTGTTTATGTAGCATAGCTGTTAATAAGGGATAAAATGAATGCTAGCTCTGGGCTAGGAGAATCTAAAGATGAGGCAAATGTAAAAACATAACTCATCCCAGGAAGAAATAAACAATGCTGCAATTTCCTGTGACAGATCATTGGATGTACGACAGTGTCTTACGCATCAGCCAATTAAAGTGTCTACTAGATGAAAATACCTAAAGTGATAAAGCAGCATGAGAACTGGGATCTACAGAAATAAAAATGGTCAGAAGTGGTGACCCTGTAATCCCAGCATTCAGGAGGCCAAAGCCCAAGTTCAATTGTGACTTCAACAACCACAGCAAGTCTGAGGACAGTTTAAGTGACCAACAAGCTCAATTCACAAAACAGAGCAATAAAAATATCGTCAGTGAAAGGCTGGACCGCTGGTTGGAGAACAGCAACTGTCATGCCTAATGTTACTCTGGGGACTGTCTTTGCTTAGCACGTAGCCTCTTGGATATAAATGATTATCAAACATCAAGGGAAATCTTTATTTTTTCAAAGGAAGAATAAATATGTCTTTTAAAATATATCATGTAATTCAGCAAGATTAGTTAGTGGGTAAAGACACATCTGGTGCCAACATCTGCATGACAACTCAAGTTCAATTCCTGGGTTCTACATCATGGAAGAAGAGAATTAACTCTGACAAGTTGTTCTCTGACTACCATAGGTACACATACATACAGACACACACACACACACACACACACACACACACACACACACACACAAATTAAAGTTCTTTATCAAGATAAAATAAAAATAAAAAACTCAAAAAGAGGAAAAATGTAATCGTTGTATAATAGTGCAAGGTTTCTCATCTGTTTCTCATTGTTAGAAATTTATATTAATCTGTTTCTAGTTTTAGGAGAAAACATGTCTTTTAGTTTTCGCTCCCACCAACATGTTTAAAAGCATTGTTGGAATTGGAGGGAGGTCCAGATGTGGAAGTTCTATAAAAACAGATGCCACCAGCCCAATAAATTGAATCAATTAATATCTATATAATAAAGATAAAACTGTTGACAATAAGTTGTTTTTCATGTTTAATTCCATGGCTATTTCGTGTTAAATAAAATTTTAAAGTATGCTATTTTTAAATTAATACCAATCATCACTTCATTCCTTTGTTATGAGAACACTTACCTGTTATTCGTGAAAGTTTATAAAGAAGCTTTAAACAGTTCACAGCACTATCCCACCAGGAGGCAAAGCTGGAGAAGTCACAGCTGGGGAGAGTGACTTTCTAGAAACTTAAGACAGCAGCAGCTGGACTTCTTGGATTCATTCAGCATTGTGCACTGAGTGCAGAAGACCCAAGCTCTGACTTCCGAAAGCCGGATCCTGGCTTAACAAAGGCCAAAGATAGAGAGGGCAGCCAGAGTAAGGTTTTTCTTTTCTCAAGCTACCAATGAGTGAGGTGCTATCACTGATGACTATCGTGCTGCAATTCCTCCAGGGAGTTGGAACACAAAATGAGTAAAAGTCTCCGGCCTCCTTGTAGACTCAGAGAGTGAACTGTGACCTTAAATATTCCATGGTGATCATAATTGTGCAGAAAAGACAAGGAGCAACTAAGAAGAGACATCAAGTAATGACTGTAGAAATTCAACCAATGCCCTCAGGACAAGGACCCTTATTCTCTTGTACATTTGTCCTTCAGGGACTTTTCAGTGAAAATCCCTGTCTCAAGGAAGAGACAGAAAGTCCTAGAATAGGATGCCAAGGGACATGCTCTCATGGGCAGGAATGCTTACACACACACACACACACACACACACACACACACAGAGAGAGAGAGAGAGAGAGAGAGAGAGAGAGAGAGAGAGAGAGAGAG
>JANHMN010000014.1:34235394-34249137 GCA_030674055.1 Rhabdomys pumilio
GAGAGAGAGAGAGAGAGAGAGAGAGAGAGAGAGAGAGAGAGAGAGAGCAGTTTTTATCCAGTACTATTTATTAAGGGAAATTACACAATGTTCTGTCACCAGAGTGATAGATTCTAACACAGCAGCCACAAGATCACACCATAGCCTTGGGAAAAATGCCTCAAAACCAAGTCTCCTTTCAAGGTTGCTCAGAATCAGGTTGTTTTGTTCTGATTACAGATTTAGCAGAAAAGGAAGCCCAGGGAACGGGATGTGGGACTTCCTGTCTTAAACAGACCATCCCTCATGGGTTTAGAGGCTTAAGTGAGGTGAACATAGGAAAAAGACAAAGATTCTGCTGTGCTCCCAGGAAGAACCATCAACAGTTCCTGATTCTGGGTCAACAACCTTGAAACGGAGCAGCTTGGTAGTAACTGCTCTTCAGAAAAAGCCCCCTCATAAAACTGTTATTTTCACCCACAGGAAACTCATTTGAACGGAGTATCCAGTAGAGGCCCAGTTTCCCAACAATACAATGAATATGTCATGGTGGACTCTCAGCGCCCTCAGTGATGCCATATCTCCACCTTAAGCTCACGGATAACACCACCAAGGATATAACCTTGTGGCAGCTGCCATCAGGGATGGGGAAACAACCCAAACAATTACTGCTGGCTACAAGCAGTGGCCAGAATGAAGTAAGAGAGGAAATGTAGGAAGAGTCTCCTGCCTGTTGTCTCTGCCTTCCCACATCCTGACATGTGCCACAAAGTGAAGGACCACGAGGGGCAGCTGTTCTCCTCCCTAGCTATCCTCCACTCAACATGACATTTTTGGCATTTCAAACCTCAATCAATGTTGGCTCCTAGATGTTGAACTTCCTAGATGTTGAACTTGGTCCAATTCCAATTTCACTTGCTTTCAGTTAATTGTTCATGACCCATTCAACTATTTATCAGCTGACAATATTCTACACAATTGTCAACTATCAACCAAGTCCTATTAGTCTCTAGAAATTCTGAGGGACTGAGCAAGACTGGAAAGCCTGCTTGATGGCTTCATCACTCCCGCTGTGAAGTCTGAACCTTCATGGTCACTCACTCTTGTTTTCTTAGTCTTTACAAAGCAAGGAGCTGCCTAGCCCAGTAGGGTTGACTACAATACTGAATACAGTACCTCAGAATTCATTTCAGACTCTGGTGTATCCTTTTTCTTCTTTTGCTTAAAAAAAGGGGTCCCCTGTTCTCATTCTCCTTTGTTGCTGTGTGGATAGGCTCATGTGTGCATGTGTGAGCATGTGTGTAGAGGCCAACACTCAACAGATGAGTCCACCATGTGGGTGCTGGGAATTGGACCAAAACAATCACACACACAAAAAAAATCTGTCCTCTTGGAGAGTAGCCAATGCTAGACCATCTCTCTACCCCACCCATGTCTCTCACTGATCTAGTGCTTAATGATTCAGCTAGATTGCCTAGGCAGAGTGCCAGAGATCTTCCCATCCCTGCCTCCCTGGTGCTGGGATTATGGCTGTCTACTATTGTGCCCAGTTTTTCTATATGGCCTCTAGGGAATTGAACTCAAGTCCTTATGCTTGTGTGACAAGCAGTGTACCATCTAAGCTATCTCTCAAGCCCCCTTTCATTCTCTTAAATTCTGATTTGGATCCTGAAATAATAATACTTGTCTCATCTTACACACGTATTTTTACTTAGGTCTTTGAAGTAAATAAGGTAGATACCTTTATATTTCATATTTATATAAACACTTAAAATTGTGAAAAGTACATTTTATCTATTACATTTTAGGTTAAGCTGTATGAAGTTTCTACTAAGTCAAACTCAGCCAAATATTGGCAATTTAAACTTAATAAATATGGTCCCCTTAATTTTGTATATGAGGATACAGAACACTTTCCAGGATGAAATTAAGAGACGTCAGATATCTGCCTTCAGTCTCCAAGTCAGTAAGCCCATTTGAGTTAGTGAACTGCTTCCAAGGAAGAACGTTGTAAATGGCCAGCAACTAGACTGGCAAGAGCCCAACCACACTGTAACAGTAAGAACCTACTGGGTGCTAATTACATTAAAGAACCTACTGGGTGCCAATCACATTATATTCATTGTCCACTTGCCTCCAAATCCCTGTAGAGTTGGTCTCACCTCCACTTTATAGATAAGCAAATTGAACATTAGAGATGGTCCACAAACATTTAAGAAATAACAGTTCGTGAGGGATAAAACCAAATTCAAGCCCCTGCACTGTACAGACTCTGAACTACAGGGATAGGGTAGCTCTCAACTAGAGCTACAAGGTAGCTTTCAGTGACTGATTCTCCCTCATCTCTCCTGCTTCAAAACTCTACTACCCACAAGGATTTGGCTCCAATTCACCCTGCTCTCATTTTCTCTGGTCTATGGTTTAAGTCTCTTTTGTTCAGAATATTCTACCACCTTCTCACTCTCAATCCCAATGATTCCTCACCATAACTTTTAAAAAACATGACTTTCCAAAAGAGCATACTACAACTATCAAAGGAATAGCCCACATGATGTGGTTCTGACCCATAATTTCAGCAAGCAACCACACATAGCAGGAAAAGAAGGATCTGATCATCAGCAAATGAGTCCTCACACTCACCTTCATGGCTACGTGGTACCCTATAATGTCCAGCTGGTTCAAAGGATCCTCACAGAAACCAATGCTATGCACAAGCCAGGATGTACCAGGTGATAGGTGCTTTATCTTCAGGGAGATGTGTGCTTCCTGTATTTATCTGAGGGCTCTCCCTTGACTTTTAAATCCAGCTCAACCCAGGGTGGCACTTACCCACTTATGCTGAGAAATGAGTTGCATTTACTGTAATGGCACAATTAAATAAACAATCATCTGCTTCTGTTACACCACTCAACTTTAAAGGAAGTGTCATCTGAGAGGCCATAAACAACTCAAGAAAATTACTCAAGTTTTAAGTTTATATTCGGGAAGTCCTGACAAATCTGACAATGGATATGAAGTGTTGGAAGTATCTTCAACTCAAGAAAAAGAAATATACAGCCATGACGTTCTATGTAATCCAGGAAGGAGCCAGGGAGAAGAGATACAGTTGTTAACTCTGTCTGAAAAGAGGTTCAGAATTCTTATTTCTATTTAAGCTGAACAGTGCAGAAGCCCAGCTTAGTTACCAACATGGATTCTGAAAACTATTAATATATGAATCCCTTGCTATATGTCGGGGTTAGTATTAATAACATTAATTTGCTCACTTAATTTTCATAATAACTCTGAAATTGACAGTATTCCTACTGCACAGGTGAAGAAATTGAATTCAAAACAGCTGAGAAAGTGGATAAATGTGGAGCTGTTCTGGTTAGTTTTAGTCAACTCAACACAAGCTCATCTAAGAAGAGGGAACTTTTGAGAAAATGCCTCAGTAAGATCTGGCTGCAGGCAAACTTGTAGGGCATTTTCTTAATTAGTGATTGATGGGGGAAGCCCCAGCCTGTTGTGGGTAGTGCCATCCCTTGAGCAAGCAGTAGTCCCAGATTCTATAAGAAAGCAGGCTGAGCAAGCCAAAAGGAGCAAACCAGTAAGCAGTACTCCTCCTCTGTATCAGCTCCTGCCTCTAGGTTCCTGCCTTCTTTGCATTCCTGCTCTGACTTCCCTAATGGACTGTGACTCAGGATATGTAAAACAAATAAATCCTTTCCTCTATAAGTTGCTTTTGGTTGTTGTATTTAATGCAGCAGTTGAAAAGTAACTAATATAGGAGCCTGGAACTAAACTAAGGCCACTTGATGATGTTTCTTTCCTATACGCCAAGATCAAATAATATATATATAATATCCCATATCCCTCTCTCCCCTCTCTCCTTCTTTCTTTTCTATCTAGTGATTGGGGAGTGATATGCCTAGAAGCATGTATCAGAAGGAATTCTACTTCAGACATGGTTAATTAAAGGGACCCTCCTTCATTCTTTCAGAAAACTACAGAACAAAAACCAATATAAATGAGGAAAGAGAAAACAGCAGATAAGAGATGATTTTTTGAAAGTTGGATTTGAGGGGAAGTCAATATAAATGAAGAGGAAAAGAGGAGGGACAAATAACACTAAAGATGTTTGACAAAGCTTCAAGGAATCATATTGTTTTACATTTACTTAAAATTATATATAACATATAAATATACACACATATACAGATATGTATGCATATACACACATATAAATGAAATTATAACACTTGGGCTGATATTGCTTTTTATAAAAGCAATACATTCACAACCCTCCAGCAGCAGTTATGAGAAACCTCTGTAGCTGGTGTCTGTTACTTTGTGGGTTCTTCTCTTTCCCACCCTTTATCTCTCTGGGCATCACCCCCCATCACTAGATAGGAAAGAAAGAAGGATAGAAGGGAAAGAGATGGAAAGAGAGAGCCCTGAATCTAATTTCTTTCCTTTTGTTTCTTCTTTGAGCATGACTACTAACAAACCACAGCTCCCCTTGAATGCCCAACAACCACCAAACCCTGCCAAGCAGGGCCCTAGCATTTATATACCCTCTGAAAAATTCCCAGAATTCCAAATGTCACACAAAGAAGAAACTATCTGCAGCTGGCAAAACCACACCTCTATTAGAACAAGAGGCAAATCACTGTCAACTGCTGCAGACAGTCTGAAGGAACCCCATATCCCTACACCTAGGTTTAAAACAAAAACATACTCTTACAATATTTCTATGTTTTTTCTTTAAAAGAACCATGGATTCCAAAAATTTCAATACAAACCCCCACTTGCATTGTTGGTCAGAGTAGTTCAAGTGACTCCCAAAACAATGTAGGCTTTGGCTGTTGCCCTTAGTTGCCTCTCAGAGGTTAAAGGTTACGTTCTCATAGCTGAAGACAGTGCACACTTTGGATACAGAACTCATATTTTACCTGGCTCTCATCTGATAGCCTCCTTTCTGTGGTGGAGCTGTAATAATGGCAAAAAAATGCAGCACTATGCCTGCTGCCAAGGGAGAGAAGAAATCAACAGTATGAGTCCATTGAATTATAACAATGGCCAGTGGCAAGATATCCCTAAGAATTCAATAGCTTCGCAGTAACTAGTAACAGCTATCTAATGGGACTTTTAGCCCATTCAATAGGAGGGAAATCATACCTGGTTGTAGAAACCTACCCAGGATTACTGAAGTCATGAATCTTAAAAGAGAATCTACTACCACCACTTTAATAGACCAGCATAATTCTTAATTACACTCTAAAACTCATCCTTATATCCAAAACAAGTAAAGCTCATCGAAGACTATTACAGAAAACCATAACAGGTAATAATGTCCAGATCAACAGATTGTGTGGAGCCTGGTTACTACAGATGTATGTTGACCACAAACCCTCTACCTAAAGCTCAGATAACATTCCAGAAGAGGTGGGAGAAAGAGGCAGAGGACCAGAAGTCTGAGATTGTGTCTCCTAGAAATGACAGGGAAGCTACACCCATGACACATCAACAGTATGTCTGATTAAACAAGACCTGAACGAAAACACCAGTAGACATATTAACAAAGAAGGAAGAAATTCTACAGAAAAGGACCCCCAGACCAAGAACTATACTGACTCCTGAGAGACAGTCTCTCCCAGGGACGAGCACCCTCATTGATTGGAGTCAGCAGGCTGCACACATGCATTTATTTCATATGTAAAATAATAATCAAAATGAGGTCATCAACTGTGGGCATGGAAGGAGTTTCAAAGAAGGAATTACGAGAAGGGTTGGAGGGAGGACAAGGAGGGGAAAAGGGAAGCAATTATATTTTGGTTAAAATTTTAAATATATTTTTCCAAAAAAGTGAAAAGTAAAAAAAAAAAAAAAATGGTAAATGAGAAAGCTGAGACCTAAAAGTATCTAAAGAATGTTAATAGGAAACAAGCATAATTATGCTACAGAATCATACACACTTTAGGAATCTGAGATATCATTTGGTTCAACTGACCTTCATTTTTTATGGTTTTTATTTCAAAACCTGCTTACCGACTAAAATGTTTGTAAATTCTCAAATGCATATAGTATTTTGGTCATTTGTAGATGTACATATAGTATCAGAAAATTAAATAACTGTTGAGTCCCATACAGCCCCACGCGTTGGGACTAAGTGCTCTGGTCAAGAGAGAGAGTAGGGGAAGAAGGGGAAGAGACATGGAGAATAGAGACAAGACAGGGTATGATTCCAAGTCTTGAATACTGTCTCTCCTATTGTCTCCTACTTATTGCAAGGAAATCCTGGGTATTTATAAGCACAAGCAGGGGGACACAGCTGAAGACTCTTTACCACGTGCACCATGCAGCTGGGGTCACTAAACAGCAAAACAAGATATGTGGGATAAACAAGATGTTTATCAGAGTGTGCTCAGCTGTTGTAGGCTGTTGAAAACCAAGTCTCTTGTCAGGATATATGGCTCGAGATGGCTACAAAGTTGATAGCCACTTTCTGACAGGTTTCCAACAAATAACTCGATACACAAATTTTCAGCTAAGGCCAAACAGGGCAACCGCTGCCTTTTCTGACCCGCCCTCCAAGTACACAAGATTCCCTTTTTGTGGTTCATTTAGTGTCACCTTTCCCCTTTTGTTTTCTGTACCAATTATTACTGACTATACCGTTTCAAATGGCCACATGCAGTTTTGAGTGCTGCTACCATTCATAAGTCTATGGGATGTGTCTTATGAAACAAATGTTAGACAAAGGCTCACCCAGGCATGAATTACAGTGTTTAGCCATGAGTTGAATTCAATGTTGATAAATCAACAAGACACTACAAATAAGGTATTTTAAAGGGAAACACACTCAAAACTAAGTTATGCATTATTTAAGTGATGCAAGAACTAATATAATTCCCAGAATTGAAGAACATTTGTTTGTATATTGAAAGGTCCCACTGTCCCTAGCATAGTAAGTAAAAACAAATCTACCCTGAAGAACAAAACAGAGCAAAGGCCCAGAGGAACCCAGCCCTGTATTTCCCATAGGGAAAATAGTTCATTATCTGCAAATTCAGTGTAAATACACTAAAAACTGACTTGAGAACAAAACTGTCATAAATAATAAAAATTGATTTTTGGAGAAATAAAGATGTGAATTATTGGTTAAAAATCTGCAGAAAAATAGTTTGAAGAGAATTGGTATTAGGTCTTCCTGGAAGGTCTGATAGAATTCTGCACTAAACCCATCTGGCCCCGGACTTTTTTTGGTGGGGAGATTTTTAATGACTGCTTCTATTTCTGTAGGGGTTATGCGACTGTTTAGATGGTTTATCTGCTCCTCGTTTAACTTTGGTACCTGGTATCTATCTAGAAAATTGTCCATTTCATCCAGATTTTTCAATTTTGTTGAGTATAGGCCTTTGTAGTAGGATCTGATAATTTTTTTAAATTTCCTCTGTTTCTGTTGTTATGTCTCCCTTTTCAGTTCTGATTTTATTAATTTGAGTACTGTCTCTGTGCCCTTTGGTTAGTCTGGCTAAGGGTTTGTCTATTTTGTTGATTTTCTCAAAGAACCAGCTCCTGGTTTTGTTGATATTTTGTATAGTTCTTTCTGTTTCAACTTGGTTGATTTCAGCCCTGAGTTTGATTATTTCCTTCCATCTACTCCTCTTGGGTATATTAGCTTCTTTTTGTTCTAACGCTTTCAAGTGTGCTGTCAAGTTGTTAGTGTATGCTCTTTCCAGTTTCTTTTTGTGGGCACTTAGAGCTATGAGTTTTCCTCTTAGTACTGCTTTCAAGGAGTCCCACAAGTTTTGATATGATGTGTCCTCGTTTTCATTAAAAAGTCTTTAATTTCTTTCTTTATTTCTTCCTTGACCAAGTTATCATTGAGTAGAGCATTGTTCAGTTTCTACGTGTATGTGGGTTTTCCATTGTTTTTGTCCATATCAAAGACGAGTCTTAGTCCATGGTGATCTGATAGGGTACAAGGAAGGGATTATTTCAATCTTTTTGTATCTGTTGAGGCCTATGTTGTGACCAATTATATGGTCTACTTTGGAGAAGGTACCATGAGGTGCTGAGAAAAAGGTATATTCTTTTGTTTTAGGATGAAATGTTTTATAGATGTCAGTTAAATCCAATTGGTTCATAACTTCTGTTAGTTTCATTATGTCTCGGTTTAGTTTCTGGTTTCATGATCTGTCCATAGCTGAGAGTGGGGTGTTGAAATCTCCCACTATTATTGTGTGAGGTATAATGTATGCTTTAAGCTTTAGTAAAGTTTCTTTTATGTATGTGGGTGCCCTTGCATTTGGGGCATAGATGTTCAGAATTGCGAGTTCCTCTTGGAACATTTTTTCTTTGATGAATATGAAGTGTCCTTCTTTATCTTTTTTGATTACTTTTGGTTGAAAATGATTTTATTTGATATTAGAATCACTACTCCAGCATGCTTCTTGTGACCATTTGCTTGGAAGATTGTTTTCCATCCTTTTACTCTGAGGTAGTGTCTGTCTTTTTCACAAAGGTGTGTTTCCTGTATGCAGCAAAATATTGGGTCCTGTTTATGTATCCAGTTTGATAGTCTATGTCTTTTTATTGGAGAATTGAGTCCATTGATATTAAGAGGTATTAAGGAAAAATGAATGTTGTTTCCTGTTATTTTTGTTATTGGCAGTGGAGTTATGTTTGTATAGCTACCTTCTTTTAGGGTTGTTGGAAGATTACTTTCTTGCTTTTTCTAGGTTGTAGTTTCTCTCCTTGTGTTGGAGTTTTCCACCAATTATCCTTTGAAGTGCTGGATTTGTGGTAAGTTATTGTGTAAATTTGGTTTTGTCATGGAATATCTTGGTTTCTCCATCTATAATAATTGAGAGTTTTGCTGGGTATAGTACTCTTTGCTGGCATTTGTGTTCTCTTAGGGTCTGTATGATATCAATCCAGGATCTTCTGGCTTTTATAGTCTCTGGTGAGAAGTCTGGTGTAATTCTGATAGGTCTGCCTTTATATGTTACTTTACCTTTTTCCCCTTACTGCTTTTAGTATTTTTTCTTTGTTTTGTACATTTGATGTTTTGATTATCATGTGGTGGGAGGTATTTCTTTTCTGGTCTAAACTATTTGGAGTCTGTAGGCTTCTTGTATATTTATGGACATCTCTTTCTTTAGGTTAGGGAAGTTTTCCTCTATAATTTTGTTGAAGATATTTACTGGTCCGTTAAGTCGGGAGTCTTCCCCCTCATCTATACCTATTATCCTTAGGTTTGGCCTTCTCATTGTGTCTTGGATTTCCTGTATGTTTTGGGTTAGTAGTTTTTTGTATTTTGCATTTTCTTTGACAGTTGTGTCAATGTTTTCCATGGTATCTTCTGCACATGAGATTCTCTCTTCTGTCTCTTGTATTCTGTTGGTGATGCTTGCATATATGACTCCTGATTTCTTTCCTAGGTTTTCTGTCTCCAGGGTAGTCTCCCTTTGAGATTTCTTTATTGTTTCTACTTCCATTTTTAGATCTTGGATGGTTTTGTTTAATTCCTTCACTTGTTTGGTTGTGTTTTCTTGCAATTCATTAAAGAATTTTTGTGTTTCCTCTGTAAGGGTTTCTATCTGTCTACTAGTGTTCTCCTTAATTCTCTGAGAGCATTATTTATGTCCTTCTTAAAGTCCTCTATCATTGTCATGAGAAGTGATTTTAATTCTGAATCCTGCTTTTCTGGTGTGATGGGGTGTTCAGGGCTTGCTATGATGGGGGAACTGGGTTCTGATGATGCCATGTAACTTTGGATTCTGTTGCTTACGTTCTTGCACTTGCCTTTCACCATCTGGTTAACTCTAGTGCTACCTGTACTCACTGTCTCTGACTGAAGCCTGCCTTTCCAGTTATCTTGCTTGTGTCTGATCTCCTTGGGTCCAGTTGTCTCTGTGATCTTCTCCAGCTGCTCTGGGTACAATGGTACCTCTAGGATGCCTCAGGATATGGTGCCTCCAAGGTAGTAGACCAGCTAGGTGTCTGCTGTTCTGGGTGCAGTGTCTCTTCTAGGATGTCTCAGGATCAGGTGCCCACTGCTCTGAGTGCAGTGGTTCCTCTAGGATGTCTCAGGATATGTTGTCTGTCACTCTGAGTTCAGTTGTTCTTTTGCCACTCTGGGTTCAGTAGTACCTCTGCCACTCTGGGTTCAGTGGACCCTCTACCACTCTGGGTTCAGTGGACCCTCTAGTATGTCTCGGGAGGAGTCTGGTGTCCACACAGGAGTGGACCGGGTGTGGGTCTGCACCAGGCCTCAGATCCAGGAGAGGGGTGGAAGGGGAGCGGCACTCTGCAGGGGCAGGGTTTGGGTTTCTGCTGGAATCTGAGCGCTCCCCGCACCCAGCTATGAGCATAGGGCACTGTGTGGGTCTTCTTACTTACAGTTCTGGGTTCAGTGGACCTTCTAGGATGTCTTGGGAGGAGTCTGGTGTCCACACAGGAGTGGACTGGGCACGGGTCTGCACCAGGCCTCAGATTCAGGAGAGGGGTGGAAGGGCTAGAAGATTTTTTTTTTTGCAATCAAAAGGAATTATCTACCAACAGGTGCTATAAAGTGCATAAAAGAGCCACATAGAAGAGGTCATTGGACATAAGCTATAGGATTCCATGTATGTGAAAGGCACATTTAGAGGCGGAAATTAAATTGTTGACTGTGTAGGCTTAAGAGTAGAAATAGGAGGTAGCTATAAATAGAATGAGGAAATAAAAATGATTTATCAGGTCACTTCATGCTGATGAAGAAAATAAGCCATTAACAGAACATTACAATACTAAACATATATACACCAAATATGGACACACCTGAATTCATAAAACAAATTTTATTAAATGTAAAGCCACACATTAACTCCAACACAGAAATAGTGGGTGATGTTAATGATCCACACTGACCAACTAACTGGTCATCCCAACAATGAAGCATTTTAATTAAGTGATGTCACAGATCAAGTAAGCCTAACAGATATATACAGAAGGTTACATGCAAACACTGTAGAATATACAATCTTTTCTGCAGCCCATGGAGCTTTCTCTAAAATAGATCACTGGGACATAGAACAAGTGTCAGTAAATATAGAAAGCAAAGTAGTTTCTTATATCCTGACAACAATAAAATAAAACTATAAACCAACAGCAAGAGAAATGATAGAATATCAGCATACCAAGAGACTGAACATTAGTGAATGATTAACGGGTCACTGAAAAAAATCAAGAAGGAAATTAAAACATTTTCTAGAACTTAATGAAAACAAAGACACAACATGCCAAAGCCTACAGGAGATGATGAAAGCAGCCCTTAAGAGGGATATTTATAGCTCTACGTGTCTACATTAATTTCAATAGATGAAGATAAAGCTTTTAACAAAATCCACCATCTCTTCATTATAAAAGTTCTGAAAAGAACTGGGAGTTGAAGGAATGTGTATGAGCATAACAAAGGCTGTACATGGCAAATCTGTAGCTAACAGTACAAAAAGCTACAATTACTCTCATACCTAAGCCTCACAAAGACCCAATAAAGAAAGAGAACTATAGACCAATCTCTCTTATAAATATTGATGCAAAAATACTCAATAATCTCACAAACCGAATCCAAAAACAATCATCCATCACGATTAAGTAGGCTTTATCCCAGGAATGCAGGGATGGTTCAATATTTGGAAATCCATCAATGTAATCCACTACATAAATAAACTCAAAGAAAAAAACCATATGATCATCTCACTAGATGCTGAGAAAATATTTGACAAAATTCAACATCCCTTCATGGTCTTGGAAAGATCAGGAATTCAAGGTCCATACCTAAACATAGTAAAAGCAATATACAGCAAGCCAGTAGCCAACATCAAACTAAATGGAGAGAAACTAGAAGCAATCTCACTAAGATCAGGGACTGGACAAAGCTGCCCACTCTCACCCTACCTATTCAATATAGTACTGGAAGTCCTAGCTAGAGCAATTAGACAACAAAAGGAAGTCAAAGCGATACAAATAGGAAAGGAAGAAGTCAAAATTTCACTATTTGCAGATGATATGATAGTATACTTAAGTGACCCTAAAATTTCCACCAGAGAACTCCTAAACCTGATAAACAACTTCAGTAAAGTGGCTGGATATAAAATCAACTCAAACAAATCAGTAGCCTTCCTATACTCAAAAGATAAACAGGCTGAGATAGAAATTAAGGAAATGACACCCTTCACAATAGTTACAAACAATATAAAATATCTTGGAGTGAACCTAACCAAGCAAGTGAAAGATCTGTATGACAAGAACTTCAAGTCTCTGAAGAAAGAAATAGAAGAAGATCTCAGAAGATGGAAAGATCTCCCATGCTCCTGGATTGGCAGGATTAATTTAGTAAAAATGGCCATCTTGCCAAAAGCAATCTATAGATTCAATGCAAACCCCATCAAAATTCCAAATCAATTCTTCATAGAGATAGAAAGAGCAATTTGCAAATTTATTTGGAATAACAAAAATCCCAGGATAGCGAGAACTATTCTCAACAATAAAAGAACTGGGGGAATCACTGTCCCTGACCTCAAACTGTACTACAGGGCAATAGTAATAAAAACTGCATGGTATTGGTACAGAGGCAGGCAGGAAGATCAATGGAATAGAATTGAAGATCCAGAAATGAGTCCACACATCTATGATCACTTGACCTTTGACAAAGGAGCTAAAATCATCCAGTGGAAAAAGGACAGCATTTTCAGCAAATGGTGCTGGTTCAACTGGAGGTCAACATGTAGAAGGATGCAAATCAATCCATTCTTATCTTCTTGTACAAAGCTCAAATCCAAGTGGATAAAAGACCTTCACTTAAAACCAGATACAGTGAAACTAATAGAAGAGAAGGTGGGGAAGACCCTCGAATACCCAGGCACAGGGGGAAAGTTCCTGAGCAGAACACCAATGGCTTATGCTCTAAGATCAAGAATTGACAAATGAGACCTCATAAAATTGCAAAGCTTCTGTAAGGCAAAAGACATTGTCAAAAAGACAAAACTCTTTTCTTTTTATTGGATATTTTATTTACATTTCAGATGTTATCCCCTTTCCCCATTTCCCCACCCAGAAACCCCCAATCCCATCCCCTTTCCTCCTTTTTTGCTTTTATAACATATAACATCTAGGGTAAAGGCATTTTCAAACATGAAAGGTTTTTTAAAAAAATGTTTTACCGAGACAATTTTGTTAAAGATGTTACAGTTAAATATGCTGAAGGAAAAAGGACGGTTCTTGCTAGTAGGAAAGAAAATTCCAAGAATGGTGAACAAGGGAAATCCCAAACAACATGAGACCAACTAGAAATCACCTTTACCAGACAAGTGGCAGACATTGGGTTCAAATAGGCTGGCTCAAACACATGAAAAACAAAATGACAGCTATTGAAACTGTAAAAGCCTTGCTGATCTGCTAGAAAGCTTGGCGAAGAATTAGTGCTATTAGTAAAGACACACTCTCAAGGATAACTCTCATGGCAGTGTTAAAAACAAACAAACAAACAAACAAACAAACAAACAACTCAAGCAGTAGTTGAAGAGATGAGTCAGAAGTTAAGAATACATGATTGCTCTTCCAGAGTACCTGGGTTCCGCTCGAAGCAACCACTTCAGGTAGTTCACACTGCCTGTAATTCCATCTCCAGGGTATCTGGGCCCTCCCTCTTGCCTCCTCCAGCACCTCCATACACACAGTGGGGCACGTGTGTGTGTGTGTGTGTGTGTGTGTGTGTGTGTGTGTGTGTGTGTG
>JANHMN010000014.1:34249147-34318008 GCA_030674055.1 Rhabdomys pumilio
TGTGTGTGTGTGTGTGTGTGTGTGTGTGTGTGTGTGTGTGTGTGTGTATGTGTGTGTGTCTGTGTCTGTGTGTCTGTGTGTCTGTCTGTGTGTCTGTCTGTGTGTGTATGTGTATGTATGCATGTATGTATATATGTATGTATATATGTATATATCAGGCATGCACACAACACCCCACCCCTACCACACACATGATAATAAATCTATTTTTAAAAATAAAATTAGTAATTAAAGGAAAAAAAAAGAGCTCCTTGGACTTCCTTGACTTGACCTGTAACCTGGAATTGTGAGCTAAAAGAAGCCCTTTCACCTCAAAGTTGTTTGTTGTAATGGTATTTTATCAGAGCAAGGGAAATAAAACTAATACAGCAGGAAGCAATCACCAGGGTTAAGAGACTGACTTTTAAAATGGGGTTGGGGGGAGAATATACACATCAGATGGTGTATTAATATCTACGATAAACAAAGAGCTACAAAATTACACACCAAAACTCCAGATAATCCAAACAATAAATGCGTTAATGAGTAAATATCAAAAGAAGAGATACCAATGGCCAATGAATACTGGAAAGGGTTTTTAACATCTGTAGTCATCAGGAAAATGTAAATTAAATCTGCTTTCAGAGTTCATCTCCCTCTGCTCAGAATAGAAAGAAAACAAATGACAAATGCTGACCAGGCGATGGGGAAAGAGAAATCTTTCTCCCTGCTAGGTGAACTATAAACTTCTGCCACTGTGAAAAATCAGTATGGTTGTTCTTCAAGAAACTGAAAATAGAATTACCATGTGAACCTCTATACCCCAAACCAGCACATCACAAAGATAACTGTGCGTCCAGTTTTCTGGCTATACGGTTCACAATAGTCAGAAAAAGGAACTAGACTATATGTCCATCAACAAGCTTGAATGCATAAAGAAAATGTGAAGCATAGTCACAAGGTAATGTTATGAGGCCATAAAGAAAAATGAGACCAGTATAACATTTGAAGGAAAATGGATGCCACTGGAAATCATTATGTTAATCAAAACAAACCAGACTCAGAAAGACAAATACTGTGTGGTTTTGCTCATACTCAGAACCTATACTGAAAAAGTGTGTGTGTGTGTGTGTGTGTGTGTGTGTGTGTGTGTGTGTGCATGTATGTGAGACAGAGAAACAGAGATGAGAGAGAGAGAGAGAGAGAGAGAGAGAGAGAGAGAGAGAGAGAGAGAACTAGAAGGGAGACCAGGAGAGAGGAGAAGAACTCTTAAGGGAGCTGAGAAGTAGAAAGGGCAATGGAGTAGCGAAGCAGAAAGAGGGACCAGCTAGAGGAAGAAAGGGAAAGGCTGTGAGGGGAGAGGCACAAAGAAGAGCGGTGCTAAGTAAATGAATGAGAACACAGTGTACTGACACATATGTACACATGCTTCCTTAGGGTCTGGTCTGCCAGATCCACCCCCATACTGCAGGCTTGAACCAGCATGCACACCTGCACACCAACCCAGTCACCTCTGTCCACTTGACTTCATTCCAACCTTAGCCACTCACAGCCTCTAGGCCAATCTCTTCTGCCCCAGCCTGCTCTGTCTATATCAGACATAGAACTAACAAAAGAAGCTAACAGGTCCAGAGATCACTGCAAAAGTACAAAGAATGTGAAAAATCAAGCCAGTCTCTCCTCTCTAGAATCTACCAATCCTGTGGAAATGTTTGCCGATGAGAATTATGTGGATGAGCCCCAGGATACAGAATTTAAAACAATAGTAAACGTCATCAAAGGATTCAAGGGATTTAAAGAAGACACAAAGAAACAGTTCAATAAAATAAAAGAGAAAGAACCTAAGGAGAACAGGTACCATGGGATGCCCAAGACAACACAAAGATAGGCTGCTGGACTTGATGAGACAACCCATGGCTTGCAAATGATTTAACAAAGAGATACACACACTGAAGAGGACTCAAGCTGAAATGAGAATGGAATTGGAAAGCCCAATAACTAAGCTAGAAAACTGGAAGGAAAGCCTTGAAGAAGACAGAGTATCACTGATCAAAGATCTAGATTATCTAGACCGAATAAACAGTATAACAAATTTTTAAAACACAAGAAAGGAACATACAGGAAATGTGGGACACCATGAAAAGACCAAACCTTCAAATTATACACAAAGACCCGGAGGAGAATTCTAAGATCTTAAGATCACAGAAGAAAACTGCTCCAATCTAAGGAAACACATACCTATACAGAAACAGCCAAGACACAGAACACAGAATGGACAAGACCAGAAAAGAAAAACTTCACAGTATATCGTAGCTAAAACTCTAAGTGTATAGAGCAACAAAAGTGTATTGAAAGCAGCAAGAGAAAAAAATGCAAATCTCATACAAAGAAAACTCACCAGAATAATAGCTGATTTCTCAATGAAAATAAAGATATTAAACTATTCCCATTTGCAAATGATATGATATTATATATCAGAGATCCTCAAAAATTCTACCAGAAAACTAGAAACAATAAGAAAATTCAGCAAAATGGAAGGCTGTAGAATCAACTTATATTAACCAAAAGCTTTTCTATCGGAACAACAAATATTCAGAAAGAGATTATGGACACATTCCCATTTGGAATAACCCCAAAGAAAATAAAATATCTAGAATTAAACTTAACCAAGGAAACAAACAAAAAAAAGAACCTCTACAATGAAGACTTTAAACTTCTGAAGAAAAAGATAAAGACATCTAAAACTTAAACTTCTAAAGAAAAAGATAAAAGAAAAATAAAGAAAATAGGAAGATATCAATGAAATGGATTGGCAGAATTAGTATTGTGGAAATGACCATATTTTACCAAAAGCTGCTTACAGATTCAGTGAGATACCAATAAAAACTCCTGTCTCATTTTTCACAGGAATAGAAGAAAAAAAAACTGTCCTAAAATTCACATGGAACCACAAAAGACTGTGGATAGGCAACACAATTCTGATCAAACAAAAACAATGCTGAAGGAATGACCATTCCAGAGCTTAAGACATGGTACAGAGTCACGAGAATAAAAACATGGCACTGGCACAAAACAGATGTGTAGGCCATGGAACAGCACGGAAGCATGATTACTCATAACTTCAGCCATGTATTATTGATTAAGAACCCAAAAACGATACACTGGAGAGAAATCATCCTCCACCAATGGTGCTAGTAAAACTGGAGGCCCACATGAAGTAGTTAGGTTTCTATCTACCACTTTGCACAAAATAAACTCCAAATGGATCAAAGAGGTAAACATGAAACCTGGGACACTGAACGTGTGAGAGGAACATGCAGGCAGTGCCCACACAGTAGAGCACTAGGCGAGGACTTTCTGACTAGGACTTAATTTACCCAAGAATTAAGGCCAACAATTAACAAGTGGGACCTCATAAAACTGAAAAGCCCCTGCAAGCTGAAGAAACTAACTGAGAGGAGAGGAATCCCACAGAATGGAAAAGCATCTATCTTTCCCAGCTGCACACAACATAGGATTAATATGCAGAATATATAAAGAACTACCTTTAATCCCAGCACTTGGGAGGCAGAGACAGGCAGATCTCTGAATTCAAGGCGAGCCTGTTCTACAGTGAGATCCAGGACAGCCAGGGCTAACACAGAGAAATTCTATTTCAAAAAGCAAACAAACATTTTAAAAGTTCCGATCAACAGGAAATGCAAATCAAAACAACTTTGAGATTTCATTTACCCCAGTCAGAATGGCAAAGGTCAACAAGACAATGAACCATACATGTTGGAGGGGTTTGGGAAAAGGGAAATCCTCACTTAGTATGAGTCAGATTGCAGGCACTGTGGAAATCAATGGAGAGAATTTGTAAAAAACTAGTTTCTCACAAATAACACTGTAGACTAGCCAGCTAAAGGGATTATCCAAAAAGATATTTAGAATTATTAGCATTGATCAATTTAATACCCTTGGAATGTATCTGCTATCTTATGATACTTTGATGGTCAACCTTTCCTTAGATCAATAAATCCTGGCTTGTTTTTAAAACATAAATCTTTAACTTATATATTCATGCCTCCGTAGCTATCACCTTGAACATTTATTTTCAAGGAGCAACTATCCTGTTACTGGACTTGGTAGCTTATCAGACTGATCAAGGAACGGCACAAACGCAGAACAGAAAGCTGCAGCAGGTTGTAACTCCACTACAAAGCATCAGAAATCGGGCCCTCTGTGGGGTTTCTGAAACTTTTCCTTAAATACAACAGAATGACATAGCTGTAACCCTTTGCCAGGGAGTACAAATGGATCCCATTACCTTATCATGCCAAGCATAATGTATTATCACAATTTCCTGGAAACCCTTCAGGCGTATTAAGCCTTCATCTCATTAATTACTCTTAAAAATGTTTCCTTAAAAACAGAGTGGAAAAGTTATCTGCTCTTTCCCACAATTATGCATGTTTCACCAGTACAAAATGTTTTTTTCCCCACATTATCATGACTGAAAAACTACGGAGAACCCTGGACACACACACACACACACACACACACACACACACACACACACACCAAGCCCAGCAGCCTTCTTAATTGTTTTTTGGACAAAGGGCTACATTTTCCTTTTGCATGACATTCCTATGCATTTGCATAGGTCTGGTTTTTATTGAAGACAAGTAGAAATGTGGGGTGGTGGGCTGTGAGAAGCAGCTGGGTGCTTGGTCAAGCACAAGCTTGGAACCCCAGACCATTATTGGATGGCAGGAGTTTGCTCTGCTCCCGGGCCCTGGTTCTTTTCAATTAGCTTCAGCCCTCTCCACAGCCCCTCCCACAGAGAGATCTATGGCCATCAGTCATGAGGAACAGGCCTCAGACCCTAGAGAGATTTACATCCTAATGAGATACCTGAAGCCAGAGGGTGGAGCCAATTAAGCATTCTTCCCCAGCCCCTCCCCCTTCTCTCCCTCCCTATTTAACTCAGGTCTGCCCTAGGTTTCAGGGGTGCATCCAGATCCATCCACCATCCGCCATGACATTAAAGCCTGTAAAAGCCCATGGACTTTCTCATGTCATTGGGATGGTGCCATGAGGAACTGTGGAGCCACAGGGGCCATGCCTAACTTCCCCCTGGAGGAACCCTCAGCATTCCCAGCTACAACTACCCACATAGAAACATCTAAGTTCTTCCCCTGAATACACTTAACCATTTGTCTTAGGGTTTCCATTGCTGTGAAGAGACACCATGACCAAGGCAACTCTTATAAAGAAAAGCATTTAAATGGGGTTCAGAGGCTCAGTCCATTATCATCATGATGGGAAGCATAGCAGCATTCAGGCAGACATGGTGCTGGAGAAGGAGCTAAGAGTTCTACAACTTGATCCAAAGGCAGTAAAGAAAAGACTCTCTTCTGCAGACAGCCAGGAGGGTCTCTCTTCCCCACTTGGTAGAAGTTGAGATCAAAGGAGACCTCAAAGCCCACCCTCACAGTGACACACGTTCTCCAACAAGGCCACACCTCCTAATAGTGCCACTTCCTATGGGCAATCATTACAACATTCATATTTGTAACTCTTACTGCAATTGTGATCTCTAGGTTACAGGCTTCCTTCTCTGGCCACAACCTCTCTCTCTGGCTTTCTCTCCTGGCACAAAGGACGAGAACTGCACCAACAACCATGAGTTGAATTTAGCTTAAGTACCAAGAGAATTTTGGCACAATCAACCTGCAACTATTCACTGTGCATGCATGCATTAAGTTTGTGCGATAGCACTACACAGCCCTTCTTGACAAAGGCTCAGATTCTCAGCAGAAGGTAATTTGAATTTATTATCTGATCTACGTGGGGGTAGTAGGGGAGTCTTCAGAGTACTGGCTCTAAAATAGGTGCCACAGCATCTCCCACAAAGGTTCATGTGGGAATGGCCTGGCAGTGTAGCACTACAATGAGATAGTGGGAGAGCTAGGAGAGAGTCCTAAGGAGCAAAGGAGCTAGTGGAGAGTCTTGGATGATTTCAGGCATGTCCTTAAAGATGATTTAAGATTCTGGCTCCCTCCTCCCTCTCCCTCCATACCCAGGAGGTAAATGGCTTGGCTTTGCCACACACAGCCACAGTGTACTCTCTCACCACAAGCCTAAAAGAAAAAGTGCCAATTGATAATGAACCAAAATCTCCAAAAGTATAAGCCCCAATAAACCTTTCCTCTTTATAAATTGACTGTCTTGAATATTTGCTGCATCGATGGGAAGCTAACACAAACAACTGCAGAAGTGGAAGGAAATGCACATGCACACATGAGTGTGCGTGTGGAGACTCAGATGGATGTTGGCCATCTTCCTCATTTGCTTTTTACCTTATTAAGAGATGGTCTCTTGCTGAAGATCTCCAATTCAGCTAGACTGGATAGCCACCAAGCCTTGGGGATCCTCCTGCATCAGCCACCAAGTACTTCACTACAGGCTTATGCCAACATGCTTACCACATCCATATTTTTTAAAATGTGGGTTCCAGATCAAAGTCAGGTCCTTGTGCCTGCACAGCAAGCTCGTTACCAACTGAATCATCTGTCTTGCCCTTTAGAGCAGTTTTAGTGCAATAACAGAGGACAGAAACAGGAAGAGTAACTGTGTGTTAACAAATGTCATAAACTAGATACTGATATATTTCAGGGGAAGGTTCATTTATTTTGATTTTGGGTGAGGAGGCATGGGACAGTGTATCAGATCGCCCAGACTGGTCTTGAACTTGCTATGGAGCTGAATGTGATCTTGAACTTCTGATCATCAAGCTTTCACCTTCTAAATGCTGGTTTTTAGACAACGTTCAGTTCTATACTGTGTTGGGTGACGAATACAGGTACTTTGTGAATGACAGATATTCTACCAAATCTACATCCCCAGCTCTAGTTATTTGATTTGAGAAAGGGTCAAACCAGGAAGCTAAGGCTGGTGCTGGCCTCAAATTCATGATGCTTCAACTTAAGAGTCCTGAGCACTAGGATTCCAGGTGTAGACCATGATACATGGCTTAACTTTTTAAAGGTAAAGTTAAATAATATGAACTGTGGGTGTCAGCTCAACTTTATCATCTATGAGAGGGTCTCACTGTATATTTCAGAACAGCCTGAAATTTGCCATGTAGCCCAAGTATTAGTGTTTTTACTGGGCAGTATGTATGTACATGCACCATGCAGTATGTATGTACATGCACCATGCAGTACTTGCAGAAGCCAGAAAAGGGCACTGAACCCATGGAACTGGAGTTAACCGTTTTGAGCCTTCATATGGGTTCTGGAATCCAAATGGAGGTCCTCTGAAAGATCTCTGAAAGCAAGTGTTCTTAACCACTGAACCACCTCTCCTGCCCTTTTCAGTTTCCAGAAAGCAGAGATTCTAGGCACATACCACCAAATCACTCATTTTTTTTTAAGTTTTGAGATATAGTAATTATATCAATTCCCTCTTTCTCCATTTCCTCCAAATCCTCCCATATACCCCTCTCCTTGCCCTTTCTAATTCATGACATTTTTTCATTGTTGTTGTGTGTGTGTGTGTGTGTGTGTGTGTGTGTGTGTGTGTGTGTGTATTTCTAACTACAGCCTACTCACAATTTGTATAGTGTTACTCATATGTATGTTCTCAGGGCTGACCACTTGGTATTAGATAACCTATTGGTGTGCTCTTCCCCAGAGAGTTCTTCCCACTCAGCATTCCCCAGTTGCCTGTGGTTCTCTGTGTAGAGTTGAAGTCGCAACGGCTTTCCCTGTGGAGTGTCTGCTGGTGTTGCCCTTGTTTAGTTCGTGTTTAGGCAGTCATGGTGGTGAGACTTCGTAGGTATAAAGTAGGACGTTACTAGGACTCACAGTCTCACAACCCACTCCCTGATCTCCTGGCTCCTTAGGCATAGGAATGTTTTGTTATGTATCCACTGGGCCTGCTCCACAACTCTGTATCAAATACACTTAAACAGGGCTAGTCTAGTAACTATTTGTTGCACATCTAATTTTTAAACATAAAAATATTTTGAAGAGAAACTTCTTACCACCAGTTAACATATATGAAGGAACATTAATTCCAGCTCACAAACGAATAAAATATGACAAACACCAGTGTTTCAAAGCTGACCAAAAACAAAAGTTAAACTTCATTTCATCTCACTAGTTACAAAACAAGCTTCAATTACATAATTACTTTGCTTGTTTATAGATTAAACTTATAACTACTTCTATCCTTATATCTACCTATAATAAAATATATTTTATAAAAAAAAACCATGTTACTGTAAACCTCATCCATTAAAATTTGGATTTCTCAGAGAAAAATAAAGTGAGGAGTGGGTAACTGAACTAAGCTTTGCTAGCTTTTGATAATAAACACTCCCATGTTACTAAAGCAAACTGTTAGTAATTGGACACTTTCCTAAAACACAGCCAAGAATTTTAAATTGTGCAGGCAGATGATCCTGTGCTTGCAGAGATTCACGGCATTACCTCAGTAACATGGAGTGATGATTAAGAACGATAGTAAATAGACAAAGATTGCAAAAGCAATTAGCACTTCCATCGACAAGCTTGAACCGGGCAGAAGACAGACTATGCAGATAGATCAACCCTTCATAACATCTGACAGCCAAAGAAAACAACGATTTCAAAGATATGATTAACAGCTTGGCACAATAAGCATATTTAGATGATGTTTTAAGATGCTTCTCTCTTGACACCTTGTCCACTGAGGTAATTCTGAAAGCTTAATTAGTACTTTATTTTTCCACTCTTCCCCATCATAAGCAAGACCCTAAGACTGTCCTTATCACATATAATACAAGCAAGAAGATTAAGCATCTAGATACTTCAGTAAGACAACTGTTAGACTCAAGTTAGATGTTTAAAGTATGATAGTGTTACACTCCAGAGTTAAGGAATAGAATACCATGGGAAACTTCTAAAGTGTCACAGTTATTTTGCCTTATGTGCCCTCTTAACAAATCTTTCTCTCTACTACGTTCAAAACTATGGACTCATATTTAACAGAGAACAGGGCAAAGTGGTGGATTATGTCTGGATCCAGTTAAAAGACTATACTGTCTTTTTCCCACTCTTGTCTTCTGCTTTGATGACATCAATTGCTTTGTTACAAGCTACTCTGTGGGAGGCACACAAGGCAAAAAAGGCCAGGCAGACTTTGGTCAATAGTTCCTAAGTAACTGATAGACTCACAACCATCTGAGAGAGTCTGCAGGCAGATGCTTTCTTGAACATGCCTTGATTATATTGTAGCTGATATCTTGCCTTGTAAAAACCTAAAACTGAGGAAGTAGTTAAGCCTTGCCCATATTTCTAACTTACACAAATATTAAGTTAATAAATATTTTATGTCACTCCGCTTAAGAGTAATTATATGTCAATAGGCAACTCAATCAAAATTCAAGGAAATAGAAACAGAACACACATACATGTAACTTAGGCCAGTAGATAAGTAGGTATGCACAAAAAGTAGAATAACCCACAGTTAAGGAAATGTCAGAAGGAAGAAATACATGAATAATAAAGTCAGATAATTTTACAAAGCTCCATCTCAGAGAGTCCTAACGCTAAGCCCCTGGTTGAATCCACTGCAGGTAAAACTTTTCCAGGCCAATGTTTCATGATTTGTTCTACAAGTGTTTTGCTAAGAAAGGGGATGAGGATGTGTCTCAGTGACATGCTACTTGCATATCATATGCAGAACCATGAGATCAGCCCACACTACTACCTACCACCCCACAACCACAACAATACTACCACTACTAATGATAATAAAATAATAAAATAATAATAATAATAATAATAATAATAATAATAATAATACTTAATAATAATGAAGGTCCCTGGTTTCCTCCACTACCATTTGGTTATGATATCCAAAACTACACCAATAGCAAATTTGTTATTTTTCTCATCCTGTCAAAATACCTGATAGAAACACATGAAGGGCAAGGATTCATTCTACCTCAGTTTCAGTTTCAGGGGCTACCAGTCCATCATCAGGGCCAAGAAAGGCATGGTAGCTGGTGGCTCTTTATAGCTTGGCAGTTCAGAAAACACAGCTCAGGTTGGAATTGGGGTTAGGCTGCAATTCTCAAAATATCATATGTCTTCCAGCCATGCCCTCTGTACCAAAGGTTCCACAACACCCCAAAATATTTCCACAACTTGAGAACAAAGTGCTTGCACACATCACCCAGCAAGGGGCATTTCTCAAACTGTAATAGCGAATGACAGTGTAGAGAGACACCGTCATGTCCTTAAGAATATAGCTTCAGTTCTTGTTCCTAGATGAGTTTGGGTAAAATGGCTTTGATAGGGTCCTGAAGATGCTCGCAGAGTATTTTAATTTTAATTTTCATCTGTTTTGTGCTGGAAAGAATTTGGAACATCTTATGGCACTGACAAAAAGTCTAGTGAAGTGATCTATTTTATGTGTGAATTTTAAAATAAAGTAGAAATTTTCATACACACACATACACACATATAAAAATATGATCATATCACAGCCCCCACAGATTCCCTTCAACATATGCCTCTCCCATCTTTGTCTTTTTAAAAATGTCAGTAAGTCCAATTAATGCTGCCCATGCACATAGGTGTGTGTTCACACATTAGGCAACCCACCAGTCACAACAGCCTCAAAGGAAGAAAGGTTTTTCCTCACCTAGCAACTCTCAACTACCAATATACTCCTTAGTAATGGGTGGGGCCTTGAGAGCTCCTCCCTACCTGTGCTGGTTTTCTGACTGCTGGATCTTATGTAAATCTGTGTAGGTAATCCCAGATGCTATCATGCCATATCCATGAAGCGCTCCTTTCTCTCCTCCTTTCCCAGAGCTAAGCCAAACAAAAGAATGACAATTTTCACTTATAGTCATGTCATCTTTTCCCAAAATTCCCAGGCAAGACTTTAAGGTACGTCCAGAAGTGTGGAAAAATCTCAATAGGATGAAAAAGGAGACTTTCAAGTCTACTAAGTTTTGAGGTTTTATGAGAGAGCTTGGGATTTTTACTTTCCATTCCTATTGGTTGAGGCTCTTTAATGAGTATAAACCCCACACTTGGTCAAATGTTCTGCCACTGTGCTATATTTCCAGCACACAGAATTGATTTAGTAAGTTAATTATTTTTAAAGTTTATTTGTGTTTGATGTGTGGAAGTCCTAAGACAGCTTGTAGGAGCCAGTTCTGTCCTACTATATAGAGTCCAGGAATCAAACTCAGATCATTAGGCATGGCAGCAAGTCCTTATCCACTGAGCCACCGTACTAGCCCTAATTCCTGTACTTTTATGGTCACTTTCCAACTCTTTGTTTTTGTTTTGTTTTATTTCTCTGTGTAGTCAGTCCTGGCTGTCCTGAAACTCACTCTGTTAACCAGGCTGGCCTCAAACTCCGAGTTCCTCTTGCCTCAGCCTCCTGAGTGCTGGGATAAAAGACATCCATCAACGCTGCCTGGGGCCATGTTTCAACTCTTAAAGCATATTCAGGCTGAAGAAAGCAAGGGAGTAGAGGTCCTTCTTTAAGATCCTCTACAGCCTACAAATTCCTTAGTATCTGAAGCAAATCAAGAAGTCTCGGTCCTGGGATAGAAAGATAGCCAAATAAAGTGCCTGGCATTGAAGTGTAAGGATGCAAGTTTGGATCTCTAGCACCCCCATAAAAACCTAGGTGTGGTGGCCTCCTCTCCCTCCCTCTCTCTTTCTGTCTTCTCTCTCTCTCTCTCCCTCTAATGCATGTACTTGCACATCTTTGTCCTGACTCAATTTAGTATAAAAACTTAATGATTATCCTAGAAAACATCATTATTTAATGATGTTTTCATTTAATCATTATTTAGTCATTATCTCCAAGAATTCCAGTTGCTCAACTTCCTGGACACATAGATAAGTTCTCAACATGCTGAGTTCTCAACATGGACTGTGACAAGATGTATTTGCTCTTCCCTTATCTAAGTCAGCAATCTAATGCCCACCTCTATTAACCCTTAAAAGTGAAAGTCTTTTCACTCTTTCAGGCTTGACAAAAGGAAAGCACAAAGACATAGAGACAGAATAAAATGTAATAAGAATAAAACATCCACAGGATGACATAATTAGTAGTGGTCTGAAGTGGAAACCTATGGGTTCTTTGGAAAATCAGTTGTGTTGGATGGTGTTTTGCTGGGTAGACACATGAAGGAGTGTTTTCCTGAAGCGGACACAGATGAGAGGATGTTTTGCTAAGGCAGACATGTAAAGGAACATCTCGCTGAAGCAGACGCAGGTGAAAGGATATTTTATTAAAGCAAGCACATGAAAGAACATGATGAATTGGCAGATTGGCAGAGTGATGTCAGCTGATAGCCACTCAAGTGGTGAGGCAAGACTCCTGTGAGAACATGTGATATTTGGAGGAGTATAAATAGAACCCAATGGACAGTGGTGGGGGCTTGCATAGCTAGCTTAGCAACGCTTCTTGGTCTCATGTCTTTGTCTTCCCTGATCTTCACTTCCTTGAGAAAGGCTTGGCAGAGAACTTCTCCTGGAGCCCCTGCTGGTCTTGGATGCTCCTGCTGTCTAGTGCTGATTTGGCTCAGGCCTACCTATTTCTTCTGGTTTGTGCCATTGCTGCTGATTCGTGCTTGCTATCTTGACACTACTGAAGTGGACTGCTCGTATATATTTGCTCCAAAGAACTATTTCTAAACAGGTCCACTTCCTCCGTTTCCTAATAACCTTTCTTTTCCACTACTAGAAGGGAGGTTAAAGCATATAAGAACTCATATTAAAAGTAGGTCTTTGAAAATGTAAGCCTATAGTGGTCAATGGCAGTTATTTCCTTAATATAGAGTTTCTTTTCCTACTGAATTCTACACAGATGAGAGAACTGAATTCTGCAATTACTCAAAAGTGATTAGCATAACTCAACATGTTTATTCATAGTATACTGTGACAAACTATACTCACTGAGACACAGTCACACTCTAAATTCCAAACAATTTAATTAACTTTAGGGCATTATATAGGTAATTCTGTTTATAAATGTAAAATCAATTATTGGAATCAAAATTTCCTTTTCAGACAACTGCTAACCCAATCAAATATTCAATAAAGAGTATGTTAAGAGGCCAGAATCGGAACTCACAATGTAACATTTACTGGCAAGCACACACTAGGGATTAGCCTGAGCTGATTAGCACTTCTGGATTATCATGAACAAATCTGCAATGGTGGAACATTTTGATGAAACCGTCAATTAGGTATGTAGTAGGATGCCAAGATAACTAATTAAATAAGTTGTATAATAACTCAAGGGTAAATTACACTTATAATATAGACGAACAGTATAGTTGGAAATGTGGTTCCAGACTTCTCAAGAACCAGCTGTCTACTTAACAACAATAGAGAAGGTAACACATTACTAGAATACGACCTAAACATTACACACGTACACTGGCATTCAGCTATGATAGGCTTCATTCTTACATAAGTCTGTATCTCAAAACTTACGTGACTACATGAACTGTCTCTCTTCATCATGCAAAATGTGTGGGACAGGGTCCAGTTATTATCTTCCTTTTCTACAAGTTAACTAGCCCAGAGGAGATAACTGATATGCCGTTTCTCTCTTCTCTCCCCTCCCTCCCTTCCCCTCACCTCCCTATCACACTCATGACAAAGTCCATGTTAAGATTACTCCAATTAGCTACATATGAAACCTCATGCTCACTTCACTGTATAGCAGTATCTGCTACATGTAAAAGCTCTTGATGTTAAAGTGCTATGATATCTGTTAAGAATCTTTCAATCTTCCACACAGAAATCAAGTGGAAACAGATAAGCCCAAGACTTTCAGGTAAATGCATATAGTCAGAAAGAAGGAAAAAGATTTTGTTCCTGAACAGAGAAAGGGAATTTCACAGAAATATGAGACTGCAAATAATGAAAATGTTAACCACATAGACAAAATTCTTCATGGAATCCCCAGTTCAAAGAAAAAAAAAATAGCTTACTGGAGCCCTACTTAGATGATTTGATAGTCACTCTCTATATCACAGTAAAATAATTTCTTATGCAAAAAGACTAAAGAAGTTATCCAGAGTAGTCTAATTTGCTCATTAAACTAGCAGCATTCACGTTAGCATTCCCACAGTCTAACTTTGTGTTACTCCTCACCCTATCACAGGGTATTTCTTGTAGCATCATTATCTCAGCAACAGAGGTCTTAATTTGCAGCTCTCAACTCTTCCTTCTAACAGAGACATGTGTTTGAGAAGTTGATAAATTGCTTGACTTTTTATATAATGCTTTGGTCTATAATCCATTTAACTATAAGGACGCAGCAATTCTCACCTGGATATGGGCTGCCCCTGGTTCCTGGCTGCAAGATCCCTTCTGGCTGCTCAGCTTGCTTCCTCCGAGCTCACCTGGCCAGCCTCTCCTTCCACCCAGGAAGGCTGAGTACAGAGTAGGAGACCCTGGACAAGGATGCCTCCAACACGGTTCTCTGAGAGCCAGGACAACAGCGCCTTCTCCAGACTAGCTGTGGCACTGCAATAGTTCCAGCACAGGTAGGTGATGCAAGTAGCCAGCCATCAGCTTCAAGCAGCCAACCGCCAGGGCTAGACTTTCCTGGCCAAGCCTCACAGCCAGAGGCAGGGGAAACATGAAATTCATTTTTACAAAACACATACCAAGAGAGTAATTCAGTGCAGGATGGGAGAAACTTAAGGGTTCATGACAGAAAACTTAAAAAAAAAAAAAAAAAAGAATTGATATGAGAAAAAAAATATTGTAAAAAAAAAAAAAAAAGACAGAAAACTTAACTCTTCCCAGTCATGTTGCAATTCTCAATGTAGGTCTTGAGAGTATATTAAACATGATCAGATGAAATACCAACCTTTTAAGGGGTGAAGGGAAAGGAATTGATATGAAACAGACTGCATAAACTTTAAATACAACCTCTGGCGATGCTTCTTCTATACACTAAGAATGGGACACCAATTTTCAATGCACATAAAAAGATTTATCAAGGTAGGCTTGGGAGTATAGTTTAGTGGTACAGAACTTACTTAGAATTTGCCAAGCTCTGCTTAGATCCCCAGCAGAAAACACACACACACACACACACACACACACACACACACACACACACCAAAAAAAAAAAAAACAAAAACAGAAATAAAATATGCCTTCAGTGGCAACGGAGCAGTAAGTACAGAACCCATTCAAATATGGGGCTGGGAAGGAGACCCAGTAAGCCCACCCATACTATCTTTCCCTTTGAACAAAGTATCCCATTTCTACTCCTTCAGTCCCAAGACCCCAGGAAAGGGCAGAATGGGTAGGTTACCAACCTTAAGTCAAGAGCACCCCTCCCCTTTGTCCCCAATGTCACAATTCTTCCCAAGCCCTCATGTGTGCAGTTCCCTGATATTTCACATTTGAACTGCCCTGGAACAGCTATTCATTACTAATTAAGAGATATAAAAGATTCCAGGAAACTAGCCCATATTAGACATACCATCACCTCTGCCTTCCCTTGAAAAAAGATTGTTGATCATCAAGCATAAAAGAACATTGGACTCTAAGGGAGTGTTGTATACAAAAAGGGACTGGGTGCTTTGCTTGAATAAAGGTGAGCTTGAGTTCCATCAGATATACAGTACACAAAATGACAGAGGCTTCAGATCGCTAATACCAAGCTGCAGAACAGCAGATACTCAATGTAAAACTGATGTCTTCAGTTAAATTCTACAGAAGTGGTATTAATGAAACAGAAAACTTGATTAAACAATAATTTGGGAAAAGAATAAAGCTCTGAAATATTAAAAATAATTGCTTTAAAATGACTTGAAAGATAACAAAAAACTACCACAAATAAGAACAATCAAAAATAATTTAATAAAAGATATGATTCAAAGAACTAAATAGTTATGAGCGCCAATAGAAGCTTCAAAAAGAACACAAAATTTAAGAGGAAAATACCTAAAAAATAGTATACAATCAATCCTAGAACACCCTCTCCCTCCAAAAGACATTCTTCAAAGCACACTAAGTACTTCCTAGAATTAAAAAGGCCACTCATCTTTATAAAATAGAAGTTACAAAAAATTTGAACCTCCTAGGCAATATGATGGAACAAAGAATACTTGACTTTGTAAACAGATTGCTTGAACTATAACCCTTCATACAGAAGGCAAGTTTGTTTATGGAATAGTTGTGAACAATTTCCATTTGGCCTAAACAATTATCTTTTACTCCTCAGATACAAATAGTAGTCATAGGAACTAGGAAACATAGAACTAGGAAAACTGGGAAGATTATCAAGCTGCTAACTGGACCACCTCATGGAAATCTGCATAGGTACAATATAAATACTGGCTATTTATATTTTCGAATTAACCAATAGATTCAACAAAGGCTATGGCTATAGAACAGAATGCATATTTCTGGAAATAAAATATACATGTTAGCCTGTTATATAAAAAGAAGACAAGCAAGAGAAAGTATGCCATTAATATCTCATAAAATATATGAGATATTATATTATATTTTATGGTGAATTAAAGAAAAATGAATTATATCCTAACATCAAAATTAGCAGATATCTAAATATTATAGGCAAAAACTAAGTATGAAGAAATAAAGGCCAACAACCAGAAACTGTTAAAAGTTGTTGATTATAAAATGGGAGTGGGAATTTGAACAAAGAAGGGCAGAAGAATATGATTATAAACACTTCTGGTAGAATTTTATTTCCTAACCACAAGTAACTTTAATATTATTATAAACACTTCTGGTAGAATTTCATTTCCTAACTATAGGTAATTTTAATATTATTATAAACACTTCTTATAGAATTTTATTTCCTAACTATAGGTAATTTTAAAGGAAATTATTCAAACCTATACCTAGAGAAAAGAGGGTTAAAACTTGTTTTGTGATGGTTGGTAGGATTATGTATACTTTCCAGTTTTATGTTTGATTCAAAAATGCTACTTATAGTAGTTTTACAATTTAGGAAAAATCACAAACTTAGAAAGCAATCGTGATAGCTATGACTAAGACTCTGAGTAATGAAAAAAAAATGAGACAAGTATTCTCCATGCTCTTTGAAAACACACATTAGAAAAAAATTAAAACACACAGATGTTGTAAATAATAATAATGCAAGCATCTTTATTCATTTAGTCTTTCTCAGAAGTGAGATTCTAAAGTGAAATGTTTCCCAGATTTTTGTTAGTTGACATTCCCCACTTGAGCTGTCCACACATGGTGTTGTATTGTTAACCAGCATTCCTAAACATCCAGGCATAATGAGCCATGCACTGATAACCACGTGGTCTCACATATTTCCTTGTCTCCTTTTCATTCTTTTTCTATAGGCTCAATATATTTTTAGCCAATCTATTCCTTCTTTTTCTGTTCTTAGAGCTTCAATTCAACCTTAATCCCTAACTAAAAAGATTTTTTTAAAATTCTATAATTTGTAGTCTGGGCTTTTTAAAATTAGCATACAAGATGGTACAGAATATCATTACAGCATTTTTGAAAGGTCCATGAAATTACCTCATGAATAATTGTAGGGGGGGTGTCTGATACTAAGATCCTGTTCTGCAATTGGTACTTGAATAAAGAAGATCAGGAGCCAACTGTTGTGTGGGGAGGCAACAGAAAGTGACTATCATCCTTGCAGCCATCTTGAGCCATATACCCTGACCAGAGACTTGATTATAATAGCCTACAACAGCTGAGCACACTCAGATAACATCTTGCTTTAGATACCCAGGGTGTGTGAGACTTAAAGGTGTGATTTAGAGCTGAGACTTAGAGATCAGATTTAGAGATAAGACCTAAGGGTGTGACTTAGAAGTGAGACATATAAAAGGCAAGAGGCAGACAGAAGA
This sequence comes from Rhabdomys pumilio, assembly GCA_030674055.1. NCBI lineage: Eukaryota > Metazoa > Chordata > Mammalia > Rodentia > Muridae > Rhabdomys > Rhabdomys pumilio. Next base: position 34,267,032 of record JANHMN010000014.1, read on the forward strand.
GTTCAGTACAACTTGGAATTAGGAATTAGGTAGTAGACACTTGAACAGAGAACTAGGGATTAGACACTTGGATGATACTAGAACTTGGAACTGGAAACTTGGAACTTGGAGGCACTAGGGACTAGGAACTAGGGACTAGGGACTCAAGACTTGGGACTTGGACTAGGAAGAGAGACTGAAGAATAAATGGGATTGAATCACACTGTTTGGTCTCCATTCTCCATTGTCCGTCCTCACTCTTTCGTGCTGAACCCTGACCCACGGACTGGAGCAACCTGGGCAATGCAGGCTCTAACAATTTAGCCCCCAAGGCTTTTGGCAGTGCAGGTCCCAATACTGACAGAATGGTCCAAGACATTTTGGCTCCCAAACGTGGGGTAGAGCAGCATGGCTCACAACATTTTTGGCAACCAACATAGGGCAGCTCAGGCCACAACATTTTTGGCGCCCAATGTGGGGCAGCTCGGGCCACAACACTGTTGGGCAGAAAGTACAGGCAGGACTTCTGGGTCCCAGGATGAAAAAGGACTCAGGGAAGGAGAGGCTTTTTCTGCCATGTCTTGGAGGAAAAGGGAAGTAGCAATCATGTAAAGCCTCAGGTAGAGCTAAGGTCTGTGGCCTCCACTATGGGATTGTGGCCAAGGATGTGCAGGAAAGATGGAGATAATAAATTGTTAAGGGTATGCCTTTCCAGGTGGGAGGTAGCTATGCCCAACAATTGTGCTGCTTAGTAGGCAAGGTAAAAGGTATAGGTGTGTGTGTCTTTTATTCACAGATTCAAGGGTCTCAGGAATGGGCTAGTAATGCCACCCCACCTGTAGCAAAGGCAGGCAGAAAGAGAAGCAGGGTCAGGGTTGGTGGCAGCTCTCTAGAGGCTGAGCTGGATGGAACAGAAGGAGCCAGGAGAGGATGGTAGTGCGGCCATGGCCTTGGGCAAAGGCAGTAAGTAGTGCTTTTTTAAAAAACTACACGCAGAAGATAATCTTAATATCTCACGGATGGTTTTAGCACCTTTGTCAAAGATCAAGTGACTATAGGTATGTGAGTTCATTTCCGGGTCTTCAGTTCTATTCCATTGATCTGCCTGCCCGTCTCTGTACCAATACCATACAAGTTTTGTTGTTTTCTTAAATCACCATTGCGCTGTAATATATATAGCTTGAGGTCAGGGATGGTGATTCCCCCAGAAGTTCTTTTATTGTTAAGAATAGTTTTCAATATTCTGGGTTCTTTGTTATTCCAAATGAATTTGAAAATTGCTCTAAATCTATGAAGAATTGGCTTGAAATTTTGATTGAGATTGCATTGAATCTGTAGATTGCTTTTGGCAAGATGGTCATTTTTACTATATTAATCCTGCCAATCCATGAGCATGAGAGATCTTTCCATCTTCTGAGATCTTCAATTTCTTTCTTCAGAGACTTGAAGTTCTTGTCATACAGATCTTTCACTTAAGCAGGGCAGTGGTGGTGCACGCCTTTAATCCCAGCACTTGGGAGGCAGAGGCAGGCAGATTTCTGAGTTCAAGGCCAGCCTGGTTTACAGAGTGAGTTCCAGGAGAGCCAGGGCTACACAGAGAAACCCTGTCTCGAAAAACCAAAAGCAAAAACAAAACAAAACACACAGATCTTTCACTTGCTTGGTTAGACTCACAACAAGGTATTTTATATTATTTGTGACTATTGTGAAGGATGCCATTTCCCTAATTTCTTTCTCAGCTTGTTTATCCTTTGAGTAGAGGAAGGCTACTGATTTGAGATAATTTTATATCCAGCCACTCTGCTGAAGTTGTTTATCAGGTTTAGGAGTTCTCTGGTAGAAGTTTTGGGGTCACTTAAGTATACTATCATATCATCTGCAAATAGTGATATTTTGACTTCTTCCTTCCCAATTTGTATTCTTTTGACCTCACTTTGTTGTTTCATTGCTCTGGCTAGGACTTCTAGTACTATATTGAATAGGTAGGGAGAGTAGGCAGCCTTGTCTAGTCCTTGATTTTAGTAGGATTGCTTTAAGTTTCTCTCCATTTAGTTTGATGTTGGTTACTGGTTTGCTATATATTGCTTTTACTATGTTTAGGAATGGGCCTTGAATTCCTGATCTTTCCAAGACTTTTACCACGAAGGGGTGTTGGATTTTGTCATATGCATTCTCTGTATCTAAGATGATAGTGTTTTTTTCTATGATTGTGTTTATATAGTGGATTATGTTGATAGATTTTCATATACTGAACCATCCCTGCATTCCTGAGATAAAACCTACTTGATCAGGATGGATGATTGTTTTGATGTGTTCTTGGATTTGGTTTGTAAGAATTTTACTGAATATTTTTGCATCAATATTCATAAGTGAAATTGGTCTGAAGTTCTCTCTTTGTTGGGCCTTTATGTTGTTTAGATATGAGCGTAATTGTGGCTTCATAGAACAAATTAGGTAGTGTTCCTTCTGTTTCTATTCTGTGGAATAGTTTGAAGAGTATTAGGTCTTCTTTGAAAGTCTGATAGAATTCTGCAGTAAACCCATCTGGTTCTGGGCTTAATGTTCATTTGATCTTTGACAAAGGAGCTAAAACTATCCAGTAGAAAAAGAAAAGCATTTTCAACAAATGGTGCTGTGAACCAGCTGGTGGTCAGCATGTAGAAGAATGCAAATTGATCCATTCTTATCTCCTTGTACAAAGCTCAAGTCCAAGTGGAAAAAGGACCTCTACATAAAACCAGGACCTCCACATAAAACCAAATACATTGAAACTAACAGAAGAAAAAGTGGGGATGAGCCTTGAACACATGGGCACAAGGAAAAATTTCCTAAACAGAACACCAATGGCTTATGTGCTAAGATCAAGAATTGACAAATGGAACCTTCATAAAATTACAAAGCTTCTGTAAGACAAAGGACACTGACAATAGAAAAAAAAAACAGCAACCAACAGATTGGAAAAAGATCTTTACAAATCCTACATCCAATAGAGGGCTAATATCTAATATATACAAAGAACTCAAGTTAGACTCCAGAGAATCAAATAAACCTATGAAAAAACAGGGTGACAGCAGATGCTGAAGATGTGGAAAAAGAGGAACACTCCTTCATTGTTGGTGGGACTGCAAGCTGATACAAACATTCTGGTAATCAGTCTGGCAGTTCCTCAGAAAATTGGACATAGTACTTACATGAGGACCCAGCTACACCACTCCTGGGCATATACCCAAAAGATGCTCTAACAAGGACACATGCTCCACTATGTTCATAGCAGCCTTATTTATAATAGCCAGAAAGAACCCAGATGTTCCTCAACAGAGGAATGGATATAGAAAATGTGATACATTTACACAAAATTAAAAACAATGACTTCATTTTTGCTGGGGCAGACTCCTAGATGATCTGCTCCCGTGAAGACACCATATCCTGACCCATCCTAGAGAAACCACTGTACTCAGAGCAGCAGGTAAGAACCCTCCCCCACAAGCCAATGCCCCAGAGCTGCAGCTAGGAGCCTGGCTCACTCAGGATCCATCACCCACCTATACCCACCCTCCTGAATAACACTCTCCTACTGCTCACTGCTTGGTCCTTTTGTTGGGGCAGACTCCTAGCTGGTCTGCTCCCTTGAAGACACCATATCCTGATCCATCCTAGAGGAACTACTGTACTCAGTGCAGCAGACAATCCGCTGCGCTCAGAGCAGTTGAGGAAGTTGGACTTACAAAAGCTTTAACATGCCCAGAATCATAGGATTTCAGGATCCCAGAGGCAACCTGAGTCCCAGGAGCTCTTTCACCCAGGATCTCAGGATCATAGGATCACAGAGACATCTGGACTCTGGGGAGTTCTGAAACAAGCAAGATAACTGAAAAGACAGTCTCCAGTCAGAAACATTGAGGGCAGGTAGCACTAGAGATAACCAGATGTCAAAAGGCAAGTGCAAGATCATAAGTAACAAAAACCAAGGTTACCTAGCATCATCAGAATCCAATTCTCCCACCATAGCAAGTCCTGGACACCCCATCACACCGGAAAAGCAGGATTCAGATTTAAAATCACTTCTCATGAGGATGATAGAGGGCTTTAAGAAGGACATAAATAACTTCTTTAAGAAATACAGGAGAACGGATTGGGAAAAGATCTTTACCAATCCTACAACTGATAGAGGGCTAATATCCAAGGTATACAAAGAACTGAAGAAATTAGACTCTAGACTATCAAATAACCCTTTTAAAAAATGGGGTACAGAGGTGAACAAAGAATTCTCAACTGAAGAATCTCGAATGGTTGAGAAGCACCTAAAGAAGTGTTCAACATCCCTAGCCATCAGGGAAATGCAAATAAAAACAACACTGAGATTTCACCTCACACCAGTCAGAATGGCTAAGATAGAAAACACAGGTGACAGCAGATGCTGGCGAGGATGTGGAGAAAGAGGAACACTCCTCCATTGTTGGTGGGATTGTAAGCTGGTACCACCACTATGGAAACCAGTCTGGTGGTACCTCAGAAAATTGAACATAGTATTACCTTAGGATCCAGTTATACCACTCCTGGGCATATACCCAAACGATGTCTCAACATACAACAGGGACACATGCTCCACTATGTTCATAGTAGCCTTATTTATAATAGCCAGAAGTTGGAAAGAACCCAGATGTCCTTCAACAGAGGAATGGATACAGAAAATGTGGTATATTTACACAATGGAGTACTACTCAGCTATTAAAAACAATGAGTTCATGAAATTCTTAGGCAAATGGATGGAGCTTGAGAATATCATCCTGAGTGAGGTAACCCAATCACAAAAAACAAACAAACAAACAAACAAAAAACCATACATGGCATGCACTCACTGATAAGTGGATATTAGCCCAAAAGCTCACAATATCTAAGACACAATGCGTAGACATATGTGGGTGCTTTGGTTTTATTTTAGAAGGAGTAGCAAAATACTCACCCAGAGCTCCCAGGGACTAAAACTCCAGCCTAAGAACATAAAGGGAAGAACTCATGGCTCCACTTGTATAGGTAACTCATTAGGCAACAGTAGAAGTGGAGGGCCATGGTCCCCGAAAGTTTGAATCCCTAGTGTTGGGGAATGTGAGAGCAGGGAGGTGGGATTGGGAGAATGATGGGAGCACATCCTCATAAAAATTGAAAGAGGGGGTATGAGAAAGGGTTTTGGGGGAGAAAGGAAGAGGAGATAATAGTGAAAGGTAAATACGTAAAATATCCAATAAAAAAGAAATAACAGATAATTGGTCTGGCAAAAAAAAAAAGAAAGAAAAGAAAGAAAGATAGTTTACTTATTTCAAACGATTTTCAAAAGTTTCCAGGAGATGCTTATTGGTTAAGATCTTATTTTAAGCTCTTCACAAAAGAATCTATGTCTCTGTGTTCAATAATCTTAAGAGAGATGCAAATCTTAATTTCCTTCAACAATTAATTGACAAAAGAGGAGTAATTTTACAAAAAGTAGAAGAAGCTCTCACTAACTGATATATTATATAGATTGATTAATTGTTGGCTGTTTTATAATAGTCCTTTGATAAAAAAGATTATTAATAATGAATTCTATTTCTTTAAATAGTGTCTTTATGACTCTTTGAGGGTGGAAGGAGCATGCCTTGTTTACTCTTAACTTTCTAAAACTGAAAACTCACAGCAAATCTGCCGCTGATTGTCTCTGGCATCGCTGAGACCAATAAAAACTATGCCACAACTATGTGGAAGGACCTTTTTACCCTTAAATGGAATGGCCAGGACCCAGTTCCTATATGGGGTCGAGGATTGATATGACTGTTTAATACCACAGAAGGCACAACTAAATGGCCACCAAAAGATTAATGAATTAAATAGATACCTCCCCCAAACCAGGCCCAATTATAAATAAGATGAATAACAATTGTCATCCAGGGAAGAGAAGTTTCCCTGAGAATTCCTCTCTTTTTTCTCTTCCAGGTAAAAATTAATCACCTGTGATGTTTGCTATTAGGAGTTCTAATCCTGATGCTGGCCTCTGGACTTATACTACTCAGACCTCCAATGGGCCTTTGACAAGGACATCAAACAGCTGTAGACTGACATCACTAATCTGAAGAAATCCCTTATTTCCTTGTTTGATGAGATCCCCCAAAATTCCAAAGGACTTTATTGGACCTGATTTTCTCTTTTACAATAGAAAAGACTGTAAACAGCTCTAGACTGTGTACAGCCCTTAAAGAAGAATGCTGCTTTTACATAGACAAAACAGGGATTAAAAAGAGCATGAAAAAGGCCAGAGATGGTCTTGAGAAAAGACAGAGAAAGAGAAAAAGGAGAGCTTGTAAAAGAATTGGTCTTCAACCTCTCCATGATTGTTAACCCTACTTCCTTCCATCTTGGGATTATTAATTGGGTTATTTTTGCTTATTTCCTTTGGTCCCTGAGCCTTAAATAGGCTAACTTTGTGAAACAACAGACAGATAATTTGATAGCAAAATCTATTCAGATACATTATCATATGTTAGCTTTGGAGGACCACAAGTCTCTAGATGAGGTTGTTTCTCTATCCAGGGTGTTCCTAAGTCCCATCTCCACCCATCCTAAAAGAGGGGGCTTCCACCCCTAGACCAAGCAGAGAGGGCCCACCCAGAACCCCCTCTGTCTGGTGATCTGAATTCTTGCTGAGGCTGCGAGGCTAAGCACTGCAAGGGAATATAAATAAAAGTTAAAAATATGTTTCTGGGTTCCCTGAGGGACAAGCCTGACTGTATAGGGTTGATGTCAAAAGTATCCCCTGTCCAGGAAAAAGACATCGGGACGGGTATGGCCCTTATGCCTCACTGGAAAACGACAGGAGGACTGGAGCCATTACAAGGTCCCCTTTAATTACTGGAGGTCAGGCCTCTATTCCCCCCTTGGCAAGATTAGAATCGCCACAGCCCTTCTATACTTGGAGAAGGGAGGAGATGTCAGGGGCAGCCCTGCTTATACACTGAAGGCTTAAAATCAGCCATAAGCCTAAAATCAGCAATAGGCCGGATATATATGCCTGCTAACACGAAGACTTGGGTCTCTATGGAAAAACACTGAAACAGAGGGCTATAAACTATTGTAAACAGGTAGTTTTTGTTGAAATCTACCAGCCTGAGTAGTCATAAAACTTGTAAATAGGCAGCCTTTGGCAGATAGTACCAAATTAGATTATGACAAGGGAATCATAGTAAGAATCATAGTGACCTGACCCCTGAACCTTCACCCAGATGATACCCTGTTCTGAAAGATATCTGTACTCCCCCTGAACATCTATGTTCCTGTGTCATCCCCTTCCCCACATTCTGCATTTTTGTGTTTATAACCCGTGTTAAAAAGTAAAAATTATGATTTGATAAAAAGCAAACACACAAACAAAAATTAACACACAGTGTACCCCTGGTTCTGCTGACTTAGTTCCTGACAACCTATTTTCTTGTTCTCAGAAATACTTTGAATTATAAAACGTTATTGTGGTTTGTGTTAGTATGCTGGGTGAAATAATTTTTTATTGATCTTATTTTGAACTTCAAAGTTTGTAGTGAGTTGAGGTGTTCTTCAACATGGTTGTAGGTCATATTTGCTTTCATATTGTGAAGTGCTGGTTGGTCTGTTGAACATTTTGGAAAACTGGATTCCTTTTTGAGAATTTCATATATGAACACTATATTTACCTAACTTTCCCCTTTCTCTCCTTCCTCCCACTCTTCCCAACCCCCCATACTTTTTGAATGCATTTTATTGTTTGATTATCATTTATATGTGTATGTATATATGTATGCATGTATGGGTATATGTGTTTATACAAATATTGATAAAGTGTTTTAAATTTGAAAAAAAAAAAAAAGAAATACAGGAGAACACAGGTAGAAGCCCTTAAACAGGAAACACAAAAATCCCTTAAAGAATTACAAGAAAACACAACCAAACAGGTGAAAGAATTAAACAAAACCACCTAGGATCTAAAAATGGAAGTAGAAACAAAGAAATCTCAAAGGGAGACTACCCTGAAGATAGAAAATTTATGAAAGAGATCAGGAGTCACACACACAAGCGTCACCAACAGAATACAAGTAATAGAAGAATCTCATGTGTAGAAGATACCATAAAAAACACTGACACAACTGTCAAAGAAAATGCAAAATACAAAAGGTTCCTAATCCAAAACATCCAGGAAATGCAGGACACAGTGAGAAGACCAAACCTAAGGATAATAGGTACAGATGAGAGTGAAGATTCCCAACTTAAAGGGCCAGTAAATATCTTCAACAAAATTATAGAAGAAAACTTTCCTAACCTAAAGAAAGAGATGCCGATGAACATACAAGAAGCCTATAGAACTCCAAACAGATTAGACCAGAAAAGAAATTCCTCCTGTCACATAATAATCAAAACATCAAATGCACAAAACAAAGAAAAAATACTAAAAGCAGTAAGGGAAAAAGGTCAAGTAACATATAAAGGCAGATCTATCAGAATTACACCAGACTTCTCACCAGAGACTATAAAAGCCAGAAGATCCTGGACTGATATTATACAGACCCTAAGAGAACACAAATGCCAGCCCAGACTACTATACCCAGTAAAACTCTCAATCACTATAGATGGAGAAACCAAGATATTTCATGACAAACCTAAGTTTACACAATATCTTTCCACAAATCCAGGCCTACAAAAGATAATAGAAGAAAAACTCTCTAACACAAGGAGGGAAACTACAACCTAGAAAAAGCAAGAAAGTAATCTTCCAACAAACCCAAAAGAAGATAGCCACACAAACATAATTCTACCTCTAATAACAAAAATAACAGAAAGCAACACTCATTTTTTTTCCTTAATATCTCTTAACTCAATTCCCCAATAAGAATACATAGACTAACAGTCTGGATATGTAAACAGGACGCAGAATTTTGTTGCATACAGGAAATGCATTTCAGTGACAAAGACAGACACTACCTCAGAGTAAAAGGCTGGAAAACAAGTTTCCAAGCAAATAGTCCCAAGAAACAAGCTGGAGTAGTCATTCTAATATTGAATAAAATTGATTTTCAACCAAAAGTTATCAAAAAAAGATAAAAAAGGATACTTCATATTCATCAAGGGAAAAAAATCTACCAAAATAAGCTTTCAATTCTGAATACCTATGCTCCAAATGCAAGGGCACCCACATTCATAAAAGAAACCTTACTAAAGCTCAAAGTACACATTGTACCTCACACAATATAATAGTGGGAGATTTCAACACCCAACTCTCAGCAATGGACAGATCATGGAAATAGAAAATAAACAGAGACACACTGAAACTAACAGAACATTTCATCTTAAAACAAAAGAATACACCTTTTTCTCAGCACCTCATGGTACCTTCTCCAAAATAGACCATATAATTGGTCACAAAACAGGCCTCAACAGATACAAAAAGATTGAAATAATCCCTTGCATCCTATCAGATCACCATAGACTAAGGCTGGTCTTCAATAATAACAAAAACAATGGAAAGCCCACATACACGTGGAAATTGAACAACATTCTACTCAATGATGACTTGGTCAAGGAAGAAATAAAGAAAGAAACGAAAGACTTTTTAGAATTTAATGAAAATGAAGGCTCATCATACCAAAACTTATGGGACACAATGAATGCAGTGCTAAGAGGAAAACTCATAGCTCTAAGTGTCTACAAAAAGAAACTGGAGAGAGCATAGACTAGCAGCCTGACAGCACACCTGAAAGCTCTAGAACAAAAGGAAGCAAATACACCCAAGAGGAGTAGACAGCAAGAAATAATCCAACTCAGGGCTGAAATCAACCAAGTAGAAACAAAAAGAACTATACAAAGTATCAACAAAACCAGGAGCTGATTCTTTGAGAAAATCAACAAGATAGATAAATCCTTAGCCAGACTAACCAGAGGGCAGAAACAGTATCCAAATTATTAAAATCAGAATTGAAAAGGGAGACATAACAACAGAAATTGAGGAAATTCAAAAGATCATCACAGATCCTACTACAAAAGCCTATACTCTACAAAACTGAAAAAACTGGATGAAATGGACAATTTTCTAGACAGATACCATGTACCAAAGTTAAATCAAGAGCAGATAAACCATCTAAACAGTCCTGTGAAGGCTCAATTCCCCAGTATAGGGGAATGCCAGAGTGGGGAGGCAGGAGTGGGTGGGTATGTAGGGGAGTACCCTCATAGAAGCAGAGGGATGAGGGATGGAACAGAGGGTTTCCAGAGAGGAAACCATGAAGGGGATAATATTTGAAATGTAAATAAAGAAAATATACAATAAAAGAAAATATATCTGAAAAAAATTTAAAAAAATATCTCACAGAGTAGGCAAGCCTACGATGAGTGAGAACAGCATCATTCTTATCAAATGTAAACATGAATAAAAAGTTATGAGGCAACTGAAACTTTTTTGTCTAAAACTTCTTGCTCACTGCACTGATTTCACAAGACACAAAATATTCACAAGACACAAATATCCAAATATGAAAGCAAGGAACTGTAATACTCCACAAGAAAAATGAAAACGCTGTTGGAAAACTTAGGGGGAAATGTGTTTCATCTTTTATTTGCAAGGAAAATCTGTATATTATAAAAGCAAACATTCGTCATACCACCAAGTACAGCGCTCACATTGCAAACTGAACCATTTTCATTACATGTCTGATGATCTAAAAATCAAATAACTTTGAAAGGCTTCAGCCTCCACTGTTTCATGAAAATCATGTTATTACATTGTACTGATACACTATTCTTTTAAAGGATCAAGTAGAAATTAGACCCAATAATTAAACAAGAGTACATCACATCCTGTTGCTTGTTTTACAGGATCATAAACACTATACTAAGTCTTAGCACTTGGACATGAAACATGTCTTAACTTTCTGAAAAATATACTAGAAATAAGCAAAACATATAGAATGCTTTAATATTTCCAGTTAACACCATTTGTATCAGTAACTGCAATGTTGTAACTTCAGCATTTCACATAACTAGTCAATGAAGCTGGTTGTTTTTTAAGGGTTGGGAGGAAGAACAGAAGAACAGGAGATATAAGAATATCAGGTTTCACACTTCTGTTAAAATTTTAAAAATAAAAACTGTTTTTCTTCTCTGCATCAAAACTATCAGACTTGAAGTATGTTTGTTTGCTTTAATCCCATGACTCGTCATCAACTGGATTGGGAGCTTGTGAAGAAGAAATCCCCGCTGTATTCAACGTGTTCTTGCCCTGGTAATTCTTTAAAAAAAAAAGAAAAAAAGAAAAGAAAAATGAAAGAAACAAATTATGACAGCCCTAATGTTATATTTGATTGCCATCGTCCAGACTGACAGTTACATCGTCCAGACTGACAGCAGAGATTCACATTTTCTACCTCGATTATCCTAAGCATCTAATGACTTTTCTTATAAAATAATTCACTTGAAAGAAAGGCCCATATAGCCGGGCGGTGGTGGCGCACACCTTTGATCCCAGCACTTGGGAGGCAGAGGCAGGCGGATTTCTGAGTTTGAGGCCAGCCTGGTCTACAGAGTGAGTTCCAGGACAGCCAGGGCTACAAAAACCCTGTCTCAAAAAACCAAAAAAAAAAAAAAAAAAAAGAAAGGCCCATATAATCTTGTGAAATCTAAATTGTACAAAATAACTCAAGAAAATAATTTTTCAAGTCTCTAGCTTTTAGAGACCAGAAAAATTTATTACATTTCAAATTGGCATAGATATTTAATTAGAACATTCTTCTATACCAAGATTTACTGAAGAAGAAAAAAACTGGCCTGGCATATCAGTAAGACTTGTATCTCTACAGTTCTAGCATTTTGTATTAATAATGTGGTCAGAATTAAAGAATTCTCTAGAAAGTTCAGAAGATCCCAACAAATACCAGCAAAGGAACTGGGATGTTAAGACTATAAACCTGAAATGTGTGTGTGTGTGTGTGTGTGTGTGTGTGTGTGTGTGTGTGTGCATGCATGTAATTAAAATGACAGTGGCAATCAAATATTACTACCTTCTTGAATGAAGCACATTTTCAAAGAGTAATTAGAAATCCATTTCTTAACATTTCTCACTAACCTTCCTAGTGTCAACAGATGCAAACACGGTCCCTCGTGTGCTACTGTTGAAGCTGGGCGGCACATACGTACTGAAGGCAATTTCTTCTAACCATGCAGGAACATCCTGTTGAGCCTTGAGAAAATAAACATTTCTTATGCAACATGACACTGTAAAATTATAAAAGGTTTCTCAACAACAAAGAACTATTTAATTCTAAATATTTAAAGTTAAGAACTCTGTTTAACTTACATCTGACAGTACTTTAACTAGAGATTGTGCTAAATGATTATCAGATTCGGTATCAAAAAAAGAAATCGCCCTGCCAGTATTTCCACAACGCCCAGTACGTCCGATTCGATGAACATATTCATCGATGGTAGAAGGAAGGTCGAAATTGATAACATGTTGAACATTTTCAATATCAAGCCCTCTGGCAGCCACTGAAGTAGCAACAAGAACTGGGCACTTTCCACAGCGAAAATCTCCAAGAGCTTGCTCTCTCTCCCTCTGTTCCCGATCACTTCAAACAAAAAAGTTAACATTAGAGCCACTTCTGAGAAGTGTATTAAAGTTCATCAAGCAGTATATTTTAAAACATAAAAACTACAGCACTTACTATAAATGCCTATTTCCCACACACTATAATAACCAGGTACTATAATACACACTATAATTTCCAGGTACTGTAGTAACTCATCCCCAGCTACCATTTTATCCTCACAGTGTTTAGTTGGAACAGCCACCTCTATTAGAAGATAGAGTAAGAGACACCTAACAAGGCCAGAATATGAAAATTATTTTTATAAATATATATAAAATAAATCATATATATACATGCATAAAAACAATCATTGTTATTTTGGGCAAAAATGTTCTTAAAGTATAATTACAGAATTCTACATATTCACAAATGATTTTCAGTTTCCTAGTGAAGTACTGATAACTGGTGTTAATATGCCATCAGTGCACCATAGATAGAGGAAGTATACTGATACAAACTAAGGTTCTGCCTCACTAGGTGATACAATCTTATAGGATACACTGTATATGCAGTTTGCCACTGACCAAGATATTTTCATGGGGCATGCCTTTTAAATAACAAACAAAAGCTATTTTCTCACTAGGAAATTATATTATTGTACTCACCCATGAATACTTGTAGTTGATATTTTTTCTTGACAAAGAAAAGTTGCAATGAAATCTGCTTTTTTCTTGGTTTCAACAAAGACCATAGTTCTTTCATCACCTACAAAACAATATTATTAACATTCAAACAAAATTAAGAAAAAAAAAGGCATGACATAACAAAAACTTTCGTCTCACCCACACCACAAGTGCACATACAGCAGCCAGAATGGAAAAAGTTACATGTTTCCTGATTGCATGGATGTAAAAAAAAAAAGAGACAAGTGCTTTTCTGTTAAAACAAACAAACAATTGGTAAGTATGCCTTCTTTTCTTAAGCAAATATAATTAACTGTCAGTCATTTCTCTGTAGTTGCAAATGTCTCAGTTTCATTTCCTATAAATGTCTGTTACTTCCCAAACTAATCCAGTCTTTCATTCTGTCCTGATTGGTCAAGACATTTACACAAATGACATCTGACCCTAGGCTGCTAAACTCTATAATCTATGTTCCAATGTCATCTCTTAAATCAAATCCTTTCATTCCCAGAAGATACAAAGTTAGGTGGCAGCCTCATCCCAAGGCTTAACTCACTAAGTGGTATTTACTTGCTGAATTAAAGCACTTAAGTACTTAACTGGCATAGATTACTCTATGAGGGATTACTCTATAAAACGCTGAGAAAGACGTTAAGATATCTATTGCCTTAGTAGAAGGAAGAATGTTTGCTGCTCACGATAACTCACTCTTTCCTACTTCTGTCAGCTCACTTCACTTAACAGGTTATTTAGTGGCTGCCTGTCACTATTATAGACACTGAAAATAAAAACGAAGCCCCTGCTCTATCTACTGAGAACTAAGGGTGTTATATGTAAAACTATTAAGATGGTATGTGACGCACAGCTGCTTTCCCATATTAAGGGTGTTGTATGTAAAACTATTAAGATGGTATGTGACGCACAGCTGCATTCCCATTTTTATACTAGTGTTAGGAAACATCTCATGAAGCTTTTCATCTCCAAGTTAAGTGTTTGCTTTTTCCAAAGTTTCTAAGCTGGATATTGTGGTGACACTTGCAGTCATAGCACTCTAGAAGGTTGAAGCAAGATTACTGGGAAACAGATAGACAGATGGGAGTTATGGCTGGAAGGAGGGGCCAGAAGAAAGAGGAAGAGAGGGTGGTAATGGAAAAGACATTTTTATAAGACAAATTATATTATCTTATTTTATAAGATAAATTAAAACCCAGCATGGTGAGTCATCACTTGGGAAGAGGGGGTAGGAGGATCACCTCAAATTCTAGAAAAGCCTGGTCTATACAGAGTTCCAAGCCAGTCAGAGCTATACAGAAGGCTGTATCTAAAAATAAAACAAAGAAACCCGGGAAAGTGAAGATCAAAGCCTTGAAGTGCTTGCTAACTTTTCTAGCTTTTTTTCTTTTTGCTCATTATTACAAAAGTGACTTAACTTCTCATTTCTGTGTCTCAACACTGACATTCAAAATGAAAGACTTACTAAACTAGGAGTAAAGGTGGGGGCAAAGTGAAACACATAAGTAGACAGCAAGATGCCCACACAGACTGTCTCCTGTACAAAATACGCTACTTCAGGAAACAAACACAATAACACAAACAGTGTTAGATAAAAAATAATTTGAAACAGGAGTGGAGCCCTGAGGGCTAGCAGAAAAGAATAGAAACAGGCAAGTTTGGGAGGTAGGAGGTGGAGAGACACTCTAGAAAGTACCAGAGACCTCGGAGGTAAGAGACTCAAGACTCTAAGGGAAGGACCTTAGATGAAATGCCTACAGAGGGGAGAGAGAACTTGTAGAGGCCACCTCCAGCATAAGGATAGGGCACAAGTGGAGGAATGAAGTTGCCATCCCAAAGTCAAAAACAATTCTGATCCAGAATTGTTCCTGTCTAAAAGAACTGCAGGGACAAAAATGGAGAATAGCCTGAGGGAAAAGAGGTCCAGTGACAGGCCCAAATTGGGTTCCATCTCAAGGGGAGGCTCCAAGGTCTGACACTATCACTGATGCTATGATATGCTTACAGACAGGAGCCTAGCATGGCTTCCCTCTAAAAGGCCCAACAAGCAGCTGATCAAGACAGATGCAGATACTTACACCCAACAATTGGACAGAAGCCAGGCACCCCTATGGTTGAATTAGGGAAAGGCTGGAAGAAGCTGAGGAGGAGGGCAACCCCATAGAAGACCAGCAGTCTCAACTAACCTGACCCCCCCCCCCCCCCCCCCCCCCCCCCCCCCCCGGGATCTCTCAGACACTGAGCCACCAACCAGGAAGCATACACCAGCTGATATGAGCACCCCGCCAACACATATATAGCAGACAGCTGCCTGGTCTGGCCTCAGTGAGAGGAGATGCACCTAACCTTCAAGAGACTTGAGGCCCCAGGGAGTGGGGAGGCCTGGTGGGGTGTGGGGACATCCTCTTGAAGATGAGAGAGGAAGAATGGGATGAGGAACTATCAGAGGGTGGACCAGGAGGGGGATAACAACTGGACTGTAAAAAAGATTAAAGATAATTTAAAATAATAATAATTTGGAAGAAGGCAAGAGAAAAAAATTCTCATGGGTATTATGAAAGACAGAACTAGATTCTTAAGTACCCTCTAGCTTTGAAACATTTTAAATCTTAGGAATATGGGAAGACTCATTAGTAGGTAAGAAATGAGGAACCAGTTAAAATCAGTAAGAGCTCATGTTGGTTTTTCTTTTGAAGACTGGGTCTTGCTATGTAGGCCAGAGGCTAGCTTCAAGGTCACAAGTAACAGTATCAGTTACTCAATAGATAAAAGCATGTGTCACTAGTAAGCTTTTCTAGTTTTCATATATACATATATATGAAATATATGTGTGTGTATGTAATACACACACACACACACACACACACACACACACACACATACACTTTTGCTGAAAAACTTTTTAGCCAAGTATTAAGCTAAGTCTCAAATACCTTCTATATTCAACTTTTATAGAGCTAAAGGAATGTTCTTATAAAATTTATACAAAAACTAAAGTCATCTATAAAAGATTTACAGAAAAATAAGATTTATTAAAATATATACAAAACAATGACTTTAAAAAATAATGTTTTAAAATTCAAAAACGTGACAAAAATAATTATATTAAAATGAAGTACCTATGTTTCGTAGAATCTCAACAAGTTTTTCTCTTTTTGAATACTGGCCAACTTGAAGAATCGTCTGCTGAACGTCTCTGCAAGCTCCTCCCACTTGTCCAACAGCAACAAACAAATAATTTGACTTTAGAAACTCCCCAGCCAACCTTAAGAGAGAAAACATTGCTCTTTAGCTTATTCTCACACACTTGTGCTCAGCCCTGTCAGTGTCATCTCAAATTGACTAGACAGCAACACAGACCAGTGGGAAAGACCAGTGGGAAAGTCATTACTTCTGTAATTCAAGTATTATTTTCAAAGATCAGAATAAAATGTTAAGATCTTTAAAATATACTTAGTAGCAAAACATTTGCGTCAAACTATGAACACAGGAATTTCCAGTAAATTCTGCCTATGTAAAATTATATAAAATGCGTACATAACAATAAATATATGAACTACAATGCTGACTGTAACAAGCAGAATTTTTAAATTAAAACTGAACTGTAAGAGGGCCTGGGAACACAGCTCTGTTGTTAAGATTGCCCCTTTAGCATGTACAAAGCCCTAGGATTGATTGCCAGCACCACATGAACCAGGCTGTGGTGGTGAATGCCTATAATCCCAGCACACAGGAGACAAATGCAGGATGATCCCTAGAAGGTCAACATCACCCTTAGCTACATCGTGAGCTTGAGGCCAGTCTGGAACATATGAGACCCTGTCTCATAAAAGGGAGGGAGGGACAGAGGAAGCAGGGAGGGACTGATCCAAAATGTAGCCCTAAGCACAATTCTATTCTAACCTCAATACTTTTGAATACATGCTATTGTTCAGATATGTTTTCTGAAATATTAAGTTACCCTTCTGTAAATAAATGATTATGAGTAAACAAGATGGCAGGTAAATGTGTTTCAGCCATAATACATATAGAAAAATAAGACCTAAAGGCCATGAAGAATTGGGCCATGTAAGGTTGCCCCAAAAGTGGAAAGGATGAAGCTTTGACACAGGACAGTTTACTCTCAGCGTGCAGCTGAAAGCACTGCTCTACAGCATCTAGAAGCACAACTCTGTGGGGACAGTGACAGTTCTGAGCTTTTAGGGTTTAGTAGGGAGAATACAAGCCTTTGGTCATTCTTCCTGCTTGCAGCACTCCCTTATTTTCTAGTTGTTTCCTTGAGTGTCACAAAATAGCCCAGACTCAGCATCCCCAGAACCTACATAAACTACTGCTTCTTCTTTTTCTGTATCTATTCTCTTACCATAAAAACAAAACATTTTTTTTAGTTTCCTCTAATTTTTTTTTAATTTTTGAAATTATATTATTCCCCCTTCCCTTCCTCCCTACATTCTCTCCCATATATCCTACCCTCTACCTTGCTCTTTTCAAATTTATGACTTCATTTTAATTGTTATAAAATACATATACATATGTATATTCATTCCTAAATATATACATACAACTTAATGAGTCTACGTAATGCTAATTACTGTATATTGTAATATTATATGAACATATTTACAGAAGGTTATTTTTAATATACCTCCTTCAAGAGTTAACACCCTCTCTCCCAGGAAACTAAAATTCTTAGTCTGACATCCCTTCAACTGCTTACACATTCATGATACTGTGAGCACAGAGATGAATACAGTGGTATTAGCCTCAAGTTGGACAAATTTATTTTTTTTAATTCAGCATCAGAATAGTTACCATTTACTGCACAGATATTAATCTCCAAGAAATATGCAGTTTTCATCTGTTGGTGTTGTAGTTGTTGGTTTTTATTTTGATCATCTGTTTTGTTTCTGTTTGTGGTTGCTTGTTTGCAGTGCTAGGTGACACATTTTGCTACTGAACTACACCACCAAGCCCAGCCAAAATAAACTACTTTCCTCTACTTACAACCCAGTCCTGCATGAACTTTAGTAGATATTTGAAATTAAACAGAGTGCAGGAAAACTCACAGATGATCACCTGACAGTGAGAAGGCACAGTGAGAAGGGTTCTAACAAGCCAACCTGCATGTTTATCCCATAGCAATAGCAGACATAAGCTGACACAAAGACCTGAGGTCCTCAAACCTGATTTCAAAAATACACTACAAAGTAACAAAACTTCATGGTGGCAGCACAAACAAGTGTTAGGAGCCGACTTTTAGCAGAAAGTGGCTAGAAAGCAGCTATCATCTTTGCAGCCATCTGGAGCCATATACCCTGACATGAGACTTGTTTTTCAGCAGCCTACAACAGCTGAGCACACTCTGATAAATATCTTGTTTATCCCACATATCTTGTTTTGCTGTTTAGTGCCCACAGCTGCAAGGAGCACGTGGTATCCACACCTGCAAAGCATGTGGTGCACGTGCTATCCACGCCATACATGCCTGTAAGGCGCACATGCTATCCATGCCTGGAGGGCTTACGTCATATCCACACCTACAAGGCACGTGGCAAAAGCGTATAAATTTCCTTTCAATATAGGAGACTTGAGACTTGATCAGAACCTCTGTCTTGTCTCCATTCTTCGCGTCTCTTCCCCTTATCCCCACTCTCTCTGTCACTAAACCCTGACCCAAAGACCAAAGTGGCAGAGCAGTCTGGGACATTTTGGCCCCCAAGCGTGGAGCGGAGAGGTCCGAAACAAACGAGACACACAAGAGAATGAAATAAGAATCCAAAAGTGAATTTATATGTCTATAACAATCGAATCGCAATAAAGGTATCAATAGCACACTGGAAAGTACCAAGTTTGCTGGCACATTCCTTTAATTCCCACATTTGGGAGGTAGAGCCAGGTGAATCTCTGTGCCATTAAGGTCAGCCTGGTTTATATAATGTGTCTCAGGAAAGCCAGGACAATATAGTGAGACCTTGTCATAAAAACAAAACAAAACCAACCAACCAACCAAACAAACAAACACTGAGGGGTAAAAAGAGCCTCAACAAATGGTGCTGGGAAGACAGGTGCGGCACTTGCAGTACACTGAAACTAGACATGATTTTTATTATGACACATAACATAATGTAGTAATACCAATCACAAAACTCAAATCATGTCATTTGCAGAAAAAAAAATATAGAACTGTTAAAATAATCCAGATGGAGAAAGGCAAGCATCTTGTTAAGAGCAAAGGTAGCCTTTTGTTAAGAGCAAAGTTAAAATTAAAAAGAAAAAAGGGCTCTGTGGAAAGCAGAAACAAGAGATCATTGGAATTTATTGGTTACTAGGCTGGCTCCAAGTTCAATGTGAAACCCTAAGGATCTGAGTTCAGATCTCCTGCATCCACATCAAAATCTGGTCAGTGCAGCATGAATCTGTAATCTAGATCTGGTATTAGAGACAGGCAGATCCCCAGAGCTCACTGGCTAGCCAGCCTAGGTCAATGAAGGTGCTTCAGGTTCAATGAGAGAACCTGTCTCAAACCACAAAACCGACAGCAAGAGAGAAAAATACTGTCCTTTGACATCAACATGCATGCCCAAATGGCACCTGAACAAACATACATGCATATACCACACACATCAAGAGAAATAAAAATTAAATTACAAAGGTTAAAAAGTAGGCAGAGAATGGGCAACAGGTAAAACTTTAAAGTGGGCAGTGAATACTTGGGGTGATAATGCTCTCCCCATAAGCCACAGATTGTCTAAGGAAACCCCAGTATCTAGTATGAAAAACCTCCTAGAGTTGCTAGTTGCGGGAATCTCAGAAATTCACACAACAGTATAGGTTACTATTACTGTTGCCCTTGGTTGTCTCCCAGAACCGAAGTTAAGTTCCTACGACTGACGACTTCAACTTCAAACACAGGAGTTGGGAGAAATCAAGCTACATATGGCCTGGAAACTTCCTCCTTGAGAACTAGCTTTCAGTGGTAAGGCCATGCAAACTGTCAAAAGAGGAAAGAATAGGTAGTCCTACTGTGGGTGGTTTGAATGAGAATGGCCCCCATATGCTTGTAAGTTTGAATGCTTGCTCCTTAGTTAGTGGTACTATTGATACCAGTGAGTGGTTATTGCCTGACCCTGCTTGTTGGTAGAACGTGAACTTTAGGACTTTGTATTAGGAAACTGGTTGAAACTGGGGCATGGCAAATAAGAGTACTGACAGCAATGTGGACAGTGGAAGACCAGCTCAAAAGGTCTCTTAGAACAACAGCAACTGTCCTAGAGATCATTCTTGTGATATTTTGGCAAAGAATGTGGTTGCTTTCGGCATATCCAAAAATATGCCAGAGGCTAAATTTAAAAATCTGGGGCTAATGTCACTGGCAGAGGAAATTTTAAGGCAGTCTCATATTGACTGTGCCATATGGTTATTAATGATCACTCTTATGGAGATCTACAATGGAAGAGGAAGCTGGGTGGGGAAGAAATAAAAGCTGTAGAGAGTGTGTAATACTGAAGCCCATTCCTGTGCTCAAGAAGAGCAGTTGTGACACAAACTCCAATGATGATCAGCACTGAACATATACCAGCAGCAGTACAATAGTGGCACTTGTATCTTGAAGGTAACCAATGACTATCTTAACTGAACTTAAGGCCTGTTCAAAAAGACAGAATTCAGGCCTGGTACTGTAAACCTAACTAAATACATGGCAAGAGATCTTCTATTGATCATGTATATCCAAGGTTAACAACCAACCATGACTCATAAAAGATCCACAAAGACCACTATTGAATTTAGAAAAACATTGAATTTTAGAAAAAGAAACGACTACCTTAAGTACCACTAAGAAATTTATCTAATACTCTATGATTTAGCTTTTCCTACAATAAAGACCTTTTAATTTTTCTTTGAAAAGTTTTGGTCACATAAGTAAAATAAATCAATGGCCAACGTCATGCCTAACCAAGGCCTTGTGGAGTCTGACACACTAGCATAGGATCCCACATATTTTGTGAGACCAGAGACCAACTATGCATCAAAGAAGCAGCCCCATATTCTATGATCCACACATTACATCACACACTGTACTACCTTCAAGCTCCAAGCCTACAAGAACTGTGCTTTCTGTGCAAACAGCCCATGGATCACCTTGGAGGCAACATTTTATGAGAGGATGTCAAGCAACACAACACAGCATACTAGTCCTGGAAACATGGATCTTTATATGATGTACAAACCGGAGTCCACCGTCTACCATCACTCCCCCAATAGTCAACCAACTTGGGAAATCATCTTCCTCTTAGATGGGGAGGAATAAGAGTTCCTAGTCCTCAAAGAGAATGGTTTCATCAAACAAAGAGCAAGAATTCTGCTGAATCTAGGCTACTGGCATTGCCTAGATTGTATAGGCTCCCTGTGCCAAGTAAGGGACAAGCTGGTAGAAGCAGCTGCTACCCAAAAAGGATGTGTAATCCTAATCTCTGAATTTACAAGACCACGGATACACAGGATGATTTCCAAGTATCTATCAACAATCAGTTTATGAACTTTCTACCAAAGACCAATTCTATACATTTAGGATTAAAATTAAAGCATAGTGAGAATAATTTTAGTAAACACTTATTGATTCCCAGCTATATATACACACAGGAGTGGAGAGAGGGGACGGGAGAGGTAGGGGAGAGGGAGGGAAGAGAAAGGGGAGGGGAGGGAGAAGAGATTATTATGATAATGCAAAGTCAGGAATAAAATTGAAAAATAAGAAAAGTGGCAAACTTTAAAAGCACATGCTTACTTTTGTACTGCATGTATAAAGCTCTTTTTGGGTAACAATTTTATAGATGTGCACATGTAAATGTGCTCACATGTCTATAAATTTGCATGTTTATGTTATGGTTGTGCATGTGGAGGTCAGAGGTCAACCTTCTTTTCTGAGACAGGGTTTCTTACTGAAATCTGGGATTTGCCTATCACAAGCTAAACTGGCTGGCCAGTGAGCCCTAGGGATTTGTCTGTCTCTGCCTCCTCAACACTGGAGTAGGAAGCCAACTTTGTACATCTGTGGTAGGGATTACACTCAGATCTTTATACTTGCATGAGAGGCATTTTACCTACTCCTAAATTAATTAATTTTGAGAAAGAGTCTCACTATGTAAGCCTGACTGGTCTCAAACACAGAGATTCATATTTATCTGCTGAGTGTTGGGATCAAAGGCACACACTACCTACCATTCACACTTTTGTTTTTGAGAAGAAAGATATTTACCTCTGGATTTCTTCTGGAAAAGTCGCACTGAATAAAAGGGTTTGGCGCTGTTCCTTTGATGGCATTCCTGGACAAGAAATTAACTTCTTCATCTCTGGGCCAAAACCCATATCCAACATTCGATCAGCTTCATCCAAAACTAAGTACTTGACTTGTTTGAGACCAATCTTTAATTTCAAAGACAGAAACAGAACATACATACTAGTTTACATTAAGCTAAAATATGCTCCACAATTTCAACTTTTTAAAAGTACTCTTAGGGGTTATGCTGGCTAGCTGCGTGTCAACCTGACAAAGGCTAGAATCATATGGGAAGGAAACCTCACTTGAAAAACATGCCTTCATCAAACTGGCCTGTGGGGCATTTTCTTGATTTAATGATTTATGTGGAAGGGCCCAGCTCAGTGTATAGTACCACCACTGATCTCAAATTCCTGGGCTGCTATAAGGAAGCAAAATTCCTCCATGACCTCAGCTTTAGTTTCCTGCCTCCACATTCCTGCTATGCCTTGAGTTCTTGACCTAACTTCCTTCAGTGATAGACTGTGATACCCAAGTTGGTTTTGGTCATGGTGTTTACCTATCTAATGCACAGTAAATCAAGGTATACAATGATGAGAATTGCTGGTCTCATCATAGATAATCATAAGAAAGCTGATCTAAACGTTTACTAGTATATAAAATGTGTTACAAATTAAATTTAACAGAACCTAAAATATCGACAGTAATACTTTATACTAGAACTTTCTGTAATTACTTGAATGTTCTATTATCTCCAATGTGTAATCTATTAAGCGCTGGAGATAATAGAACATTCAAATAATTACAGAAACATTCAAGTAATTACAGTAATTATAGTTTGAAACATATAGTTTGAATAAATATGAAACTAAATTTTTTTATTTTAAAATATATGTAGTAACATATGGCTAATAGTTAACTTGTAGTAGATAGCATGGGTTCATACTATCTAATTGTGATAAAATCATGATAAAATCAAACTTCAATGTAAGAAAATAAAATCTAACACCATGAAATATTGAAAATAGATTAACTTTTTTCTTTTTTGAGACTAGGTCTCACTATGTAGCTATGGCTGTCCTGGAACTACAAGTGACTTTGATACTACTACAAAGATGGTTAGTAAGAATCTGACATTGGTTTCCCTAGCAACTGTTAATAAATATAATTGTAAAGGTACACTTTCCAACAAGCGGTTTAAGTACCTCCTTTACAGAATGCAAAATAATCAACTGCACTTCATTAACATGAACTTAAAAGAATTAAGAGGTGTAATAATTGGGTATAAGATTCCCAAGTAAATAAAATCTCTTCTTAAAAGACTTAGAAAATTAACAACTAACATTATTACCATTCACATGCTTTAATAGAAGACAAAGATATTGATGTCCCAAAGAATGTGTCTTAGGAAAAAAACTTATTTCACCAAAATGTATATGAAACTATGTAAAAATATTGATTGTATTTTCTTCCATGTAATAAAATATTACTGAAATCAGATACCGATTCTAACCCTAACTCACTGACTAGAGTTAACTAAAGACTTTTTTGAGTAAAGTGTTAATCTCATTTTGTTTCCCCAAGTATAATGGAAAATGCTATGAGAGATTATCTTGACAATTATGAAAATTAACTCAAAGCACTCGCTAGAACCAAAACACAGGAGATACATCTCTCATCATTCCCTTCCTTTCCCCAAAATACCCATCAGGCTAACAACCTGGTGCTAATTTTAGGGTTTACCTTTTCTTTGCCTATGATATCCATCAGCCTCCCTGGAGTAGCACATAATATATTACACCCTTGTACTATCTGTCGAATTGAATGCCCAAACTGGGTTCCTCCATATATGACAACAGCTCTTACACAAGTCCTATAGAGAAGAGAAATGTCATTTTCCAGTTATTTGGAAATTATTCATTTGCCACTTCATGAAACAAGATCCATAAAAAAAAAATTCAGTTATCTAAAAGATATTAAATTCTGTTGAAAAGAAGTTCATAATGTCAAAAAGCAAATAAAGCAAATAGGAAGAAAAGACTCAATCTGTCTCAAGTACCACTATAATCCTTCCTCCTCAGTCACCAACTCACACAGAGGAATTACAAATTCTTTAGTACTATGATAGCTGGCAAGCAGGGAGGAAGCTTCCTGGTCAGTACCAACATCAAATGCTACATATTCATCTTTGGGTACAGACATTATCTAAATTTACCAAGCATGCTTTTTGTCTTTTACTCAATTTAAAATCAGATACCAACATAGTACTAATCTAAGCAATTATACCTAAGTTTTGCAAAAGATTTGACATTAAAGACATTTTAATAATAATTTTCAATTTTATAAAAATAAAAGGCTAGTAGTTTATAAACAATAAGCACTAAAAAAAAAACCCACTAAAGTTGCAATGGATAAACTGTGGGTAACCGATGAAAAATTCATGAAAAGCTAAGCACTCAAAATGTAGTTCTACTGCAGCTGGAGAGATGGCTTAGCAGTTAAGACTGCTCTTCCAGAGGTCCTGAGTTCAATTCCTAACAACCACAGGGTAGCTCGTAACCATCTGGAATGGGATCCTGTTACTGGTATATCACACAGTCCCACAAGACATGAAATTATACAAAGAGTCAACTGTACCTTAAAAGAGATGCTTATTAAACAAAAAGGGGGAATACAAAACCTCAGGAATAGAAAACAATGTTTAGTTAACTCTGTTTTCTTAATGTTGGTGAAAAAGGAGGAGCAGCAGAGAGACACTGGGTTACTGGACAAACTGAGGAACTAGGCCAGCCAATATACTATAAGGATGTGCTGACATTAGAATGGAAACCTGAAACAGTTTTAGGACGGGCATATGGTTATGCTTATGTACCTGCTGGGAATGAAAAAATGTGAATAGCAACAAAACATAAAAATCAGATTCGACCAAGGAAAACCTCTTATCACTTGAGACATGGGTGTCTACACAAAGCAGTCAGCCCAAACAATTCACAAATTGTCTCAATTCCTGGTTTCTTTAAAAAAAAAAAAAAAACAAGAATGCAAATCAACTCTAAAGGGATAGCCCAAGTAATCGATTACAAAGAGATGAACAAAGATAGGCTGGACAAACCACACATAGGCTGGACAGACCATACATAGGCTGGACAGACCATACAAAGACTGGGCAATAAATGCTACAGCTAGCTTTTCTCAGACTAACCTTTTTTCCCTTAGGGTCCAAACAACAGACAATACGGAGACTGGATAGACCCAAAGACAGGGCAACAAATGCTACTGCTAGGTTTTTTTTTTTTTCAGACTAAAATGTAAGTTTTTGTTTAATTGTTGTATATTGATAGAAATTTAAATTTTTGTTTTATCATATGTTGATAGAAATTTAAGTTTTCTTTATTATATACTGATAGAAATTTAAGTTTTCTTTATTATATACTGATAGAAATTTAAGTTTTTTAATGATTGTATATTGACAGAAATTTAAGCTTGTTTTATTATATATTAATAGAAATTTAAGTTTTTTTCTTTAATTACTATATATTGATAGAAATTTAAGTTGTATGTATTGAATTATTATATATTGATAGATATTTAGGGTTTTTTGTTCATTGTATATTGATAGAAATTTAAGATTGTTTTGTTAGACTATTGTTTGACTATTGTGCATAAGCTGTTTATTGAAAACATCGTGGTCCTATTGTGTATAGCTTGTTAATGTTAGAGAAAAGGACTTAAACAGAAAGGAAGTGGAAACTTAGGGGTTCCTTGAAAAGTTAGTTTGACGGTGTTTTGCTGGGGCAAACACATGACAGGAGTGTTTTCTAAAGTGGACACAGGTAAAAGGATGTTTTGCTAAAGCAAGCACGTGAAAAGACAGGTGATGAAGGATTCTTTGCTAACATGCATGTACTAGTCTGCCTCACACTGTATAGTTGAGCTGCATTTGTTGGGATGCCATAGAGGGAAACACCAAAAACCTTCTGGTGGTGTGCTGCAGTTTCTTGCACTTCCATAGACTCGGGCTGATTGGCAGAACGACGTCAGCTGAGACAGCTGTGCATGTGCTGAAGCAAGATGAGATGTTTGGAGGGTATAAACAGGACTTGAAGGACAGTGACAGGCTGACCTAGGCTTGCTGGTACAGCTAGCTGTGCAACACTTGTGGGTCTCTCATCTTCTCTGATCTTTGCTTCACTGAGAACTTTCCTGGTGTTCCTCCTGGTCCTGCCTGCTGACTTGTATCAAGGCTGAGGCCTGGCTGTCTCTGCTAGGTCTTGTCACCACTGTTACTATCCCGACTCTACTGAACTGGACTGCTGGTGTATCCATGAAGTGTCTGTGAGTGGACTGAGCTGCCACTGCTAACCTGTAAACTGAACTGCCAATTTCCAGACAGCACAAATGGGATTTGCTCCAAAGAACCTTTCTAAATAGGTCCACTTCCTCCACTACCTCTG
Organism: Rhabdomys pumilio; assembly: GCA_030674055.1. NCBI lineage: Eukaryota > Metazoa > Chordata > Mammalia > Rodentia > Muridae > Rhabdomys > Rhabdomys pumilio. Next base: position 34,294,009 of record JANHMN010000014.1, read on the forward strand.
GTAGGTGGTGGGCTAAAAGTGAGGTTAAAGCATTTAAGATCCATCATTAAAAATAAGGTTTGAAAAAAATTAAAAGTTACAAGATCTGATGCCCTCTTCTGGTATGTCTGAAGATAGTTACAGTGGAGTCAGATACATAAAATAAATCTTTAAAAAATAAAGAGTAGTTCTACTTGATAATAATGAATATATCAAAACAGAAGATTTCCTATAATTTTAACTGACAAACTAATGTTTCATCTTTTTCCCAATATTATATTTGTATTATTTGGAAATTCCATATAATGTACCCCAATCATGCTTGCTTCTCCTTCCTCCCTGGTCCACCCTCCCACTCTTATTACCCCTCACCCTTCCCCTAAAATATACCAAGTCTAATTTGTGTTAACCATATACTCATTGGAGCATGGTCAAACTCCCAGTGGCCAGATCCTAAAAGAAAACTGAGGAGTTCTATGCAGTCTCCTGCCAAAAGCCATCAACTGTGAGGAGCTACACACTTCAGCATCGTTATCACAGTTTTTAAGGACTCTATTCAATAGCTGCCTGCCTGAAATTTCTTTTTTGGAGGGTGGAGGTAGTTGTCACAGAAGCCTTCAATGTCTCTCATTCTCAGTTTTGAGTTTTCACTCATTGTTCCCACTGCAAAATAAGCTTCCTTGCCCATAGCATCCAGTTGGAGCATGGACCTTGCACATCAACATGGCCTCATGCAGCGACATGGACCATGGGCATCAATACAGCCTGCAGGGGCAGCCTGGATCACAGACAGCAGCATGGCCTCCAGCAGCAGCATGGACTTCCAGGAGACATTATCTAGAAAATGAACCATTCTTCATCTCAGCCATCTTCTTGTTCAAACAGTGTGGCTGGGGAGCATGTCCAGGGGCAGAATCTACAAGAGTTCTGGGACTGCTGTACACCACCTTGCCCTGGGCACTGGCTACCATGAGTGCACCCTGGAAACAACCATCATGTTTGCAGCCTGCAGGCAGAGCTTCACCCCAAGTTTTTCTCCCACCAGCAGGGCGAGCAGTGCAAGCAGGCAGCAGCAGAATTGGCTTCATGCTTCAGGCTGGGCCTGCAGGTGGAGTGGCAGTACTGGTCTTCCAGGCAGCAAGGGGGCATGGCAGGCTGGGTGATGGCCCTGAGGCCTGAGGAGCCACCCCTGCCCTGCTGCTGCCATTGCTACAGCGCCACTAGTTCTATTTCTCCACTCTATTCCACCCCCACCCAGTTCCAGGAAGCCTGTTTTTAAAAGCTTCTTCCCCTAGGACCTGCCTCTTTTTTCCTGGATATGCTCTGCAGGCTCATCCTCTGTGGCTGTGTCTCCTTGAGAAGCATTCCTGAGTCTCTCAGACTCTTAGGATAAGAGTCTCCGTAGCCTTAATGGTACTGACTCAACACCTTCTTTAATGCCCTCCCCAATGTTTCATCTTTTAAAGATTTTAAATAAGATTTCTGACTACTTGTGTGGCAGAGCTGGCTTCAAAGGTGTGCAACCTATACAGTTATAAAATGTCTCAAACTCCAAAGTGTAGTGAAAATTCTGGAATTTTGGTTTAAAAAACAGAGAAATATTATAAGAAAGTTTTCATATTAATCTCACATGTAGCATATGGGACTGCTTCAGATTGTCCATAGGAGCTGACTATGATTTGCCTCATGCTATAACAGAGGTTGGATTTCGCCAGCTGCAGATAGTTTCTGCAATTGTGTGATGTTTGGAATTCCAGGATCTTTTCAGAGGGTATATAAATGCTAGCTAGGGCATTTATTTGTTATTTTTGAGCTGTTGGTTGGTTGGTGGGTTGTTGTTAGTCATGTTGTTAAGTAGTTGTTAGCAAAGAACAACAAGAAGAAATTAAATACCCTGACATGGAAGATCAAACTTGCCCCAAGGAATTTTATGCACCTAATTAGCAGGAAGTCGTCTAACCCTAACATCACTCCCTTTCTGAACCCTAACTTCATTCACAGATCTCTTTCCTTTCCTCTCTAACTATTTCCTCTCGTATCTAGTGTGAGAGGGTTGAAAGGGTGGAAGAAAAGTGGAGAAGGCTGGAAGAACAACCTACAAATTGGCCAAAGATAGTTACGCCAAAGAGCCTCAGTGTTTGGCTTAATGCTATCTTGCACCATTAATAATAGCTTTAGAGCAAAGGGCTCAAAACTTTAATTTTATGTAAGTTCCAGCAAATTAAATAACCAGTCCTGAAGGTGGACTAGTTAGTGACATTCTTCCTACAATGTAGTAGGCTGACAGTGTATGATTATGAGACTGCTACTTTATAACTACTGCAGCCTCTATGTCCTTCACTGAGAACAATCCAGAGAACCACCTGCCATTTCCTAAGACAGTTAAGTACAATCATGGGCAATCTGTACTGGATGGTTTCCTGTCAACTTGACACAACTTTAGAGTCATCAGAGAGTAGGGAGCCTCTGTTGAAGAAATGCCTCCTTGAGACCCAGCTGTTAGGCATTTTCTCAATTAGTAATCAACGGGAGAGGGCCCAGACCATTGTGGGTGGAGCCATCCCTGGGCAGGTCGTTCTGGGTTCTATAAGAAAGCAGGCTAAGCCAGCTTGGGAAAACAAGCCAGTCAAGCAGCACTCCTCCATGGCCTCTGCATCAGCTCCTGCCTCCAGGTTCCTGCCCTGTTTGAGTTCCTGTCCTGACTTCCTTCAGTAATGAACTGTGCTGTGGAAGTATAAGCTGAATAAACCCTTTCCTTTTTTTTTTTTTTCATGGTGTTTCATCACAGCAACAAAAACCCTAAGAGACAGTCCTATCAAAGCACTGGACCACTTCAAACTTGGCTGTTATCTCATAAGAGACTACATGCCGGAACACACCACAAAGCTGCTCCCCAAATCCTTAATAATTTCAAAGTGTGGCATGATAAGGATTGTTGTAACCAACTAGATCGTACAGTCATTGGTTAGGCATCACACAATACCAAATGTTGGTAAGTATATAGTTAAACTAAACTTTTCATTTGAGTAATAAAAATGTACATTAGTGTAAGCTTTAAAAGAAATTCATGTTTTTATTAACATCAATAACAAAAGCCACTCCACACAGAGTTTCTTAAAAGAGAAAGCCTGGGTAAAGTGGTACATACCCATAGTCCCAGTCATTCAGAAGGCTGGAGGGCTAAGGCAGGAAGATCACTTTGGCTAGGAGTTCAAAGTCAGCTTGAACAAAAAACAAAACTTCACCTCATAAAAATGAAAAACCATAAATCTGTGTCTCTTTGTCTTTCTCTCCTTCCCTCCTCTCCTTTCTCTCCATCCCCCGACCCCAGCCTCTTTCTGTGTGTTTGGAAGCCAGGGTAAAAGTCAGGTGTTGGCCAGTCACTCTCCCCTTGGTTTTTGGACAAGATTTCTCACTTGAACCTAAAGTTCACCAGATCAGCTAAGCTGGCTGCCAACAAGCCCCTGGGACTCGCCTGTCTCAGTCCTACCCTCTAGCACTGGAATTAACAGATGCACATGGTTGCACTCAGCTTTACATGGAAACTAGGGATTTGAACTCAGATCCTCATGTTCACAAAACAAACACTTTCACCAACTAAGCCATCTTTCTCCATCTCTCATTAAATGTTTACACAGCAAAACATTAAGTATGCTTTTACTTACAATAGTCCAAAGAAATCAAATGCTTTAAAATGCATATATACACAAACAAACCTGAAGTTATTAAAATTAAATTTGACTGTATAAAAGTAGTCTTTAATTTTGTAAGCTTGTTAAAGTTTTAAAAATGTACTTATTTATGTGTGCTTGCATTATATTTGTGGAGTACATGTATGTGTACAGTCCCAGTGGAGGTCAGAAGAAGCAATTAGACCCCCTAGAACAGGAATTAGAGGTAGTATGAGCCACATGTGTGTGCTGAGAACAAAACCTGGTGTTCTGCAAAAGCAAAAGGAGCTCTTAACCTGAGTTATCTTTCCAGCTGCCCCAAACCAGTTTAAACATGCATTACAAACTACCAGAAGGGTCAGTGAGACGGCTCAGCAGGTAAAGGCATTTGCCTCTAAGTCTGATATTCTGTATTTCGTCTTTGGAACCCACACAGTAAAAGGAGAGAGACTAGACACTTCCAAGTTGTCCTCTTGATTTCCATACACACGCACACACACAAATAAATATTCATAAATAAAGGCAGAAATAACATATTTAAAAATATTTGCTACTAAAAAAAAACAAGTATGGTGCCAGACACCTATAATCTGGCTACTTGAGAAACTAAGGGAGAATTTCAATTTGAGACTAGGCTTGGAACTTAGTAAGATCCCATCTCAAAATTTTAAAAGGAGTGCAGCTTACTGATAGAGCCTAGCACATGCAAGGGGCTTTAGTCAATCCTTAATATCAGAAAAGGCAAGCAACTGAACACGGGTTATTTGTAATATCTTCTCATTTTTTCCATGCTATCTAATTTTGTTTCTTCTAAAAATATAGTCTATAAACAAGATTATAAGAAAATACAGTTCATTCAATTATACTAAAATTTTTATGAGTTTATTATTACAGAGTTCTCAAATAATTGAGAGAGCTCTCTAAGAACTATTTTATGAGAGGCATTCCATATATACTTACCCAAAAGAAAATTTTCTGGCTTCCAAATAAATTTGGTTGATCAATTCTCGGGTTGGTGCTACAATAATACACTCTGGTTCCTGAAGTTCTTTAAAGCGACTGGCAGTTATTCCATCCCGCATCATATGAGCCAAAATAGGCAAGAGAAAGGCTGCCTAGAAGTTAAATTGATTGATTTACAACTTAGCATTTTTGTACCTGCCAAAAGCTAGTTCTACTTTACAGCCTTAAGACCCCTTCCTTCTTGCTGGTAGATTCATGATAAGAACTTGGCATTAACTTTTATTGCAAGGAGTTAACTAGGTCTTCATAGTTGTGTTATATAATATAACATGTTTGATAAAATTAATCTAGCTCAACACAACATCAGCCTTTTAAGAAAATAAGCATATTTATATATCCTGGACAGTGACAACATAAACATCAAGAAAACCAGAAATCAGAAGACCATGAATAGTTATGATGGCTCAGATTATCTACAGATCTTCTAGCCAGTATGAGAGATTCAAGCTACTGAGGAAACACCAAAGTAAAAAAACAAACAAAACCCAACAACAAACAGTTTGACAGAGGGGTAGTCTATTTGGAAAGATGACTTACAGTCTTCCCAGACCCTGTCTGAGCACAAGCCATCAAATCTCGTCCTGCTAATACAATGGGAATGCTGTATTTCTGCACAGGAGTAAGCTTAGTATAGCCAGCTTTAGCAATGTTGTTATTTAGCGTCTGACATAGATTAGCTTCTTCAAAAGTCTAAACAGGAAAAGAAGACAATGATTAAATGATAAACTGCACACATCATATGCTCATCATTTCATAAATATATTCTGTATAAGTGAGCTTTAAACTTTGATTCCACTTTACAAAGCAATATAGTCCACTATAAATAAATAAAAATGTATTTCCATGACATGGTAAAAGTGTTTCCCATAAACATTCCTTGTCAATACTTTTTTCTGCCCTCTTAGACCCTATGAGATACAAAAAGCTCTGATAAGTAACAAAGACTTACTGTGAAGATAATTATTAACAGGCAATAGAAGATTTCTGCTATTCTCCATACAAAAATCCACTTCCCTGAAGAGAGAACTCAGCAGTTAAGAGCACTGGCTACTCTTCCAAAGGATATGAGTTCAACTCCCAGAATCCACATTTAAGCTTACAACCATCTGTAACTCCACGTCTAGGGGCTCTGATACCATCTTCTGGCTTCTGCAGCCACCAGCCAGTCATGTAATGCATGCAGGCAAAACACATAAAATCCATATCCTAAGTCCTACTTTTCTCACATAATTAGGATGTGAACATTTTGAGTATCTAGAAAAAGTAGCCTTTTCAGTAAATTTAAACAAAGTTCTTAATATGGTTGTGGGGAGTAGAGATGAATTCCAGCACTTTCTCTTTTGATACAGCAATCCTACTGAAAATGGTAAGCAATGCCTCTCAGTTTTCAATCAAGGATCCTAGGCATGAAAACGTAACTTATATACTGATAGTAATTTCATCATATATATTTATATCAATATAGAAATAATACACTGACCAAAATTGCTGGTGGTGCATCATGTCCAGAAACTTCAACAAGTATGGTGTCATATTTATCAAAGTTTATGCCTGTCTGATAATGTGCAAAGATGGAGTCTTCATCCTCTGGTGGAGGAGGGGGTATATATGTCACTTTTGGACCTTGGAATATAAATGAAAAATATAATTTACAAACTAGAAGTACAAACAAAAGGAAATAACAAAAACAGACAAAAACCAAATAGAAAATAACTGTTGAAATCACTACTAAGATTTTCATTGTGCAAATGTTTTTAATTTAACTACTTTTAAATATTTTTCGCTTTAGAGAAATGTATTATTCAAATAAATAATGCAAATGCCAATGTACCTTGAATATCACTGCTTTCACCTCCTTCGGCTTCTGACTTCCAAGAATCTTAAAGGGGATAAAACCAAAAAGATAAATGTTAATTGAGGAATAAAATAATAGTACTATAAAGATCAAAACCTTTTTTCAAAATAAAACTTACTCTTTCCAGAGCCTGTTACTACTTCTTCATTTAAACCTTTGTAACCACCTATTAAAGAAATTCAGAGTGATAATTAATTATGACACAAAGCTGTGCATGTCTCCACTCTCATTGTCTTCAAAGAGGACATTTCTTAAAACAGAAGGCATCTTTAAAGTCACTGCTTACAAGGGGTATTTGAGATAGTTGGGGGCTGCAGGCACATCTCAGTGCTGTGTTAATTTAATGTGCACAAGTCCCTGGGTTTGTTGATTCCCACATGAGGAGGAGGGAGAGGAGAGAAATAAGATGAGAGGTAGAGAGAGAGAATCTTACACATTTTAAGGTTGTTGGAAGGTTGTTTAATAATCAACACAATGGTTTTATGTAGATTACAGATGCACTACTGTCCTTCCTTAAGCTGTGAGGTCTTTTCCCTGGTCAGAAAGGAAATAATTTTCTAAAAGAAACTAAAACTGTGTTGGGAAGTGCCTAAGACCATTCTTCAGCATCAACAGTGCTGAAGCAAGGACCACCCAGACCGTGGCGATAGTCACAGCTATGATGTACTAAGTGAATTACTAAGGAGCCTACTCAACCAAGAAAGGAGGGACATAAGTCAGCTTTCCCAGTAGTCTCTAAGGTGTTGCTTTTGACAACACAATTATTTACCAGAGTACTTCAGAGACTATCCAGAATTTTCACTCGAAAGCTGGTAACTTCTGTACCTTGTGCCTAGCATATAGCATAAAATCCAAGACCCTCACAGAAAAAGGCAGTATTCAGCATGCATATATATATATATATATATATATATATATATATATATATATATATAGTATTTATTATACAAACAATTCAGGCACAATGATTTACTCTTTATCAATTAAAAGAATGGCAATCTTTCCCAATTCCAAGTTCTCAAAAGACAGCTAAGCTAGTTTAGCAATCCACCTGACTAGAGTAAGTGATACAGAGCCTTGGTTCCTTTCTTACTGATGTGAAAAAAAGACAGCTGAAGGAGGCAAGAATTAATTTTGGCTCAGTTTTAGGTACAGTCCATTATTGCAAAGAAGTCAAGGCAGAGGAGTTTGAGGAGATGGTCACACTGCATTAGCAGAGAGGAAGTGAGAGCAGAGACTACTCAGAGAGCTCCCTTGCTCTTCATTGGTCTAGGATCCCACTGTGGAGCTGCACTGCCCACATTCAGTGTGAGTCTTCTTCACACCTCAACTAACCTGCCCTAGAAAATCCCTCACACACAAGCCTGGCTCCCAGGTGACTATGGAGCTTGTCAACTTGACATTTAAATGGGTCATCTTTGAACTCCTGTCTTTTATCCCTTTGTCCTCACTGACCCATGGCCAATTTATATTGCAAAATGCTTCCAATCACACTTCAAAAGTCCTCATAGGCTTAAACAACTCTTCAATATATCCAATTTTCCTTCAGACAAGCTATAAACATCTGTGGATGATCTAATTTACATAGATTTTAGCAAACTTTGTTGTTCAATATTGGAAAATGTAAGAAGGCAGGAACTTCACTACTATGAATACTTTCAGACTAATGAGTTACCAAAAATCAAATAATCTTTATCGATCTACCAATCTGCAAAGTATTTTAAGTTTCATATAATACTTAAATATTTATGCTCTAGGAAAAAACCTTTTTGAGAATAAAAAAGTCACATTTATTATTATCTTTCCTTTACTCTTAGATTATGAAAGGAAAGGGGTATTTTAATAATTTGTACAAATTTCTCAAGATCTGAGTGGAGAGTTTTCAGCTGACATTCATTCTAAAGCCAAGAAAAAGCTAGGTTCAAAACTAAGTGTTCTAGTCAAGAGAGACGACAGAAGTTCTGGTTAGTCAACAAAAGGATGGACTGGGTATTAAGACTATCTTGTACCTCACTGGTACAAATAGGAATAATTATGCTCTAATTGTATTTTGAGAGAAAAGCTTTATTTTAACAGGAAGGGTAATATGTAGGAGGAGCTAAGGGGAAAGGAGCACTGAGAGGAAAAGATGGAGTAAGGAGAGGAGAAGATGAAGTAGATGAGAAGCTAGGTAATAAGAGAGAAAAAGAGAGAGGGGGCATGGAGGCAGAAGTTCACGTGTCTCCACCAGTCAAAGATAGTTTACATAGCTAGGGTGGGTATTACGTTACACTTCTGATTGAGCATTACCATACTTATAAAGCCTTTGATTAACATTTAAAAAAAATTGTATAAAAGCCAAATGGAAAAGGGGGCACGGGATAGGGATTTTCTAGGGAGAGGAAATGGGGAAAGGGATTGGCATCTGAAATGTAAATAAAATATCCAATAAAAAAAAAAGTAAACAGACATGGAAGAAATGGATACAGATTCACACTGTAAGTCCACTTGAGTGCTATAATAAAACAACATAAACTGAAAAAAAATTTGTACAAATTTCTCAATATTTAATATCTGGATGATATCCCATTTGTGGTTATATTAAATATTTATTGCTTAATTTTAGGTGATTTTCAGGTTTCCTAATATAAAGAGGACTCACTGAGTATCCTTGTGCATGTGTTCACAAGTGCTCCTATCATTTATGAGTCTTACAATAGAATTGCTAGACCAGAAAGAAAATAACCTGAAAACATATTAAGGACCTCGAACAGGCCATGTAAAGTTCACAGTTATCAGCTATGTAGAAACAATGGCAATGACCTTTATCCTAAAGAAAATAGACTTAGATTACAATAAATGTAAGCTGATGGAAGTAAGTCAAGTAAGAGCTCACCTCGGCCACTCCCACTTCTGCTTTGGTAAGTGTCACCGTTGCCTGTAAGACATTGCACTGCAACACATTAGAGGAAAATGCTTCCCTGCTCTCCCTCCCCTCAGATCTCAAGGAGAACAACTGTAATCAATAGTCATTCAATGGGATTCCTAGTCTCTTAGAATATTTTTTTAATTTTGTAGAATTCACTTAAACCTTACTCCTTTTAAAGGCATTTTTCACTTGTAATTGTAATTCACTTGTAATTCTTTTACATTTCCCCTCAAATCATACATATTATTTTCCCCTAAACCTCACAAACTTTCTTTGAAATTAATGTAAGCTTTATTTTTCTTCTTCCAATTACAAGTATCTGCTCCCATCTCATACTGTCAACTTACTTGTCAACTTACTCAGAAAAGATATTTCATTTTGCACCAATTTTCTAAGGGAGGCAAAACTGCACACGTATTTTTGACTGCATAACTAAGATTCAGGGGAAATTGTGAGCTGGCCTTGAAATATACTTAAACATGCCCTCTTGCTAAGAGCATAAAAACATATATGAATATCAATGCTCAGTAATAGTTTCATTTCTCACCTGAATCATTTGCTGCTGGTTTCCTAGAACCAAAGATGCCACCACCACGCTGTGTCCCCTGATCTTGGTCATATTCACTATCTTTATTTGAAAGAAACAGAATTTGATTGCGTTACTTTTAACAACATTTTACAGTCATTTAGCAAAATGTCCAAGCATGGTATTACAGGTTAAAAAAATCACAATTTATATTTTTTTAAGTGTCACAGAAAAGATTTCTCTACAAATTATATACTTGAGTTACAAATAACTTCTTTAAAAATTAATGTTATTTTATAAATAAACTAGGGTCAATGTTCTCTATAAACAAAAGTCTCATCCCCAAAATGGGACTTTTATTGTGCACAGAGACCACACAATATGGTCTCACTGCCTGCACAACAAAACATCACCCCTGCCCTTGCTCCACCACAATCTAACGCTATCAGCCCTGCCCATCAGAGGCCTGGATGTTTTTTTTAAATAAAGGGCAATTTATTCAATTTTATACATTTGTTTAATGAGTATTAAAAATTTATCAATGTCATTAGTTTCCAAAATCACTACTGAGAGACATATGTATGCTATGTGATTTAAGAAAATTAATACTTTCTTTCTAGAAAATGTTGGCTATCCGACTTTAAAGTAGAAAGCCATGTTGGTGAAAAAATGTATGAAGGGGAGAACCATATAAGACCCTTCACTAAGGTCAGTCATAGTTTCCAGCCTCCAGACACTTAGTGATACATAATGCTTTATAAAGACTTGGTAACACAAACTTCTGCAATCAGTGTTCCAACTTAATACGCAGTTATCATGTTTCTGAAAATGGTGATACGTGACATGAAGTGGTAACCTGTATCTGCTACTCTACTAAAATGTTCACATAACAACAACTTTGTACACAGGGGTTTAAAAATTAATTTCCAACAATAAAGCACATGTTACGCAATCCACTACTAACTTGGTCTTCCTAGACCAAATCCTCCACGGCAACCTCGGAAACTACCTCTTCCACCTCTTCTGAATGGACCTGAAGCTTCTGAATCATTTCCATCTTGATAGCCTATATCAAAACACACAAGAACAGCACAAAATAACAACAACAACAAAGGGATCTTGAAGACATGGTAATGGAATTTAACATTTGTTTTATTTAAGTGGCTTTAATCTTAACTAAAGAATTGACAGTTAACTTTTCAAAAGCCACAACTGACCTATGAATTCTTCTTCTTTACTGATACAGATATTGCTATGACAAAAAAGGGCTTTGCCTGAAGTCTCAAAACTGAGTAAAAGCAGCATGTTGCTTGAACAGCACAGTAAGGTAGCACAGTCAGTTTTCACAACTACATCCTTAGCTGGATTTCTACTATGTACTAGGGATTAAATAAATCCAAGCTTATATTTGCCCCCTATAAAAAATAAGATACTTTAACAAAAGCACAGGAATCAAGTACATGTAAAGTTTCATTTCCTGTTACAAATGACAAGTGAAGTGTGACTTCCTTTAATGCAAAGGTAGATCACTTTCAAAGGAAATGCCAAATACATAGGAAATAATGTTTAGTTTATGCGCTTGCTATTTATAACAACACAATGACTACTAAAATCCAAAATCCTATATATTCAAAGTATTGACAATAGATTATTTATATTTTAAAATCCTGATAATACAATAAGACACAACTAATTAGAAGTACATTCGTGGGATGGAGATGTGGCTCAGTTGCAGAATTCTTGCCTAGCATGTGACAGAAGCTGTGCTTTATCCTCAGCACCACCAAAAAAAAAAAAAAAATCAAAGAAAATTCAAATTTACCTATTAGCTAACATAGTCCTTAATCTGTCAACAGTTTAACTGTTATTCTCATTTAGTAATTCTAAATTACTTATTTTTTAAAATGTCTACCAACTTTCTTCTTGTTTTTAAAAAAAAATCTCTTCAACTTCTCTTTTTCTAAGCAGAAGCTATTTTCATAAACATCAAATATGATATAAAACATGTATAGATTTAAAACATAATAAAGCCCAACGGACCCTCCATTCAGCTTACAATTAATAGGCTCCTAACACAACTGTGTCCATGAGTTGGTTTGGTTTTCTTTCTTCTTTTTTTTTTTGACCTTGTTTCTCTCAAGCACCTCTCCCCCCTCACTGACCCAACCAACACTGCTTATGTTGCCCTGCACTTATTTTGCTGTTATCTATGTACACAGACTTGAGAATTGTATATAATTCTGCCATGGAACCACAGAGAATTTCTTTTGTTGGTTTCCTTGTTTGTTGAGGAACGTACTCTCTCAGGTGCTTCAGATTATCTGTATCTATCATCTTCTTATCTTCTTTCTAATGTCTTATCTTCCGTAAGGAACTCACCAAATAAACTAGCTCATACATCATGAACTACTTTTATTGTTATTGGTTAATAAATGCTTCACATTTTTTACTATAAACTATAAATTGAGAAAGATCAGTTTTCAAATCACAAAGGTTAGATATCTATAGCTGATTCAGTTTTTTCCTTTTTATTGTACTTCATTTAATAAGAGAAACTGTCTATGACACAAAGTCTATAGCATAACTCTGAGTTTCTTCTGGTCTTACTAAATGGTCAATCTGTATGTAATTTCAATGTGTGACAAAAAGCATCTAGTTTATAATTTTAGAATCTATGATTCCTAAGAGAAATGTTACCTGAAGCTTGCTAGCCAGTATACAAAAAGCTACATTCTTAGTGGTCTCTGGTTTGCTCACTCTTACTTTCTGAGGGAAATGAAACTAAAGCATACTAGCCTTTGCAAATTTTCCCTTATAATATGTTCATTCCTAGTTATATTTTGTTTCCCATCTCTGTATCACTTATATAAGTTTGGGATGATTCTCTTTTTAATTAATGAATACATCTACCAATGTTATGATTACTGATACATGAATTTTTAATTCTACCACCTTATGGTGGTTTGGGTAGGGGTTTTTTCTTCAATTTTTTTCCAGTCTTTTTGATGTTCTCCTTTAGTGTTCTAAGTTAATTCATGAACATCTGGGGAAATGCTTTTTAAAGATCAATTAATTATGTCCAAATGCAAAGTGCAAAAAAATACTTTCCTTGTAAAACTTGGTTTCTTTCTTTCTTTCTTTCTTTCTTTCTTTCTCTTTTTTTTTTTTTTTTGTTGTTGTTGTTTTTCAAGACAGGGTTTCTCTGTGTAGCCCTGGCTGTCCTGGAACTCACTCTGTAGACCACCTGCCTCTGCCTCCCAAGTGCTGGGATTAAAGGCATGCGCCACCACTGCCCAGTGAAACTTGATTTCTTTAGAATCTGGTATTTCAGCAGATGTTTTGGTCATGTGGTGTGGGGTGGGGGTGGGATTAAACTGTAACTGAATTATATCATTTTTCCCATTCCCCTTCCTCACGTCAATCTTTCCTGTACACTCTTGTCCTTGTTCCTTCTCAAAATCATGGCCTCTTGTTATTTAATTATAGCATATGTATGTATCTAAATATTAATAAAACATATACTTTATTTCATCCTTTCTCTGATTATCCCTTAGTTTTACTTAAAAACAACTTTTAGCCAGGTGTGGCGGTGTGTGCCTTTAACCCCAGCACTCTGGAGGCAGAGGCAGGTGGATCTCTGTGATTTCAAGGCCAGCCTGGTCTACAGAGTGAAGTATAGGATAGCCAGGGCTACACAGAGAAACCCTGCCTCAAAAAAAAAAAAAAAAAAAAAAAAAAAGAGGAGGAGCAGAGGAGCAGGAGGAAGAGGAAAGGAAGAAGGAAAAGGGGGAAAAGACTAAGACTAAGAGAAAATATAAGTTAATCTGACTTAAAGGTAACACAACAAAGATATTCAACCAGTCTCCAGAAAACAATCTGAATATTTAAAATATAACAATCTTTCCACATAGTTGGTATCAAAAAACAAAACAAAACAAAACAAAAAACAAAAAAAACCAAAAAAAACCAAACTGGCTGTAAGAAACGGGAAAAGCAGCAGGGCTAAGGATGCTGACCCCACAGGGCACAGGCGTCCTGTTTTTTGATGACTAGCACTGGTTTTTTAGAACAAGCAATTATAAAAGACTCACTTTCATGTTTCCCCACTTTCACATCTTTGCAAAATTATAAGGCTTAGGAAACAGACTTTCTTCAATCTGAAATTGAGTGATAGCTTTGCTAGAGAGGGAAGAAGAGCCTACTGTTCAGTCAGTCAGCTAACTGTCTTAATGGTAAAAGGAGGGACTCTACCGAGACATACCATCATGGAGTTCAACAGAAAAGCCTTTCTCACAGATGGGCACAGATGACCACTCGGTCTACCCTAAGGTCACTGGCTTCTTTTCTTTCTCTGAAGGTATTACTGCTGCTGTTTTAACATGTCTCCCTATATAGTCATGAAATATGAATGATAATCACTATGCCACATCACCTCACACTTGTTATAGGTAGAACTAACAAAACGTAGTGAATTATCATGAGATCTCAACAAAAAATGTGCCATTTCTTGCCTCTTCCAAATGTCTAATGACCCTTTATCTAAATTGTGATTGATCAAGACACTAAAAAAATCCCTCTTTTGTAAATTATGGCATTCTTGAGATCCCTGGGGAAAAAAAAACAAATCCCCAATGACATCAGAATTGAAGAAGCGGAGCTACAAATAGTCACTCATGTATTGGGAACAAGAAGCACACATCAACATATTTCTCTTAAAGTTTCATTACTTTTCTCTTGGCCCCTCTACAGTCAGTTTTGTCTTATAAACAAATTGTTCAAGCACTGTCCTTACCGCCTCGCTTGGAGAACCCTCTGCTCCGAGTCTGATTATCTTCACAGTCATTATTAGACTCTTCAATAGAAACGGAAGGTGTGAATAGCATCTAGGTAACTTTAATGACATAAGAGCTAAGAACAGAACTGTAACAAGAATAGTTTTCAAGCTGAATATAAACATTGATTCTTAAAATAATTTTATTGGGAACATAAACCATTGCTCAGAGTAAATTCTCTACACAGTATATCTACATATTTACTTTACATTCAATGTAAAGTAAATAATTGAGAACTCATTATTTGCTCACTAAAAAGCTAGACAAAACAATACAAAAAAAAGAATGTCCACAAGTAACCAATGGTTCAGAAAAGCATTCATAGGCTATTAGAGACACGCGGCTGTTCTATTTAAAATGTCATTTCTTTTTCTGTAATTTACCATTCTTAGCAATACTAGACAGTGGTACTTTCTTACAGTCATGCAAACTTCTTCTCATTTTTCCTAATTAAATAACTCAATTACTCAATGGCTTCTCTGTTTTAATGACAGTACAACTATACTGTTAAGGCTTCTCTGGACAGTGGTATGAGGATCAACCACAACACTGATGGACACTCAAGTGAACTGGGTGAAAATAAACACCTAAGCTCCATTCCCAGAGTTATCCTCCAAGTGCTGAGTGATAGCAGGGATTGCAATTTTTAAACTTTAAACATTTTATGTTATTAATCTAACTCTAAGCTCTCCAGAAGTTTTAAAACAGCATATTTGTCCCAGCACACATAAGCCTTACACCCCACCCAACCCCCACTGCCACCATCCTTGAGGGTAGTAACATAGCCTGGTGGTCAGTGTACAGGTTAAAACTTCCTCTCCCTGGAAGGACATGTCCAGTTAGCATGTGGATTTCCTCTTCATGCAAATGAAGCACTCCCAGCTCCTCAGTCCTAGGCAATGATACACACTCACCCCAAAAACCTCTACCCACTCCCCAAGGTTTATATAATCCTTATTTATCCCCAAATAAAAAGAGCTGTATCACTGAAAACTGTCTGTGGAAAAGGCCGTTCCTTCTGCACCCACACAGACCAAGTCCCTGTAACCTACCTAAGCCCAGCTAAGCTTCGTTCCTTCCAGTCCAGCCCCAGGGTACAATGATGCCTGCTTACCCAGAGGGTGAAAGCAGACCCAGGCCAGCAATCTAACACAACTTTCTTGAAAAGAAGATTTAAGAAAGAGAATTGGAAAAGAAAGTGCTTTTAGAAAGAAGACTGACTCTGAGATAAAGAGGTGAGAACTAACACTGCTTTAAGAAAAAATATCCTATAAATCAGTTAAGGATATGTATGTCTTCTTGTCATTTCAAGAAGTAAAATGGAATTATGGCATTAGGCAAACTTGGATGAAAACCAATTTGATGCTATATTTATCTTCTTGTGAATCTAACCATTTTAGAAATAAGTTTAAAATAAAAAGTTATCTTTGTGGATCTAGAAGACAGCATAAATGAAAATTAAGTTAAAATTAAATAGTTACAACCTAATAATTGCATAGTACAGAAATGATGCCATGTATAACCTATGCACTTGGCACTGTTCTAAAGGGATAACTCATTAACGCACTCTCTCCCTTCTGCCTTCCTTCCTATCTGTCAGAAACAGTCTGACTATATTTGCCAGGATGGTCTTAAACTCCTAGGCACAAAGATATTCCTATTTATTTTGTTGTGCTGTGTTTTGTTCTTTAAGACAGAGTCTCTCTTTATAGGCTAAACTGTCCTAGAACTCTCTATATGGACCAGGCTGGCCTCAAATGAACAGAAAGCCACCTATTTCTGCCTCCCAAGTGCTGGGATTAAAGGGATGAGACACACACTCGGCCTGATCCTCTTATCTTAGTGTCCCCAGAGCTAGAATTAGAAGACAAGGCATCACACCCAGTGTTGTTTTGCTGTACTAACTTTAACTTTCAGAAAAACCTTGTCCAGTGGCTATAATCCTCATTTTATAAACAAAGAAAAACAATTTTAAAAAGCTAAATACCATTTTTAAGACAACACAACCACCATGAGGATGATCTGGGTCTTAAATTTCAGGCATCCAACTCCAAAATATCAGGTCCTTATGACTACACTATACCAAGTGAGACAGAGTCATAAAACACAAGCATGTTGCAAGCAGAAGCTGCTGTGGCAATCTTAAACCCATTCCTGATTTGTCCACAACTGCGGGACTGAAGGAACTTGATCCATATGTGTCATTTTTCTTCCTTGAGAGGAACTAAGAATAAAATCAGAAATAGATAAAAGCAAAATCCGTTTTGGAGATTTAGCATGATGGCACTCTTTAGCATAATGAAAACTTGATTTATGCTCTGCTGTTATTTGATCCCTCACTGCTAGAAAAGATTCAACTGGAAAATGAAGAAAGTTTGTGCTTAGATGGAAATTATCTTGACTATTATGATGGTTAGGTTTCATTGTCAACCTGACTGGATTTAGAATCATGTAAGACCACAACTCTGAGCATGTCTGTGAGAATGTTTCCAGAGAGGCTGAAGAGATAAAAGGAAAGACAGGAGGTGGGGGTGGGGGAGATCAACCCATCCCACATGTGGCTCTCAGTGCCCCACGTGCTAGGATCCTGAAGTGACTAAAAAGAAAAGGTGAGCTGGGCACCATCAGCATCCTCCTATCTCCACCATCTCTCTCACTGTATGTGCAACATCACCAGCCATGTCACACTCCCTCTGCCATGGCCCCCACGACAGACACTGACTTCTTAGAATAAATTTCCTTAAGTTGCTTTTATTACAGTAATGAGAAAATACAATATAACCAGTAAGTAGGTTAAAAATTAATAGGGTAAAACAAAAGTACTCAAAACTCAAGACATTTTTTAAAGATTTTTTTTCCTCTTGAACACTAATTCTCCTTTATATATGTTTTCTTTTGAATGGAACAGCACTAAAAGCAATGGTTAGAAGAAACCATCTCATTTGATATACTATAATCCAATTCTAAGTCAGGTATGGTGACTCATACTCCCAGCAATGCACTCAGAAGGCTGAGGCAGGAGAACTACCACAAGTTCAAGGCCATCCTGGGCTACAGTGCAAGCTCATGTCTCAAAAACAACAAATTACCCAATCTCAACTCTAAAAGTTTTAGAGATTATGTTTAGTCTTAGTTTTGACTTTGGGAACCAAAGTATATAATAAACCAAGTCCCCTGTTCTCTTTCATCCAAATGCTGGGATGGAACTCAGGGTCTTGTGCATATTAGACTACCACTGAGCTCTAATCCAAGATCAAACCTCAATAGCTCATTAAGAAATAACATTTATGCTGGGCGGTGATGGCGCACGCCTTTAATCCCAGCACTTGGGAGGCAGAGGCAGTCGGATTTCTGAGTTCGAGGCCAGCCTGGTCTACAGAGTGAGTTCCAGGACAGCCAGGGCTACACAGAGAAACCCTGTCTCGAAAAACCAAAAAAGAAAAAAAAAGGACATTTATTAAATATCTACCACAAATAGTATTATGCTCTGTTCTTTTACTGACAGCCTAAATAGGTAGCCCATAAGACGCATGGCCCCCACTCTACAGAGTAATAAACACTAGCCTAAAGTGAACCATTTGCTTTAGTTATCACTAAACTGGCAGGTAACCAGAGCTGAGAAGTCAATAAACTCTGGAACTCAATGTCAGGAAAATTCAATACACCAGTAGTTTTCAAACAAAAACCATATCAAAATCACCAGAGATGCACTTTACACACAAGTTCCAAGATCCCATTGACAAACCTTGTCAATCAGACTCAACAGAGCAGTTGACCTTCTACTAATATCATTCTGTTATCATGTTATTTCCTGAGAGCATTTCCTTAGACATGTTTTTACTCTAAGCAGTTTCACTTTCTCATCATTTTCCTCTTAGACTTACAGTTTAAGGATGTGTGTGTGTGGGGGGGGGGGGGGGGTTGTGGGAGAGAGTTGCTACAGGACACACATGGAGGTCAGAGAGCAACTTTCTGGAATCAGTTATCCCCTTCCACCATGTAATCCTGGAGACTGACTCAGCTCTTACGGTGTGCTGGCAACTACAATTATCCTATAGTAAAGTTTGATTCTTGACTTATTTCTCTACTCCCTATCCTTTTTCTACAGATAACAATTTTCAAAAGTTGTACTTTATAGGTTAACTAAGACAGGTGGCAAAAATACTAAATTAAAGTGCCTGAATTCTTTATCTACACCCTTGCCTAAGGTCTATGAAACTGAGACTAATGTAACTTAGAAGCAGAGTAAGACTAGCAGTCTGTTTCTCTAGCATGTGCTTCCAGCAGTGTAAGTTTTTAAAGTTGCCACAGAAATACAACTTACCTTTCCAGAAACCAGAGCTATCACCTTCTTCAAACTTGTTATTTAAAAAACCTATACAAAATACATAAAAAAAAAAAAAAAAAAAAAAACCTTCAAATTTTTGAAAGAATTTCTTTTTTCTCTGTAGTTTAAAAAAAGTTTTCAGGACTGGAAGGATGGCTCAGTAGTTTAGAGCTTAGTGCTCTATCATAAGGGTCAGGGTTCAGCTCACTCATGTCAGGTGGGTCACAATACTGGTAATTCCAGCTTCAAGGGATTGATACCCATGACTAACCTCCATGGAATGTGTAGCATAAACACATACAGCATGCATATACACATAAATAAAATCTGTTTTAAGAGTCTTTCAGGGACAACTAGTTATGCTGACCCTACAGAATGAGATAAACTCTCTATATAAACTACATACACAGACACAGGATGAGAACTAATTCAAATAATATTAGAACTTCTGCCTCTAAAGATTACTAGCCCTATTTTTTCAAATTTAAAAATGTTTCGATAGATTTTATATTATTTCAAATAGCCTATATTCCCCCTTATATGCATAGGCAAGACAACAGTATGTATCATTATAACTATTATTTGCTTTCCATTCAAAATATCAAAAATAAATAAATTTGGGGCTGAGGAGATGGCTTAATTGATAAAGTGGTTGCCATGTAAGCACCAGGGCTTGAGTTCAAGCTTCAGAACCACTATGAAAAAGTTATCCACATGGTGCGTGTCTATAACTCCTTAACTGAGGATGCAAGAACAAGAAGACCCCTGGGCTTATGGCCAGGCAGAATGACCAAATCAATAAGCTCTAGATTCAGTGAGAGACCTGTCTCCAAAGAACTGTTGACTCTTAATAAAATGTTCTTTAGTGTAAAAATTCTCAAGGAACTAGGTATAGTGGTGCATATATATAAATACCATATAGCCCTAGGTATTTGGAAGCTAATCATGGCATATCACTTGAGTTCATAGGTTAGATACCTACCTGGGCAGCAGAGTGAGATACCCCAGCCTGTTCTGCTCTATCTTATAGACATAGAAAAGATACTTGGGGACACATACTTTAAAAGTAAATGTCAATATGGAATGCCCATCAATCATTATCTAAACTATATTATAAGGAAGTCAGTTACAATTGGGCTTGTTTACTATAAGAACCATCCAGTTATTTAGACAGTTGTTCAATTTATACATATGTGTGTTATCTCAAGTTGTGGAACATCTGCAGGATTAACCAAATTTAAGGGTCTCTGTAGCAAAAAAATACAATGGAAGTTTAACACACAGTTCTCATATAAGAGCAAGTATCCAAGTATTCACTGTATGATTAACCAAAAAAATCCTTTTGCAGATATTTCCTTTCAAAATGTATACATAATCCCTAAAAATATTATTATTTCTACAAAAAACCTAAGTTATAAATTATTACCTTCACTTAAACATCAATCTTCAAAGCTGCTTGTGAAAAGGAGTCTATCTATTCTACTGCCCTCTCCACTGCTGCTTGCTCTTCCTCATTCCTGGGACCAGGAAGAGTCAGTGTTGAGTACCGAAGCAGGGAAACTCCCATCTATACATTACTGGTCTTCCTTTGCTCAGCTACATATGAGCGCATGTTTGTCTACAGAGGTACAAAATGAATCTCCATGGGAACTGGGAGCCTTCAGTAGTAAAGAAGGAAGAATTTAGACTAGTGTATAACGTGAATCAATGATACTACAACACGAGGAATGCTGTCTGTTTTTAAAGACAAATAAATGGAGGCCAGCAAGATGGTCCAACAGGGATTAGAGTGCTTGCAGCAAAAACCCAATCTGATTGGAATCTTGGGAGCCCGCGTGGAGGAAGGAGAGAAGCAATGACTGCAAGCTGTCTTGTCCTCCACACATGCACTGCAGAACATGTACAACCCCACAGCTACACACATGCATAAGAATAAACTCTTCTTTAAAAGACAAACTGAGCACTACAGTACCCAGAACAGCATGAACTGCTGCCTTTACACTATGCCTACATGAAAGCACTTTCTATGAGCCTCACTGATTTCTACATGGCACACACTGTCTGTGCTTTGTTTTCTAAAAAAATAAATGGGAAGCCTTGAAGTAAATTAAAATTTTGATTGTAAAATATTACAAGTAATTACCTCTGTTTCCAAAACCCTTTCCTCTTCCAAAGCCACCAGTTGTAGATGCATTCTCTCTCTTACTAGACTCGCCAATATCTGAAAAAAATTTAGACAGTTAAACTTAGCATGCAAAATTATGTCATCAAAAAATAGGGATGAAATCAATCTTTAGGGTTAGATGACTTTTACAGATGGTAAGCAAACAGAAAAAGAACTTTAAAATAAGTCATATACTTGCAAAGTTTTCTTTAACTATCAAGTTATGATTCCAAAGTAAAAATCACAAACCTAGTAGTGGTAAAACGTAAGTCCTACTCATTCAGGTCCTACTCATTCCATCCCTTCTACCCAGAACTCCCCTCATGATTCCTTTGCACTAAATCCCCTGCCCTCAACAGACCAAAGCATTATATTCAGCACACGATGATTTTCACTATTGAAAATCTGCACTATTTTTATTGTTCTATTAGTTATTTTTCTAATACCTGTCACTTTCAAGCTTCCTACTTTTTCCATTTCTTACTACTGCCAACATTTTTACACTTATTTCTGTGTGAGCTCTGTGTGAGCATGCATTTGAAGATCAAAGGGGAGCTCTACCCTTCCACCATGAATCAGGCTCAGGTTGTCAGGCTTAGCAGAAGCACTTACCTTGCCAGCACTCCACTTTTGTTCTCTTTCTGAGTCTCACCATGTAACCCTGGTTGGCCTTGAACTCACTAGGTAAACCAGGCTGGAACTTAGAGATCCACTTGTCTGCATCTCTGTGCTAGATTAAGGGTATATATAACACCCTTAATTATTTGTTGTTGTTGGTGGTGGTGGTGGTGGTGGTAGTGTACGTGAGTGCAGACTTATACATGACATGGCACACGTGCAAAGGTCAGAAGATAGCTTTCAGTTTATACTCTTCTTCCAGTCTGGAAGTGGGGACTGAACTCAGGGTATCAGGTTCATATAGCAAATGAGCCAACTTGCCAGCACACTAAAATAACTCCGTTTTCATATTGTGACCATCTAGTATCTTTTCTGTATGCTGTTCCTTTTGGCACAGTACCCTTGCTTTCCCACTTTTCCTATTGAATTTTCCAGTCTTCAGAAGACCAATCCCTCTGTTAAGTCTTCTCTAATCCTCTAATCAAGTACAGCCCTTCCACCTTCCCAACAGCATACTACTCTCTGTACCTCCTTAGTAACGGTCCATGTGTTTCTCAACCACTAAGTTAATAATCAGCTAGGCTTGGTAGGACAAACCAGCTACATAGGAGGCTGAAGTAGGAAAATCCCTTGAGCCCAAGAGATTGAGACCAACCTGGGTCAACACTACGAGAACCTCATCTCAAAAAATGAAAAATAATCTTAAGGCCAGAAGTACAAGGAGAATAGTTGATTCTTGTTTACAGTAAGAGAATCTCATACAGTGTATTTTGAGCATGCGTGGGCATGTGTGCACGTGTGCGTGCGCAGGCATACACACACAATCCTCCCTTTCCTTTTCTACCTGGAACAGAAAAGAACAGCAAAGCCATCCAAATCAGCATGCACTGTTACTACAAAGTACAGCTGTAAAAACATCGTTCTCTATGATCCCTATAAACTGTCTTAAATTTCTCTCTAACATTCAGTTTAGAGGTGTTGAAGGAAAACTTCAAAATTTCTAAAAGCCTGTATTAACTACATATGCCAACAACCAAGTATTTTCATCATAGCCTAAAAACTGTACATAATTCAAGAACCTAAAGATACTCAGCCATCATTTAAAGGATCCAAAAAGCTAATCAATTTTAATTCTAATTTTAATTCTAAGAATCAAATCAAAAGCACATTAGCACACATTGAATTATACAAGTTCAAAAGTACTACCAAGATTAAACTATATAAAATTCTAGGTCAGCCTTAAGGACAAGAACTTCGGAGATTATATACAGTACCTAGATAATGTTAAAGTCATTGCCATTTAACCCAAGGGGCTTTTTTGGTGTTGTCTGAGACAGCTCTTTCTATGCAGCTCTAGACTGGCTGTGAACCTGCATGCTGCAAGCTTGTGTGGTGCTACGTCTAGAGCTGTGCGTCACCACACCTAGCTCAGAGCTCTATTTTAAAATATCAACCTGCATTTCAACCTAAAACCTATGAAAATAACTTGTGACAAAATCTGTTACCTTGGTCCTTTTCTCAATGAAAAAGAACTACTGAGATCACACATGTCATCACATGCCTTTAACTCCAGCACTTGAAGAAAGATCCCTGAAAGTACAGTCTTCTACTCTTAGTATTTAGAAGCTTTCATCAAAATGAATCACATAGCCTCTTTAAGTTTGAAAACATAATTGCACTGTTAATTCCCTCCTAAACATAATACTAAGATATTAAGTATTTCTACTGCCAGTCGGAACTAGCAAAACCAATTTTTGAACCTTTTATCTGACTTACATGGTTAAAAAGAGTGTGGTGCACATGCGTATAACCTAGCATTTATGAGGCAGAGACAAGAGGATCACTCAGGTTCAGAGCCAGTCGGTTTACATAGCAAGCCCAAGGCAGATAGGGCTATACAATAAAACTCTTTAAAATAGAAAAACAAAGCAAAACAAAATAAAAAGCAATCAATTATATGACCCAAGTCAGCAATGTATATATTAATATGTAAACATTTAAAAACAAAATGTACATACATTAATATCTGAAAATCATGTTAACAATTAGTAGCGAGATATGCAAATATAAAATTCAAATTTGTATTTACATATTAAT
>JANHMN010000014.1:34321438-34366654 GCA_030674055.1 Rhabdomys pumilio
TGAGGACATCCTGAGTTTTGCAGGCAAATGGATGTAACTAGAAAATAACATCCTGAGTGAGGCAATTCAGACCCAAAAGGACATGTATGGTATGTACTTTTGGCTAATAAGTTAGCCAAAAAAAAAAAAAAAAAAAAAAGTACAGAATATCCAAGATACAGTCCACAGAACTCAAAAAGGTCAACAAGCTGAAATGCCCAAGTAAGGATGCCTCAGTCCCACCTGTGAAGGAGAAGAAAACAATCACAAGTGGGGACGGAGGGAGGGATGTGGAAGGGAAAGTGGACAGAGGTTGGGGGGAGAGGGGAATCTGATCTGTTATTGGGTGAGGGAAAAGGACTGAAGCCTTGAGGTCCAGCAGAAAGAATGGAAACAGGCAACCTCAGGAAGTAGACGGTTGGGGGGACCCTCCAGAATACACCAGAGACCTGGGAGGTGAGAGACTCTCAGGACTCAGAGGAAGGGACCTTAGATGAAATGCCCAACAGTAGGGAGAGGGAACTTATAGAGCCCACCTCCAGCAGGAAGACAGGGCATCAAGTGAGGGAGGGGGTTGCCATCCCACAGTCAAAACTCTGACCCATAATTGTTCCTGTCTGAAAGAGCTGCAGGGATGGAAATGGAGAGAAGCCTGAGGAAAAGAAGGTCCTGCGACAGGCCCAAAGTGGGATCCAGCTCAAGAGGAGGTCCCAAGGCCTGACACAATTACTGAGGTTATGGAGAGCTCAAAAAAGGGACCTATCATGTCTGCACTCAGGAAGACCCAACCAGCAGCTGAAAGAGTCAGATGCAGATATTTGCACTCAACCAATGGACAGAAGCTGCTGACTCCTGTGGTTGAATTAGAGAAAGGCTGAAAGAAGCTGAGGAGGAGGGCGACCCTGTAAGAGAACCAGCAGTCTTAATTAACCTGGACCCCCAAGATCTCTCAAGCACTGGACCACCAACCAGGCAACATATACCAGTTGATATGAGGTCCCCAACACATATACAGCAGAGGACTGCCTGGTCTGGGTTCATTCAGAGAAGATATACCCAACCCTCAAGAGATTGGAGGCCCAAGGGAGTTTAGCAGTCTGGTTGGGTGGGGATGGGGAGTTGGGAATATCCTTGTGGAGACATGGGTGTGGGGAGGAAATATGGGATGTGGAACAGTTGGAAGGTGGGGGGGGGGGGAGGATAAAATCTGGAGGGTAATAAATAATAAAAGACAAAAAACAGAAGAGAAAATGGGAGAGCACACACACATGAGAGGACACACACACAGAGGTGGCAGTGGTTGGGGGTGACACAAACACACAAACCAACGACTGTCTACATGCAACCAGTACTAGAAGCTGCAAAGATTCTCTTAGAACCTCCAAAGGAAGAACAGACGTGCAGATCCTCTGATCTCTAACCTCTAGCTTCAAGGGTAATGATAAGAAACTTAAGTTGTTTTACACAGCCCAGTGTATGATGACTTGTTACAGCAGCTATCTGAAACTAACATACCTGCCTTTCTAATGCCCTCCTGGGACCTTTGCGCCTGATGTCCTGCTGAGACTGCTTCAGATCACTACTCAGAACCTTCAGGAAACCATCCCTTATTCCACTTGATCTAAACTCACCTCAACATAACAGACTCACACTTCTCTACTTCTATGGTTCTCTCTATCCTGAAGTTAGTGGGTTCTCAAATGTGCTTATTCTGTCTCCTACAATACAATGTCTTTGATAGAAAGTATTTTATCATGTCCAACACTATTTATAGCACAGAGGATTAAGTAAAAATATGTTAAATAAATCACAGGTCATGATATTCATTTACCTTTTGAACACCTAGCTACAAGTCATTTGTACTCTCTTAAACCACCCAAAAACATCAATATAGAAATTTCAAATATTTAACACATAAAGATTTTCTCTGTAACCACAAATAACTTTGAATGAATATATTTGTGTGCCTGCATTCTCACTGTTAACTCTGAGGTGTCGTCTACTATTTTCTTATCTCATCAACTATTACTGCTACTACTGCTTTATAAAATTACAGTTATGGAGAGATTAACTCAATTTATTTTCACTTAAATTTCAGGAGCCCTTTCCATCCTAAAATGTACCAAAATGGCAAACAGGCCTTACACAGAAATGATTAGTACCAAAAAGCACCACTGCACAGTAATCAAACTGAGTATCTAATACACTCATTCTAATAAGCCAACAGAGTACAAATGTGCAGCAACTGTGACTTCTGAACTACACTGCTAAGCAGTTTTTCATAATTCTACTTCTTTTACTCTATCTTTAGGTGACATATTCACTTCCAAATCTAGATTTAGGAAGTCCTAAGAGCTATCAGAACACTACCCTAATATTTCTAAGTATATAAGCATATATTGTTATTGTATCTTAAAGAATGCACATTAAAATTCTGCTCACAGATACTGTTTATGGTGGTATTAGCACAAGACTATATCAAAAGCACTAATAAAATTCAAAATGGAAATGAAAATTCAGTAGGAACAATCTAATAGTGTCTTAAAATCCTGAATAAAAGACTATATTTTCCTCCATAAAATGGTATTTATCCTTAGCCTTTGTCTGAACTTTTTACTCAAGAAAAGTCACCAGGCCATTAACTATATCATGTTCACTCAAGTCACCAAAGCCAAGTCACTAGCAGGAAAACCAACAATAGGGTCAAATTTGAAGATAAATATAAAAAACTCACCACAAACTGGCTCCACACAACACTATTAAGTCCTAAGGTGTAATTATCAATTTAGTACTCTCGATGTCAAGATACTTGGTTATGTATAATGAGAGGGCAAGACTTTTAGGTAATTTGTTTCTTTCCCAAAAGATGTTATTTTTTTATGATGCAAATATAACTATTAAAAGATAACACATATTAAAGGTCTAGACCTAAAATAGGTTCTAAGTCAAGAAATATTATGATTATTATTTGAGGTATTTGAATTCAAAGCCAACTCCAATTAAATCAAAACGCTAGATGTTTT
The DNA here is from genome assembly GCA_030674055.1 of Rhabdomys pumilio. Lineage (NCBI taxonomy): Eukaryota > Metazoa > Chordata > Mammalia > Rodentia > Muridae > Rhabdomys > Rhabdomys pumilio. The sequence continues at coordinate 34,324,441 of JANHMN010000014.1, forward strand.
ATGCTTGTATAAAATAAGCGCTTCCACAAGAACATCACTTAGAATCAGAACTGACATACACATAAAATGGAAATTCCGAATGTGAGGGTACTTCTGCAAAAACCAGTAACTTATAAAATACATACCATTAAAATATGAAACCCCAAAGCTGCTTCTTGAGTTATCATTTTAACTCCCCAAATGCCATTCAGAAATCTAATCTTGAATTTTACAAACTAATATATTCTCATTGAGCTCCTTACATAAAATTACTTTTCAGAATTCAAAGTACCACCCAAAATCAAATCATTACTTTCAATGTTGTCTATACACAAGTTATCTGTCAAGATTTTCAAACACAATTGTACAAACCTGTTCACTGTAAGTCCTAAATCATTGAGATTTGAAATTACACTGGTAGTACTACAGCTTTTGCTTGTTAGTATCAAATTACTATCTATGTTATTCAATTTGAAGTTTAGCCTGCCTTTCTCATTCCCCATAAAATAGGTAAAAATCACATGCAGATAAACACTAAAAAAAAAAAAAAAAAAAAAAAAAAAATTAGAACTTTCTCACTGGTAAAAAAATCCATAAATTTTAGTAACTCTGGGTTTTATTACCTTCTCAAATACAGGAACATAGGAAGACACATGAGGTTTGAGGATTTCTGCCTCCCAATCTTCATCTCCCATGATAGCTTCAGGTTCCTTTTTTAAAAACGAAAAAGAAAAGGTACTTTTGACCATAAACACATCAGAATTGTTATCTTTCAATTATGGGGCTCTGGTGTAGGTCAAAGACATAGTAAATGAAGCACTAGGCAACTGGGGTTGACCGCCACCACATAATAATAATATAATCTTTTTGTCCCTCCACACCACTTACAACTACTAAACTAACTTACCCCAAAGCTTTTACCTTCTTGCCAGCACTTTTCTCTTTCATAGGCTGGGTGTATCATTCAAGCAATCCCCGCATTCCCAGGGGTGCCAATTTGCCCAAAACTGTTTCCCTTAAAGGATTCCCAAATGGCTTGCTGTATGCGGTGGATGGGTAGTTTCCCCTCAACGATAGACAGGATGTTGAGGCCTTGGAAAATGTCCTGGGTCGTTGGCCCCATCCCTGCCCTATCCCCTTCGACGTATCACGCTTCCCCGAGGAGCGCTCACCACAAACACCGTTTCTTCTGAGAAATGGCCGCCTAGGCACAGAGCAGAAGGTTCCCTGGGCCGCCCTCCCCTGCAGGCCTCAAGTCTTCACACCCACTCCACTCAGCATAAAGTCGCAGGTCGGAGCGGGAAGGCCCCAGAGGCCGACCTCAAGCCCCACGCAGGCCCATGTGCGCAGCCTCTGGCCTAAGTCCGCCCTGGAGGCCACCGGGCCTGGTTAGGGCGTCCAGAGCCTGGGTAGGAAGCAAGAGGAAGACCGCCAGCCCACTCACCTCTCCGCTCCAGGCTCCCTGGGCTCCTCGCGGCCGCCGACGCGGCTTAAACGGCTGCACGTGCGGACGCCGGGAGCCGACTGCGTCAGGGGCACGGGGCCTAACAACAAATAGCACTAGGCGACGGGGCCCGCCAGCCAATCAGCGCCCGTGGCGCGCGGCTTCCCGCCCCATGGACGGCCTGTGCGTTCTCTGCCTTTGATGAGGCCGAGGCAGCCGGGGTGAGGCCTCTTTTTCTCGGTGGCCTGTTAGGCCTATGTGAGTGGTCTGACCCCGGGTCTGCCACCCACTACATCCTGTTTCTCTTCTGGGGGTCTCCAAGGGCTCATCAGTTCTATTGTAGTCATACAAAAGTTAAAAAAGATAAAAATCTGGGACTCTAGGAGACAGAGGCAGGTGAATCTCTTGAGTTGAAACCAGCCTGTGCTACAGAGCAAATTCTAGGACAGTCAGGGCTACACAGCTCAAGCCTGTCTTGGAAAAACTGAAAGGGGGTAAAAATCTGGGAGCCATGCAAATGCTTTCTCTCCCAACCCTGGAATCTTTCTCTTGACCTCCCAAAGCCAGTTCTGAGTCTAAATGTCTGAAGTGCTCTCTTTGTATCTGAGAAATCCACTACCCTTCACTCTTCTACGAAAACCGACTAGAAGCAATGCTTTTCTTTTTCCTCTCCATACAAAAAGGCAAGGATGAGACTTAGAGTTGTCAAGAAAGCCAGTCTGTAGGAAGAAAACAGAAGAGAGGGAGAAATGGCTTGTTTGCCAAGGCCTGCATTTGTGGTATACCTGTTTACATCCCCTTGGGCACTGGCCAGTGCAGCATTTAAATCGTTCATTAACTAGATACTCATGTTCTGACACCTCCTCACCTCTTTCAGAAGGAAAATTCCTTCAGTGTTTTTCCTAGTATCCACCAAAGGGATAACAATCAAATATATGTAAAGCATGATTCTTGTTTTTATTTTTTACTTCCATTGTTTTCCTTTCTCTGAATTTTTGAAGAAATTCTAGATATCTCAGTCAGGAACTTAAAGATTAGGAACTCCAGCTGAAGCTTGCTTTAAACTTTTCATTTCTAGAACCACCTCTCTGTTTCAGCACCAAAACTATATTAGCATTTAGCTAGTGAGCATATTAAGGTGAATTGCTTTTGAACGTCACATTTAACAAAGGCCAAATCACAATATACTTTAACAGAACTGTCATTTAAAATGTGGACAAACTTCCTAAAATGGACATATTTTTAACAACCATATATTCTTTGCTAGGCACTTTTGGAGTGAACAGGTCGGTTCACTGGTAGGTCCAGTGGCACATTCCTGTAACCATTACTTGGAAGACTTAGGCAGGAAGATCAGGAGCTCAGTGCATAGCTAATTCAAGGTCAACCCATGTGACATAACACTCCACCTCAAAACTAATAATAAGAAAGCAAAGACCGGAGACGTGTACCTGACCACCTGAGGACTTGAGTTTGATCCCTGAGATATGCATAAGGATTGAAGCTTTTGAATGGAGAGGATATCACTAGCATTTGCCTGAGAATTCAGCATTGGGTGCAGGGCAAAGGGAGGAGAACAGTAAGTATCTGAGGTATGTTACCACAACTTTTTCCAAATATAAGGAGAAAATAGGAACTATGCAATAGGAAACCTGGCAAACACCATCTTAACTACATAGAGTTCACTGTACTCTTCTTGTTACCTATTACTATATAACAAACTATCGCAAAATGTGTTGACTTACAAATATTCTCTCTCAACGGTAGTCTGGATTGAGAGGGCTCAGGAGACCATCTCATACAATTGCATTCAAATGCTAACTAGAACTTGAATCATCTGACAGTTTAATATCCTTTTTTTTTTTTTTTTTTTTTTTGGCATTGTCAGAGTTTGAACCTAGGTAGTTGAGCACGTCAGGCAAGCTCCGTACCACTGAGTTATATCCCTAAACCTCAATACCAATTTGTTTAAACATCCAAGGTGACTTCTTTACTCTGACATCTGGAGACTGCAATGGCCAGAACAATTGAATGCTTTCTCTACAAGAAGCTGACTTGAGCTTTGAAGGTTGTTGGGACAATCTCAGTCAGACTCTAAGGTTGTTGCATTTCAACTGGACAGATTTGGCATGGACCAAAGGACCATGGACCACTCCAGAGAACCAGGGCAATAGCTGCATGGCTTCTTGAGTTCTAGCATAAGAAGTTAAACAATTATATTTGCAACCTTCAACTAATTGGTTATCAGAGAGTCACAAGGCCAGGCCAGATTCATGGCGATGGACTTACATAATCTTGTGAAAGCTGGGGATTCAGAGTACTGCAGAATCTGACTCTGGTTGATCACAACATACTTGGATCAATTAACTTCTTTGGTGTTCTCAAGTCCTGCCCATATTCCCACTAACCTACTTACCCTTTCAATGTTGTCCCAAAGTTACCGTAAGTACATCTCTTCTTATTTTTCTCTTCATTCACTCTCTCTTTTGTTTGACTTACTCTATAATCAATGCTTTCCTAATGCATTTTTTATTTTGTTTAGTGTATCTTCATTATCAAGGATTTCGACTTTTTAAAAATTGCCACCACATCTCAGTTTTATCTATTAAAGTATTGATTTATTTTTACATTTTTTTTTATTGAAATTCAGTAAGTTTCCTTAAGCCTAGTTGGTTTGTTTGATTTTAATTATCTGTGGAAGTTTGAAAAAGAAATGCTCCCCGTTGACCCAGGTCTTTGAACATTTAGCTCCTGGCTGGGAGTGCTGTTCAGAGAGGCTTGGGGAATGCAGCCTTGCTGGAGACAGTGCATCAGTAGGACGGCCTTTGCTAGGCCTCACACCACTTCCAGCTCACACTTTCTGTGCTTTCAGTTGAGGATGTGAGCTCTCAGCTTGCTGCCCCAAGCATCACTCCTGTTGCTGGCTGCCATGCTTCCCTACCACGATGGAGTCTTATCACTCTGAAAACACAAGCCAGAATAAATTCCTTCTTGCATAAGTCAGGCTTTAGTTGTGATATTTATCCCAGCCACAGAAAAGTAACTAATACAGTACCCGTGTGAGTATCTTCCTACAATGGTTACTATTTGGACAGTTATTGGCATTTTATTTATACTGTCAGATGAGGTCACAGTTCCTTAAACATCCTTGGTGCTTACTGATCTATGATGGCATTCAAGGACAAAGGATGAGGTATTTATTCCAGTGGCTTGTTTTCAGAAATTGAAGTCAGCATGCTTATTGTTTTCAGCCTATAATTTCTAACACTAGATGACACCAAAACTCAGGTTACCTGCAGCAATGCTAGGAGGCAATCCAAGCTGAGGTTTACCCTAAATCCTCAGCTGCTGAGTTTTTCCAGACTCGATTAGGGAGCTTTTTATAAAAGGTAGTTTATCGATACAAACCTCTGTCTGGAGCTTGCATAGGCCTACATGTGCCTACCGAAGCCATCAGTCTCTGGGCATGAACTAGATTCTAGAAAGAATCACTAGAGGGACCAGCCCTGGTTCCTATTGCAGAACTGTGGCTCTGAATGTCGCAATGCTGAGTCCACAGTCAGTGCCGGACTGGCAGTAAGGCAAACTGAGACAAGACCATCATATCACAGAGCAGAACTGTGCCAGATGTCAAGGTATTGAGCTCCATCTGTGAATATTGGCCCAGGATAGTTGTACTGCTACAGGCTGGGAATGGGTGGTAGCAACAGTCCCTCGGGGACTGGTAAGGGACTGAGCTACAAAGCAGAGTCCTTGCTTTCATGCTTTGCCATCCAGTAGATGGAGTTTTTCTTTCCATTCTAAAAGCTGCAGTTGTTGGGAAGATTCCTAACTGCAGTCTTGGCCATCTATCACAGGTCCAGCAGCAGCATCTGCAGGTACAGGGCCACGGGATGCAAAGGGTTCCACCCAGAATTGATATCTCTGTGATAAGTTCATACTGCTTCAAGTCTGTGGTCAGTATTGAATTCCTTCTTTATTCCCAAAGTGGAGGTATCATTCTCTATGAAGCTTGGAATTATGGGAGGAGCCTTGCCATCTTTTCAGTGTGTCTTTTCCTGTTATACTAAAATCAGAACACTGTGGATGTATTTTTTTCGTTACTTCTTTAGCTCTTTTGAAGGTAGTGTGGTGCATGAGAATCTGTCAAGAGAGTCCAACCTTATGACATTATGACATGATGCTGTTATCTACACATGTTGGGCCTTCCCTACAGCTATCACAGAATGCAGGATGCTCTAGGGCCTTAGGCTAGACACACCAGTTGGTGAATCAGTAGGGAGATAACTGGTGTGTGATCTTACCTAGCTGCCTCCTTAAAGAGGATAGCATTTAAACACACCAGACAAACTTTATATCACAAATCAAAGACCTCCAAGAACCACGTGCTGCCTGATGAATCACCAGGAAATACAAAACACTACTTGTAGAGGCTTGATTTCAAAACTCAACTTTAGCTTTAATCAAACTTTTAGATTTAACTCCCAGTTCATGGCACATGGAAGAAACAGAGGATGTTATGTTTCGGCACAGATACAGAGTCAACAAACTGCAAAATGCAGGAATGTCAACAAACTACAAAATGCAGGAAATGTTACTGGGGAGAATGTCTCAGGAGAGAAGAGACAAATCAAATATTTGTGGATCCAGAGTCTTACCAGCTATAACATTTAGAATACAAAACAAGAAATTGGGCCAGGCATGATGGCACATGTCCTTAATGTAGGTCTCAGGAGGCAGAGGCAGGCAGATCTGAGTTTGAGACCAGACTAGTCTACATGCATGTTCTGTTCCAGTTCAGAGTTACATCGTGAGAACCTATCTCAAAAACAACAATTAGGATATTTATTTTGAGTGTGTGAAGGCATGCTTTTTGATGTGGGAGCATGTGTGTATGTCTATATGCATGCAAAGCCTTGAATAACTTCAGGTGTCCTTGTTTGGGAGCTATCCATTCTATTTTCTGAGACAAGGTCTCTCATTATCTGGAAGTTGCCAAGATGGCTAGCTTGGCTAGCCAGCGAGCCCTGGGGATCCACCCGTTCCTGTGTCTCCAGCATTGGGATTACAGCTCATGTCATCATGATACTGGACTGTTTCTTATTATGTGATTTTGGGGGATTAAATTCAAGTCTCTGTGCTTTTGGGGTAAGCACTTTACCAACTGAGCTATCTCCAAGGCTTCAGGAAATGTATTCAATAACTAGATACTAAACAATGTTAAGCGAACATTAATGTTTTAGATATGATATGGAGTTATGACTTTTTAAAGCAGTCTTTATATTTTAGAAATACAAATATGTGGTTATAGAGGACATGAGACTTGGTTCTGTATTGATTGTTTTTCTTTTTTTATGAGTAATAGAAACATAGAGGTTCACCATACTTCCTGCATCTGTGTATAGCTAAAACTTTTCACTAAAACAGATGAAAAACCTAAGCACGGTGAGTTAGGATCTTCTACTACTACTACTGGCATTTAGGTGGCAAAAGGATCACCAGTTCAACACCATTCTGGGTCACAGGACAAGTTCTGGGTCAATATGCGATATGAGACCTTAACTAAAAATATAAAAAGAAATAAAAATAAAAACCAAACAATCATGAAAAATTGTACTCCCCTCCTGGTTTTTCCTGGCTGTTCTTGTCTACTGCTATGACCAATTCATTCTGAATCTTTTCTTTAGAGGAATTTGAGAGCCGAGTTTAGAAGATGTTGGTTTGAATTCCAGATATTTTGCCACTTGAAAGTCTGGGGCTGGAGAGCGGTTAAGAGCACCAGCTGCTCTTCCAGAGGTCCTGAATTCAATTCCCAGAAACTACATGGTGGCTCACAACCATCTGTAATGGGATCTGATGCCCTCTTCTGGTGTGTCTGAAGAGAGCAATGGTGTACTCATACACACAAAATAAATAAATCTTTAAAAAAAAAAAAACTTTCTAAGAAAGAAAGGAAGGAAGGAAGGAAGGAAGGAAGGAAGGAAGGAAGGAAGAAAGAAAGTCTGTCTAGTGTTGCCATGACACAACTTTTCTAAGACTGTTTCATTATCGGTAAAATAGGTAAAGCACGCAGTTTCAAAAGACTTTAAAAAATGATAAACGTAAAATTCTTGGAATTCATTACTATTTGATAAGTTTAGGTCTTGGGGTCCTGATCACACAACAGCACATTGCTTTTGAATGCTAGCTTTCTTTACAGAGCCCTGGTTTAGGCCATGCCATATCAGTCTTAGGGATCTTATCATGAGACTACTTCATTACCAAAATACATTCATTGACTTTAGGTACATCGTATGTTTACTTGAGTCGACTTGAGGAAAACTTGAAGGGAGTCAATATTCTCTGAAAGTCTCTTTTGTTTCTAGAGTAACAAAGAGAGAGAGAGGCGGAGAGAGAAGCCTGGCATTGGTGGCCTTTAACCCCAACACTCAGGAGGCAGAGGCAGAAGCAGGCGGATCTTTGAGTTTGAAGCTAGCCCGGTCTACAGAGTGAGTTCCAGGACAGACAGGATACACAAGGAAACTCTATTTAGAATAACAAAATAAAAACAAAAACAAACAAAAAGACCACAGGGAAAAATCAATGCAAGCTAACAGCTCCCCCATCCCACCCCACTCCAGCTTCCCTCAGGATCCACAGCGTCCAAGGAAGTGACCGAAGAACATAACAGGAGCCAGGAAAGCCCGAGAAAAAAGTCACCATGGACGTCAGGCACATCATCTTGTTCTCACGTGGCCGGTGATGCTGTAAAACTCCTCAAGATATCTCTTTCTTTTTCTCTCTTCCAAGGTTGTTCGGGCGGAGAAGACGACACATCCAAAGGTTCGTGCACCTGCTAGGCGACCCCGCCTCCGCAGCTGGAGGGCGGAGCTCTTAGGAAAGATGGATGGCTGCTGCAGAGCCTTCTGGGAGTTGTAGTTCCAGATGGCGGCGCTTTCACAGAGGCGGCGGACTGTGTTTTCCTAGGACTCCATCCCCCGCCATCCCCCGCGGCCTAAGCCGTTGCCTCTTCCTGTTTAGGGGACTATTCTCTAAGCGGCTGCCCGCTGGGAGGTCCGTGAAAGGGTCTTCGTCTCCTGCTCTTGTTTTCCGCGGTAGAGGGATTGGCCTGCTGAGGTAGACTCGTTGTCGCTCCTGACAAACTCACCCTGGGACAGTCCAAGAGGGAGCCCAGGTGAGGAGGGAAGGGCTGAGCTTGCAGGCAACCGGCTGTCAGCACGGAGGGGTCTTTGGGATGCCGGGAAAGCCAAGCTCCGGGCTAGGGACATTGCCTCAGAGTGGCGCAAGTCCCCTGGAGCGGGTCAAGCGCGGGGAGTCCGCAGGAGCTGAGAAAGTCTGGGTCTGCTGGAGTCTCTGGGAAAAAGCTGAAAGGTTACAGCAGATGAACACTCGAAGCCGGGGGTGAGAGGACTGTTGGGATGATTGCAGTAATAGAGGTGTCCTTGTATGAGAAAGATCTAGAGAGGGGAATTGAGAGCGGAAGCCCCTCGTTGTTCCAACCACAGTGGTGGTAAGGGTATGACTCACTTGTGCTTGTACAGGTGCTGGAGATCCAACCCAGGGCTTGGCAATGAGGTCGCTCTACCACCAAGCCACTTCCTCAGCCCGTGAGTGACTGCTCTAATTGTGGGTGGCAATGGTGTGTTGGCTACCTTGCAATACTGGAGCTGTGAGGCGGCTACGCAAATGTTTTCTCCTTGCTTTACAAATCAGGAAAAGTCCTACCGAATTGAAGACATGCGCTTACCATCAGTCAGTTATTAACCAACTTGTCCAAAACCTAATTGTAAGGACAGTGCCTTATCTACTGTTGAGGTTCTTCTCTGTTTTCTTATTTGATGCCTTCAGATATAACAAAGAACTGGCATGCTGAGTAGCAGGCAAAAGTTTTTGTTTGTTCTTTATTTATTCAGGGTTTTGTTATTTGTTTTCTTTTTTATTGGATATTTTATTTACATTTCAGATGTTATCCCCTTAGCCCCCTTACCCCCGGTGCCAGGAACCCCCCCATCCCATCCCCCCTCCTCCTGCTTCTATGAGGATGTGCCGCCACCCTCCCCCACTCCCACCTCCCTACTCTCGAAATTCCCCCACACTACGCGTCCAGCCTTCATGGGACCAAAGATCACCTCTCCCACCTATACCCGACAAGGCCATCCTCCCCTACATATACAGCTGGAGCCATGGTCCAGCTTTCAAGTGTGCTGTCAGGCTGCTAGTCTATGCTCTCTCCAGTTTCTTTTTGTAGACACTTAGAGCTATGAGTTTTCCTCTTAGCACTGCTTTCATTGTGTCCCATAAGTTTTGGTATGATGAGCCTTCATTTTCATTAAATTCTAAAAAGTCTTTCATTTCTTTATTTCTTCCTTGACCAAGTCATCATTGAGTAGAATGTTGTTCAATTTCCATGTGTATGTGGGCTTTCCATTGTTTTTGTTATTATTGAAGACCAGCCTTAGTCTATGGTGATCTGATAGGATGCAAGGGATTATTTCAATCTTTTTGCATCTGTTGAGGCCTGTTTTGTGACCAATTATATGGTCTATTTTGGAGAAGGTACCATGAGGTGCTGAGAAAAAGGTGTATTCTTTTGTTTTAAGATGAAATGTTCTATAGATATCTGTTAAATCCATTTGGTTCATAACTTCCGTTAATTCCACTGTGTCTCTGTTTAGTTTCTATTTCCATGATCTGTCCATCCTGAGAGTGGGGTGTTGAAATCCCCCACTGTTATTGTGTGAGGTGCAATGTGTGCTTTGAGTTTTAGTAAGGTTTCTTTTATGAATGTGGGTGCCCTTGCATTTGGAGCATAGATGTTCAGAATTGAGAGTTCATCTTGGTAGATTATTTCTTTGATGAGTATGAAGTGTCCTTCCTTATCTTTTTTGATAACTTTTGGTTGAAAGTCGATTTTATTCGAAATTAGAATGGCTACTCTAGCTTGTTTCTTGGGACCATTTGCTTGGAAAAATGTTTTCCAGCCCTTTACTCTGAGGCAGTGTCTGTCTTTGCCACTGAGGTACGTTTCCTGTATGCAACAAAATTCTGCGGCCTGTTTACATATCCAGGCTGTTAGTCTATGTCTTTTTATTGGGGAATTGAGTCCATTGATGTTAAGAGATATTAAGGAAAAGTGATTGTTTCTTCCTGTTATTTTTGTTATTTGAGGTGGAACTATGTTTGTATAGCTATCTTCTTTTGGGTTTGTTGGAAGATTATGAAAGAAATTTTATGAGTCCCATGAAAAAACTAATAAAATAACAGGGCCCTGTGATTCCTTTTCCCTAACCTAAATAGTTAAAAATGCCTGTCAACAGGTTTGGGCCCAGTTAGTCAGCCACAGAAAATGTGAAATTATAAGACAAAGGCCTCCTAAGTCTCCCAGAACTGGCTGGCCATAAAAGATAAAAAGTATACAAGGACATCCTTAGAAGAACAGAGATATGTCCAAATGAGTAATGGGCCATCTGGTGTTCCTCCAAACCCTTTCCCCCTCTTGAGGTCTTCTCAAAGTCCAAGAAACTGCAATTTAAGTTTAACTAGATACTATGCTAACTTAGATAAGCTTCCACCTGCAGGAACTGCCCTCTGTCTCATCGACCAGTACAGTCTGCTGATGTAAAACAACCAATCATGTGTACCCATGTAAAAATCTCCCACTTCCCCCACCCCTTGGCTATAAAAGTCCTAATCCTTAGAGCCTCTAGGTCAGTCCCTCTATCCCCTATGTGAGATATGGAGATATGGACCGGCCTAGAGCTCTGCCATTAAACCGCCTCATGTGCTTGCAACAAGTCGGTCTCTCGTGTGTCCTTGGGTACGTGCTGTCCTGAGACTCAAGTGGGGTCCCCTGGGGTCTTAGGCCTTTCAATTACTTTCTTGCTTTTCCTAGGTTGTAGTTTCTTTCCTTGTGTTGGAGTTTTTTATCTATTATCCTTTGTAGGACTGGATTTGTGGGAAGATATTGTGTAAATTTGGTTTTGTCATGGAATATCTTGGTTTCTCCATCTATAGTGATTGAGAGTTTTACTGGGTATAGTAGTCTGGGCTGGCATTTGTGTTCTCTTAGGGTCTGTATAATATCAGTCCAGGATCTTCTGGCTTTTATAGTCTCTGGTGAGAAGTCTGGTGTAATTCTGATAGGTCTGCCTTTATATGTTACTTGACCTTTTTCCCTTACTGCTTTTAGTATTTTTTTTTTCTTTGTTTTGTGCATTTGATGTTTTATTATGTGACAGGAGGAATTTCTTTTCTGGTCTAATCTATTTGGAGTTCTGTAGGCTTATTGTATGTTTATCGGCATCTCTTTCTTTAGGTTAAGAAAGTTTTTCTCTATAACTTTGTTGAAGATATGTACTGGCCCTTTAAGTTGGGAATCTTCACTCTCATCTATACCTATTATCCTTAGGTTTGGTCTTTTCATTGTGTCCTGCATTTCCTGGATGTTTTGGGTTAGGAGCTTTTTGCATTTTGCATTTTCTTTGACAGTTGTGTCAATATTTTCTATGGTATCTTCTGTACCTGAGATTCTCTCTTCTATCTCTTGTATTCTGTTGGTGATGCTTGCATATATGACTCCTGATTTCTTTTCCTAGGTTTTCTGTCTCCAGGGTAGTCTCCCTTTGAGATTTCTTTATTGTTTCTACCTCCATTTTTAGATCCTGGATGGTTTTTGTTTAATTCCTTCACCTGTTTGGTTATGTTTGCTTGCAATTCTTTAAGGGATTTTTGTGTTTCCTGTTTAAGGGCTTCTACCTGTTTTCCTGTGTTCTCCTGTATTTCTTTAAGGAAGTTATGTATGTCCTTCTTAAAGCCCTCTATCATCCTCATGAGAAGTGATTTTAAATCTGAATCCTGCTTTTCCGGTGCGATGGGGTGTCCAGGACTTGCTGTGTTAGGAGAACTGGGTTCTGATGATGCCAGGTAACTTTGGTTTCTGTTGCTTATATTCTTGAGCTTGCCTTTCGCCATCTGGTTAACTCTAATGCTGCTTGCACTCACTGTCTCTGACTGGAGACTGTCTTTCCAGTTATCTTGCTTGTGTCAGAACTCCTCAGATTCCAGATGTCTCTGTGATCCTGTGATTCTGAGCTCCTGGTTGGAAGAACTCCTGGGACTAAAGCTTCCTCTGGGATCCTGAAATCCTGCTGTTCTGAGTGCAGTGGTTCCTCTGCTGCCCCGAGTGCAGTGGTTCCATCACTGCTCTAAGTTGATTCAGGATATGGTGTCTTCAGAGGAGCAGACCTGCCAGGTGTCTGCCCCAGCCAAAAGGACCAAGCAAGGTGCAGAAGAGGAATGGTTTTCGGAGGGGTGGGGTTTGGGTGAGTGATGGGTCCAGAGTGCCCCAGGCTCCCAGATGCAGCTTGGGGGTGTAGGGTTGTGGAGGAGGGTTCTTACCAGCTGCTCTAGGAAGGTTCAGGATATGGTGTCTTCAAGGGAGTAGACCTGCTAGGTGTCTGCCTTAGCCAAAAGCTTATTTGGTTTCAACAAAACTTTTCAGTAGGTCAAATGACACTTGTAAATTAAAGAGAAACCTGTATGCCTTATCAACAACTACTGCCAGATAGGCATGGAGCAAGCCTGTAATCCCAGGACTTAGAAGGGGGAGGCAGGTGAATGGATCGTCTCCGGTTTAGATAAATAAATAGTGAGATTTCAAGCCTGAAACCCAGAGGTAGAGAGACGGCTGGTCTCCATAAAATGATGACCTTGCAAGCATGAAAACTCAGGATGTGTGTGGGTCTTTGCACCTTTGTAAAAAATAAAACCAAGTGTTATGGTACACATAGCAATGCCCAACACTTGTGAGATAGGAACAGCAGGACCTGGGGGCTTGCTGGCCACCTAGTCCCTTGGAATTGGTGAGAGACACTGCCTTAAAAAGTGAGGTAGAGGGAAGATACCTGACTTCAGTGTCTGGCCTTCACATGCATGTGTGCAGACACACAAGCCTGTATATACACCATACATACCAGAAAAGCTAGCTACTTCCATTGACAAGGGTGTCACATGATCTTTATACCTCTAAGGAACTAAAATTGACCTTGGGTTCCCAGTCCTGCTCACTAGAGCTCTGAGAACAATCAGCTTTAGATTTCCTCTCAAAATCTTTAACGTGAATCTGTTCTACACATAAAACTCTTCTATTCCAGTTTTATAGTACGGTGGCTATTTAACAGGAGTAAACGCAGGACGGCAGTACTGCTAACCTGAATTACAAATGAAAGCAGTATAGTGTTTTTATATAAGATTATATTGGTGTAAAGAGGAAAAAATTATAAGAGGTTAAGATTTCCTAGCAGGCCTGCATTTTTATAATACATTTAAACATCAATACTTTGCTAGTAGTTTGGGGGTTGTTTGTTTTTGGTTGGTTTTGGTTGGTTTTGGTTGGTTGGTTTTTTGGTCCAAAACTCAACTTCAGAAAATCTAGTGTTGCTGATCTAGGAGGAGAAGTTCTTTGGTGTCATAGTATTGCTTTGGTGCTTTCTAGACTATATTGTGTCCAACACTGCCAGATTTTAACATTCTTTGACGCATTGGTTAATCAGAGTAGAAAAATGTTCCCCGCCCCCTGACATCAGAATTATAGAATTATGGCTACTAGCTACTCACATACAGGTAAATTATTCAAAAAGAAGGAATATAAGTGTGTTAGTAGACTCTAGCAGATTTACAGAGAAAAGAGATACACATGCAATGACTGCATCTACCAGTCTGCCCTTTTAAATTACATGATTCTGTTGCTTTTATACTGCAGAGGTAAGTAAAGTCTTACCAAATATCACCTGCTGATGACCGTTTTCCTTTTTATAAAGTATTATTAGAATACAGCCATGCATACTCATTTCCATACTGTCGTACTAAAAGGCAGAGCTGAATAACTCCAGATGCTCAGCGGCTTAAGTAATTTCTTTCTGCCCCTTTACAGAAAATAGACACTCTGCCTATTAAACAATATGACAACCTCGTGTATTCTACAAGTTGATGCTAGCATCTTAGCATAGGTACCATAGATTCACTTAATGGATATTTATAAGGAGGCTGTTGGAACACCTAAGCCCTTCAGGTCATAACCAGGGAACACTTGAGGCAAACAAACCCCATCTCCACAGCAAGCACAGCTCTTTGTTGCCTGGGGTTGGAGTTAACTTGATTTATAGTCACACATTAATCAGCCATACTTTCCTTTCTAGTTCCTCTGTGACTTTTAGCATACCAAGTCACATATGCAGGTCATGTATTAACTTAGAGCCCCATCCTCTTTAGAGACCTGTAAGAGCAGGAATGTAATATGTGGAGCTTTCTTAGAAGCCATTCTTACAATGTGGCAATGAGATGCAAGAAGAGTCAAAGGGCAACATTGCCTTGGGTATGTTCTCTGATGGTGGTAGGGACTTTGTAGGAGTCAGATGGAGCCTCTTAAGACTAAAGTTGCTGTTTTTCCCAGGGCTCTGTCCTTATCTCCTTGGCTTGGCTATCTCTTGCCCAGCTGGAAGCCCTTTAATTTCTCATCCCCAGTGTTTGTAATGTCACCATTTCAATCCTGACATTCATTTTAACTCACATTTGTTTTTACCCCAGTATCACACAAATTATATAAGCCATCAACTTCCTTTTGGGGACCATCTTTGTCTTTTCATGCTATTCTCATAAAATACCTGAGATGAAGTAATTTATAAACAACAAGTTTATACCTGACAGCTCTGAAGACTAGAGAATCCAAGGTCAAGGTGCAGTTAGTTTGGATGCTTGGTAAGGACCTGCCAGATGGCTCCTTCTTGCTAAGTTTTTAAAAAGTAAAAAAGACAGAGCAAAGTGGGGCTGCTAGCTCAACCCCTGCATCCCTTCTAATCACCTTGGTGATTTAAGCATCTCCCAAAGGCTGCTTAGAACTATAACACTGAGTCATCTCTCCAGCCTTGATAATTACCTTCAACACATAAACCTTGGAGGTAAGCATGGCAGTACCCCTGTACTAAAACTAGTTTTAAACAATCAGGAACTCTTAATAACGTAGGTATGGGTTAAGAGTCTTGAATTTAGGGTTTTGTGTTAAAGCTCAAAGATTAAGATTTGAGAACTGGATATGTCTGTTTATGTTACCTTGCCTGTTTAACACCCACCAAGTTATATCATTAAGACTGCGGCAAAGAGATATTGTATAAGATATTGTATAATCTATTATATATTGTATAAAAATGCTTAGCATTTTTGTCATTGATGGACCATTCTGAACTCTAACCTACAGTCACAGATCTCTTGTTTCTTTCTCAACATACGTCATCACATAGCAGAGTATCTTATACTTTTACTCATTTTTAAAAATCATTAAGTTGCTTTTGGAACCATTGGTGTAGGGAGCCGACTTTAAGCAGAAAGCGGCTAGAAAGCAGCTATCATCTTTGCAGCCATCTGGAACCATTTACTCTGATAGAGACTTGGCTTTTCAGCAGCCTACAACAGCTGAGCACACTCTAACAAATATCTTGTTTATCCCACATAGCTTGTTTTGCTGTTAGTGACCCCAGCTGCATAGTGCATGTGGTAAAATGTCTTCACCTGAGTTCTCCTGCGTGTACTTATGAATACCTAGGATTTCTTTGTAAGAATATATATACAGTCAATAGAGTTAAGAGGTATATGAGTAAATAGGGTTAAGAGGAATGAACAAGAGTGAATATGCGCCAATAGAAGAGAGACAATAAAGAAGACTTGAGACTTGACTCCAGAACCTCTGCCTTGTCTCCATTCTTCGAGACCCTGACCCCTTGACCAGAACAGCCGCTCGGTCCTCAACACATTGGTGTTTCAGGGGAATTTGAAGTCTGAGCTAATTGACTGAGCAACTGGAAACCACCAAGTTCTCTACTCATCTGCTTAAAAAATTATTAACTATTTGATAAAAGAGGCAATATGAACTTTGGACTCCTCGTTTATGAGTTTTTTTTTTTTATTTAAATCAGTTTTCAGCTTCTTTGGAATAAATCACTAGTTTTACTATGCCACATTTCAACATTGCTCAAAATAAAGATATGCATGTGTAGCTAACCTAGAGCCTTTGAATTCCTGAATGGCTGTCATGTCTTCCCTAATATAAGTCACTTTTTGGTAAGGCTGGCTGACCTTAAAGAATCTTCCTAAATGTTCCCCCTTTCCCATTTTAGTAGTTTTTAATCCCTAGTTAAAATATCTTCAGGAACTTGTTCTGAACCTATGAATATTAGTTTATTTAAGAACCAACCCTGCCAGGTGGTGGTGGTGCACACCTTTGATCCCAGCACTTGGGAGGCAGAGGCAGGCGGATTTCCGAGTTCGAGGCCAGCCTGGTCTACAGAGTGAGTGCCAGGACAGCCAGGGCTACACAGAGAAACCCTGTCTCAAAAAAAAAAAAAAAAGAAGAAGAAGAACCAACCCTGCAGTGTTGGCTTACAAATAGGGAAGTGTAATAACCCACCTCTTCCACTGTTTAAGCAGATTAGTTGTTATTCTCTTTTGGACCTGGTCTTTTCTCCAGTTGAACTGCCCCTGAAAGGACTGATGGTGGGTGGCTAGGGAAATATCCTTCAGACAAAATAAAATAAAACAAAAACAAAATTAAAAATAAAACTTGCATCAGAAAACTAAACTAAGTTTGCCTCAAATAAAAGTTTTTTGTGCTAATTAGATAAGACTCGGAGCCAGGAGCCCAGAGCTAGGAGTTCAGGTCAGCGTGTTCGTGCACTCTGGGTTCTCTGGGTTCCAGGAACTGGACTGACCACAAAATAAATTGAATGGGACTTGATTCTTAAAAGAAGAAAGGCTTGTATAAGATATTTCCCCATGACCGTTTCTTGAACCTGTCACGGAAGCTGAACACTGGACAGGTGCTTTCTATAGATACTTAATCATGATTCCCACCTTGTTTCCCCTGGGTTGTGGTTTTGCCCCTTAAAAACTCTATACCTTTCTGATTCGGGGTCGTACTTCATTGCTTACCTCTATGTAGGTCGGGCTAGAAGTGCGACCCCAACGCGTTGATCGAAATATACCTCTTGCTGTTGCATCAAAAAAAAAAAAAAAGTTTTTGTGCTTAATTTCTAATAATGGCTGCACAGACATGTAATTCCACCCCTCCCAGTTCCGTCTGTTTTGGAGGTTAAGGCCCGTTTGCTGTGTTGGCTGTTAATGGTCTTTTATTCACAATCTAGATGATGAATAAGTGACTTTTCAGATCTTCCTGTGGCCTTTCAGAGAACTCAAGCTCTTCCTTAAAGCGAGTATCAGCATAGAAGAAGTCACATCGGGCATCACACTGATCGGATTCAGTCCCAGCTGGGGCTCTATCAGCTATGTGATCTAGGACAAGTTTCTTCTCTGAGGTTCTGTTTGTTTCCCTTTATTCCTTCTTTCTCCTCTTCCCCCTCCCTTCCTTCTAATGTGACAATAATATTTATTTACGAAAATTCAATGGTTTAAACAGCATCGAGCAAAACATTAGACAGCAGGCAGCCTTCAGTAAGACAGCAGGAGCTCCATCTCCCATGCCCTTTCCACTGACAGATGGATCATTTTCTCTGGGGTTCCTCCAAAATGGCACATGGAGGTTCACTAGAAATAAATTCTTTGCTTTAGCACTGTTTTGTTTGTGGTTGTTCAATTATTCTATGAAGATTAACCTTTTTTTTTTATATTTTTCCTACTTCAGAATGTACTCTTAATACTAAATACTAACTACTCTGTGAAAACGCCATTGCACAGAATTATAGTGGTTGGCATGATTTTTACAAACAAATGTATCCAGCTCAAAGGAAGCCTTCTAGGGTTTTAGATTTTCCAAATGAATTTTGCCAAAGCTACTCTTTCCCCCAACCCCCTCACCTCATGCCATTCTTTTTGATGAGAGGATGCTGATTTCCTTACAAATCATTTTTTCAATTTCTAAAATGCCCTTTACAGCTGAAAGAATTTAAAAATTATATAAGGTATAGCAGAATCCTAAAAGTGACTAGCCTATAAGATGTTTATAGCATTCATAAGCTTTTAATGCCATTGTTTGTCCCAGATTAATTTCACACGGTTCACATGTATTGTATATGCAATGTTTTTACCCATTGCCTCAAAGAGCCATTTTTAAAATTAGTCAAATTTGTACTTTTACATTAATAAAACAATGGAATTGTGAGGGCTCACTTTATAAGTAGGTTAGTGCCAGTTGTGATAGAGAAATTAGCACTGGGTCCCAGCATGATTTGATTTCATTCTTCTCTGTGGCTCTAAGTGATATAAGACAATTTCTTTTCCATCTTCAGCTTCTCTTGTTCCTTATCTTTCCATAATCCTAGTCTCATTTTAGTAAGGCCACCTGGAACCCAAGAATCTTCCTAAATTTCTCATCTTTCTTAGTAGCCTTCAATTCTCAAAGTAAGCTCTGTGAGTTAAAAGGACTCATTTCCCCTGAAATTAGGCATGTTTTCAGTGTAGAAACTAACTGAGTGGGAGCTGAGTCCCATGCCGACCTGCAGCAGCCTGAGGCACTCTCTTCAGACACAGCCACCGAGATGTGGGGGGATCCTTGCCTCAGCTGCAGAAAAGAATTTCAGGAAGAGTCAGTGTGAAACAGATTTCAATTTATTGGTAATTGATTTTTAAACCTATATTTACACATGAGTGTTATTAGAATATGTGCTCAGGGAAAAGATGGTATTCCCAGTATGTGAGGTGTGAGTTTCCCTGGAATGTGGAGCTTAAGTCTCTTGGCATAGCAACATGTGCGTGGATGCATGTGTGTGCATTCATGCATGTAATTATATAAACAGGAAATCACAGCATGGCTTAAAGAAAGTTTATTTCTTGTTTGTTCAATTCCTAGGAAAATGCAGGTTTAGATCTTGAAAAGGAATAAAGCCACATTCATTTCAGCCTTAAGCATGTTTCACTGATAGTCTCATTTGAAATATCTCTATAAAAATAATATTACTTCTATATAGGCTATCCCTAAGACAGTTTCATTAATTTTGCTGGAACCTTTGACTTGTAACAGGTAAGGGAGTTTAAGTGAACCTGGAGATCAGGGCCCCCTTCTTCTCACATCTCCTCAACTTGTCTGTCTTGCCTTAGAATCTTAGGCTTTAGTTTTAACACTTTAGTTAAAACTTAAGGCAAACAAGTGAACTGTCAGTTTTATTAGGTAGAAGAAGGTGTTGAGACTAGTTTGATCATGCTAGGTACAGCTTAGCAAATTTGAGAGCAACAGGGCTACCTTGTTGAACCCTTGCCTATAAACAAACAAACAAACAAATAAATAAAAACTTCTTAACTGTTTTAGTGAAATTAATGTTATCACAGTTGCTCCCATTTTAATGGGTTTCAGTAGCAACTACCTTCAAACAATGTGCACTTAACACTAAAGCGATGGTTCTCAACTTGTGAGTCTCGACCTGATATCCTGCATGTCAGATATTTATATCACAATTCATAACAGTAGCAGAATTACAGTGAAGAAGTAGCAGTGAAATAATTTTATGGTTGGGGGTCACCACAGCATGAGGACAGGTCGCAGCATCAGGAAGGTTGAGAACCACTGCAAAAGAGTACTCTTTTGCTACACATTTGAGACTGTGCAGTCTGCTTGCCCTATGAATCTGTTTCAAAGAGTCAACTGATAAAACTTTCTAGCCTGGGATAAATTGTGTTTGTTTTGTCTTTTGTTCATCCTTGGTTATTGACGCACTGTTCACAGTATGTAACTTGGATTAAATCTTTCCCTGATCTCTTGCTAAGCTGATTTAGAAAGTAGAACCAGAGGTTGGTATACAGATGAACTAAAACTGAGGTAATGAAATGACAATTGGCACTGGGTTTGCATGCCGCTGGGCTCGCTCTTAAGAAATTTAGGGGATATTACTTCTCTCGGCTTTATAAATTATATTTTTAAAGTTATTGATGGTAGAAACTGTGGCTTAATTTTCTATTTTTCCCAATACCTCTTTACATTGTAGGGACTCAGTGAGCCCTTGCTGAATGACTGTGTTAACATCTGCTATTACAATCCTTTGGCTGTCCTAGTCATCTCTGCCATTCCAATCCACGTAGCATGTGGAAGTGAAATACTTATTTTGGGATGATACTAGTTTGGGTTGTACCCTTTCTGCCCACTTTGTGGTTCCAGGACGTCTCACGTAGTGTGCAAGCACTCTGCCACTGAGCTACATTTGTCTTTCCCTTCCAGTCTCTCTGAAATGTTACTCTCCCAAGACACTGCCTAATGGATTTCTTTAGCATTTGCCTGTCTTTAGTAGTGCCAGTAAGGTCCTGACTAGCTTATGCACTGGGCAGAAAAGCAGAAGCAAAGAGGGAAGTGGAAGGGAAAAAAACAGAACAGAAAATGCACAGATTTGGGGAATAGAGCATGTCACTAGCATCTGTGTCACAAAGTCAGTGGCGTGTTGATGACAGTTGTCTACATGTTTATTAAGGAAGTTTTTTATTTAAAAAGGAGAAATTTGAAAGGTGGCATTAAAAATATTTTCATCTGTTTATTAATGTGATGATCAATGATACAACTGAACATTTCTCAGCACAGAGTTTTAATGTATGCAGCACTATTTTTAACCCTTATGTTAACTGGTGAGGTGAGTGTGATTGTTTTGATTTTGCAGGCGGGAAGGTGGTGGCGTGGAGATTAAATGGACAGTGCTAAATCATGTAGGTGAATGGCAGATTTCTGATACAAAGCCTTACTTCCTTTCAATCCTTCCATAAATATTATTGTAAGAAAATCAGGATAAGTGGGCTAGCCTGAGGCTCAGGA
This sequence comes from Rhabdomys pumilio, assembly GCA_030674055.1. NCBI lineage: Eukaryota > Metazoa > Chordata > Mammalia > Rodentia > Muridae > Rhabdomys > Rhabdomys pumilio. The sequence continues at coordinate 34,345,656 of JANHMN010000014.1, forward strand.
GTAGGACACTCAACCTAGCAGCCATGTATCCTGTACTCATCTCTGGAGGGAAAGGGAGGCGGCAGGGAAAGAATGAGTTACAAAAATTAACGTAAGAGTCCATTAAACAAATCAGGACTGATGCTACTACATACTTGTTCAGCTTCGCAGTAACATGAAGTAGGAGACGGTGAACGTAACGGAAGTGCGACTTGACAGAGAGCAGGACACAGGGCACAGCCCTGGTGAAGAGGTCAACTCGGATGGATTACCTAGTTCTGACAGTCTGTGATTGGTCCCTTGCACCTTTTATCTTTCTACGTAACAACACAGCAGTAACTTACACAGTAAAGAATAAGAACAACATTGCTTTTTACAGCTCACAGTCTATTTCATTTTATGTAGTTCTTTGCATTGTATAGTGAAATATACCTATATACAAAGTACATTAAACACACACACATTCACACATACATACAGTTATAGAGTAATATCTCTGTCACAACAATTAGAGTGAAGAAGATGAACACTGCCAGTACCATATAAGATCTCCTGACTTTCCTGTTACAACTCTCTTTACATCCCTCCAGTATGTTCTCTCAGCATCAGAAGTGACACTGTTTCGCCCAGATAATTTCATGCATTATAAGATGTTTTAGTATCTTGCTGATCTCTGTCCTTGATATATCAGTTAAAGACATCCTCCCCCAAATTACATCAGCTAATTGCATGATGTCAAATTCTTCTATATTGCTCTGGTCTACATCTCTTTGTGGGAGAATGAACTGTAGGGCCGGGATAATAGCAGAGAGTTCAACTCATCTGTTGGAGTTCTTTATCCCTTTTCATTAACTATTGTTTGGGGAACCTGACTGAAGAAAGAGATGTAGCTGAGTCCTTTATAATCTTTTCTGAACTGGAGAAATTGTTTTAGGTTCCATATGCTGCTATTATTGAAATAAGCTCTTTTATTTTAGGTAATTTTAATTGTACCGGTGATGTTTTTCAATAAAAATAGAGAAAGTAAGCAAAACAAAGGATATTTCAACAAGTGAGCTAGAGTTCATCCGTATAGTACCATTTGGTTTATATTATGATGCCTATGAGAGATTCCCAGAATTCTAATATAATAAAAATTCTGACCCAATAGATTAAGAAAACATTATACACTCTCCCCTTAACCTCCTCACTGTCCTGTTTTCAACAGTTTCTGTTAAGCCATGAGTACCCAAGGATGAGAATATAATACCTTTAAAGCATTTTAAAGTAAGATTTCATATATACCACTAATAATAATAAAAAAAAAATAGTACATTCTCAAAACAAGAAAACGGTTGTAATGGTAAGGAATGGAGATGCCGTGCTTCTGGATTTCAGTGAAGGAAAAGCCAGTAAGAGTCCAAATGGCTTAAATGCTGAGTGTGAGAAAAGACACTGACAAGACAAGCAAAAGGACCAAGAGCCCACCAGTTGAAAAAGGAAAACAGTATGCGTGTGGTTTGGGTTTGGGTTTTTTGTTTTTGAGGAAGAAAGTCAAGTTTGGAACATGCTAAGTTTGAGTTGTATAATTCTATCTAGGTAAAGATGCTGAGTAGCTAGTTGAATATGACGGTGCTTTCAGGACTACTAGAAACTTCACTCTAGAAGTTGGCATCCTTAGATCTTGTGAACTTTCTGTAGTTGAAGCGCTTTGTCTTCATACCCCCTAATGTGAGAGACACTAGCCACAGTGTGAAGGAGACTTAGCTTCCTTGTGAGAGAGTGGGGCCTATTTACTTCCTTGTACTGTGCTTTGAGGGGAAAACTCTTACAGTTTTTACTTTAGGTGGACCTTGGTCTCTATCTGTTTCCCTGAGTCTGGATGGAGGCTTTGAAGACATCAGCTCAAATTCTGAAAAAGCAGCCATTCCCTGTTGCCATTTCAATGTTTCTTTTCTTTGCTGCCAACTTACCTGATTTCATTCCCTCTTTTTTTAAGCTTTCCAAAAGATTTTTAAAATAGTCTATAACAGGATTGGGTCCAAATAACTGAATCTGTATATTCTTGGAAATGAATTTTCTCATTTATTTTTCTTTAGGCTGAAAGATAAAAAATTCCAAGTTAATAATAATATTTCTGATAAATGTCAATCATATACCTCATTTAAGTCCTGATGGCTTTATACCTGTAATCCCAGGTTTGCTTAAGAGCTGGAGACCAACCTGGGTAACAGTAGACCATCTTTAAAAATGATACCAGCAGCAAATTCCCATACTTCTCTATTTTGTTTGCATGCAAATATATATTAAAAATAGTAAAATGTTTTTAAGATTAAACTAAATTACCTTTTTCTGGTTTATATAGGACTGACTTTGCCAGTGCCTGGAATCTGAGAAAAAATGGCTAGTGTGGGCAGTGATTCTAGGCATCTTATCTCTGAGGTCGAACAGGAAGTACATCCTGGACCTTTGAATATCCAGTTTGATTCATCAGATCTAAGATCTAAAAGGTAAGGTCTTAATGTCTTTGTTTCATAATTAGGGCTTCTAACAATTAAGATATAATACATTACAGCCCCAAAGATCAATAGAATTGATAATAAAATAATCATTTTCTTATAGGATTTATACTGTGATATATGTGCATATGGTGATATGAATCCTGTTTCCTCACACCTTTTTTTGTCTTGGAATAAACATGTCTGTTAAGGAAAGGGTTGAGTTTTATCAAGTAGGATGCATTTATGTGACTCAGATACCTGTTGATTATCCATTTCATGCCAAGTAATCCGATGCTAAAGACAGAAAAGGAATAGGCTTTTACCTTCACTGAATTTCAATGTCAGCAGATAATTTAAAATAATTTGAGATTAAATAATCTTTCAGTTTATAACTGGAACCCTCAAGAGAATCTCCTTTAAAAACAAGTACTAGTAAGTGAATTCAATAAAGTAGTAACTGGGTAGAAAGAGGCTACAGTAAGGAAGATGCTTAGTGTGCAAACATGAGGACCAAAGGTTGCATCCCAGCAACCACATAAGCTAGATGTGAGCCCGTGCACATCTTTAAACACAGTGATGAAGTGAGTAGAGACAGGAGGATCGCCACGGCTTGCTGGCTGTCAGTCTGATTTAAGAAAAAACAAAACAAAACAAAAAACAGATTAAGAAAGAGACCCTGCCTCTTAGAAATAAGATAGAGGAAAATTGCCCTCCTCTGACCTCAGTGTATGTACATACTTGTGGGCACACATACACAAAGTGATTACGTACAAAATAGACAAAAATAAGACCAAATATAATGGCACATACCTAGCATTTTTGTACTCAAGAGGCAGAGGCAGGAAGATTGTGAGATTGGGGCCAGCCTGGGCTACTTAGTGATGCCATGTCTATTTAAAAAAAAAAAAGGAAAGGAAAGGAAAAGAAAAGAAGTAACACACAAAACCCCTAAGGCACTAGCAAGATGGCTCAGCAGGAAAAGGCACTTGCCACTAAGCCTGACTACTCGAGTTCAGTCCCCAGTATTCACATGATAGAGGGAGAGAACTTGCCCAGAGCAAGTTTTCTGACCTGCAGATAGGCACAATAACACTAAGGGAAGGAAGGAAAGAAGGAAGGAAGGAAGGAAGGAAGGAAGGAAGGAAGGAAGGAAGGAAGGAAGGAAGGAGGGAGGGAGGGAGGGAGGGAGGGAGGGAGGGAGGAAAGAAAGGAAGAAAGAAAGGAAGGAAGAAAGAAAGAAAGAAATTTAAGCAAAATTAAATAGCCTTCCAGTGAGAAAATGAGGTAGAAAAATAAATAAAATATACTTAAAGTAGTTTTAACAGGAATATGCAAAATTTGTGAGAAAAACTAAAATGTTCCTGAATGATATAAAATGGCATTTGAAGTACTTCATCAAATCTGAGATGCTTTTGGTTGTAAATTGCATTTAAAATATACAAAACTTGGCAGAGTGGCACAGGCTTTTAATCCCAACACTTGTGAGGTACAGTCAGGCAGATTTCTATGGGTTTGAGGCCAGTTGGGTCTAGAGTGAGTTCCAGGAGAGCTAGGGCTTCATACTGAGCCCTTGTTGAATGCTAGATAGGTAGGTAGATCGGACGGACGGACGGACGGACGGACGGACGGACGGACAGACGGACGTATGGCTCTGGAATGAAGCTCAGTGGTTAAGAGAACTGGCTGTTCTTCCAGAGGACCTGGATTTGATTCCTAGCACATACATACGTGATGGCTCACAACTGTCTGTAATTCCAGTCCCAGGAGATCTGATGCCTTCTTCTGTCCTCCATCTACAATAGCCATGCACATGGTGCACAGACATTCTTGCAGACAAAGCACCCAAACACATAAACAGATCATTTCAAAAAACCCAACACACAGCACACGTGCACGCATGCACACACACTGTGTCCGTGTGTATTACGCATGTAAAAAACCAGACTTGGAATTTTTTTTTTTTTGCTTTCACTGAAAGAACTCTTGACCATATATGTTATTTCTCATTTGTCTCTTATGGAACTATGAAAGTTTATCATAGAAACAAAGTGTATTAGTTAAGATATTATTAACACCTCACACTTAGAAAACCTGACTCTTCTAGATAACTTTTTGATTTAGTCATCAGACAGGTTGTGTGTCCCTTCTGCGTGGACAATTGTCCTTTGGTCATAAAGAAAGTGGGTGACTTTGATGACGTAGCCTTCCTTGGTTTTCTCCAGCAGCACTGAGGATACTTGCAGGTTTCTGTCCTTGCACTGCCCTGGTCTCACCAGATGGTGTCATGAGAGGTCTTCTCACTTACAGTTCCCGTTCCTTCCTGAAATGGTTCTTCAGTGGTTTGACTGAGGTGACCTGGGATGGCAGTTACTTGTCAGCACACCACCAGAAGTAGCCATCACACCACCACCCAGCTGACAGTAATTCCAACACTAGGTGTTAAAGATTATGAGATGTCTTCATTTAGAAATATTTAAATGTATATATTAGAAAAGTATGTTATCAGTAAGATATGGCAGTCATTGTCTATTCCAGGCAGGAAGAATAAAATTGTAATCCAGGGGGATTAAATCCAGGAGAGAGGTTCTGTCAGTGAAGTATTTGTCACACAAACTTGAGGACCTGAATTTGGGCCCCAGCACCCATATACAATCCAGGAGCTATGGTGTGCACCTGTAATCACCCTACTAGGAAGACAGGGACTTCTGGAGAGCATTGGCTAGCTAGCCCAGCCAAATTGATGAGCTCCAGGCTAGTGAGAGACCATCTCAATAAATAAATAAATATGACAGTAAATAAATGAGAGAGAAAACCATCTCATTAAATAAATAAGCAAATAAATAAACCACCTCAATAAATAAATATGCCCAGAAATAAATGAGAGAAGCAGTTCAAGTAGATAGTTAATGTTGACCTCTAGCCTTTTCATACTTGTGCTCACATATACATACACACACATGTGCACACACAGATGTGTGCCCAGAAAAAAAGAAGAACTTAACCCACAAGTTGCGTGTGATCCTACACCCAAATCCCAGCAGCCAACTGTGAAGTTTCTGTGTATCAGCAATATCATTGGTACAAACACTGCTTTGCAGTGTCAAACGTGTGTGCTCGGGTCGTATAAGTTGCTAACACTGAAAGCAACTAAAATGTCTTTTCTTCTAGGACTGAAAAACTAAATTATAGCTTATTCATACAATGGGATATTTTTCATCTAATACAAAGGAGGTGGGCTTATATCAAAATGGAACAACTTTTTGAGTTATTTTGTTAAAAGAAAAAAGCGGAATGCAGAGCAGTATCTGTAGTCTGCCACCATTCATGTAAAGTCAATCACTACATTATAGACAATACAGTATGTGTAGATGGAGTCTGGCCGAAGGCTTAGATGGCCGAGAGGAACTGCATAGCTGAGTAAGGGAGCCTGGTGCATAGTATTCGTAGATACTCGGCACCTAGTCAGTGACTACCCTCGTTCCTATCAGCAGAATGTTAGTCTAGTTAAAAGCTGCAGCTCTTTCCAGCTGCAGGAGATAAGAAAGATTACAATGAGCTGATTCTGGCCATATTGTTAAGATACTTGATTTTTTCAGTTTTTCTTGTAGCTAAAACTAGTAGTGTGAAGTTCATCCCTGAAGAAGTTGCCATTAACAGTGGCTATCAGAAGAAATAGAGAAATAGATAACTGTGATTCTCACTGGTATGATCCAGTGTTCGTGAATGTATGCACTTACAAATGCTGACTGGGTGCTTAGAGTTTTCTTGAAACTTCTAAGTTCTATGATAAATAATTGACCACTGTGACAATAAGACATAGGTCATTAAAGTGCATTCCATTACGATAAGTTGGCAGGAGTTCAGTTCCTTGAAATTTTAATCTGACAGGGTATATTAAATGGAAATACATTTTCTATAATGAAACCTGTGAAAGGATGGAATCACTATTTTCAATCCTGGTGTGACTGGTAAGCACGTATGAAGGAGAACAACCACTTGTAAGAACCTTAGCAGGCCTCATTGCTTCTGCTTGTGAGATAATCTCTGCTGGAGAAAGCAGAGACTTTTTGATGAGAAAAAGTATGTGAGTACTTTGAAACATTGTTTCTGTTGAGAGATAGATTCTCCCACTTTATATGTAAATAAAACCCAGACACACAGTGTCCTCCAGCAGAAGATCCAACTTAGACAACTAGTACCACGCTTCAGTTCTTTGTGTCACTGTGCTCTTGTACGTGTGTATAGTATAATTTGATGTTTCTTACCAGTTTGCTCACCTTTCTAACTCTGAGTTCATTTAGCTCTGTCTCAAATTTATGAAACAAGGACTTTGGAGCACTTATTCTTTTCTGATTTACATTGCCACTTTATACCAGCTAGTTAGCGGTCATGATTGTGGTGTCAAGGGTCATTGTACATTTGGGAAACTGTGACTGTAGGATGATGGGGAACAACATTCCATGGTTGAATATTAGCCTACTGTTAGCTTGTGTTATTTTCCTCTCTCCCACTAGGTGGCAGTTGAACCTTAAATTAGTTCCGATACAAGTATTTTAACTGGCATAGACTTGTCTGTCATAGGTTGCAGTCTTGTAGTTTTCTTGTGAAGCAGAGTCTGAAGCAGGTGGAGAAGGGCTTTGGTGTTGTAAGATGCATGCCACAGGCCTGTGGGTCATTTAGGTGCTTTATAAAACAGTAAGGCCCCTTGTTTTTCAGCACGCCTTCCTCCGATGCTATTTTGTCTTCTGTTTGGGGGTAGAATGAACAATAAACATGTAAATGGAAGGGCAGAAAGGTCTAGAAGTCTCCTGTATTCTATTTGATACATTCTATTGGGAATTAACAGGCTTTTCTCAGGCTTTTGGAGACTACTAATAGAGCTGGTATTCAGGATTGCTTCATATTTTCCCACTGCTCTGTGACTATGCCCTGGGAAAGTTGACTATCCCAGCCAGCCTACAAAGTTATAAAATGGTTGATTTTTAGTTTGTTTCCCGTTCTGGGTATTGAACCCATGGCCTTGGGTATACTACTCAATCTCTACTGTAGCTTGGCTCGATTTTTAGCTTTCCCCTTCTCTGTGTGTCTTCCTTTGTTTTCCCTTCTCTTTTTCCCAGAGTTGAGGGCTTTCCTGCCACTTGGTATAGGCCCGGTTTCCAGGGTTACACCGTAAGGCAGGAGCTCCCTCAGGCTCCAACTCGCTGAGCATGCTCTGTACACATACTTTTCTCCTACAGCTTACTTACCAGCACTTGGCTGTTCTGTTCTTGTAGGACCCTGTTGCCCACTTGGTATTGAATTCAGAGCCTGGTATACACTAAGCAAATGGTGCACTGCTGAGTAATGTCCCCCAGCACACTAGCAATTATCTCTTCAATAATGTTTATTATCTGAAATAATGCAGTACTTCTCTGATGAGATACGTTACTTTTCTGATTTAGATACAAATACAATATAGAACAATAAGCTGGCTTTCTTAAAATTTGTGTTTAAATCACCTGTGCTTCTGTAGGATTGTGTTCATTTTCTTCCTTCCTTCTCTCCCTCTTCTTTCTTTCTGTTTTGTTCTTGTTTGTTTGTTTTTGTTTTGTTTCTAGTTAGGAAAGGTGTGGGAGGAGGATCATACAGAAGCATTTAGAATAAAGTCGTTTAGAAGCATAAGGAAACAATCCCATCACACAGAAGCAAGCATTACTAAGACTGTCCAGTGAGCCGCCTTTCTATGATGCTTTTACTATATAAAGTGTATGTGATCCTAGTCCATTGGAATTTGAATTACATAGTAGTAAGTCGTTCCCTGTTGCTTTGTGTGCCTCTCTGATCTTCTCTGCCTTCCTCTTTTATGTTTTCCTCTCTTGTCCTTCTTTGTGCTTTTCTTCCTCCATTCCTTTCTTTTACCAGCAAACATTAAGTTCCTACCGTAGGAACACAGTAGGAACTGTTAGATGCTTTGTACATATGGTGTTTTCTTCTAGCAAAAACATTGAAACATGATGACTCAGTGCTAAAAATATTTTTAAAAATATGTATGTATCTTCAAAACGTATTTTTTTACTAGGAAAATACTAGTTAACCCCATTCTGAGCCAGCATTCCCAAGGACCCTGTGGAATCATGGTGTTCTGGATGTTGGTGCTGGTGCTGTTTGTACTGCTCAGGGCTAGGGCAGCATTCTCAGCCTTCCTAATGCTGTGGCCTTTAATACAGTTCCTCATGTTGTGGTGAACCCCAGCCACAACATTATTTTGTTGCTACTTCATAACTGTAATTTTTCTACTGTTATGAATCATAATGTAAATATGTGATGTTCAGGATATCTGATGCCATGCTGGTGGTACTCCGTAAGCTGTAAGAGTCTAAGCTGAGTGAGGCCTAGGGACTGTGACGATAAACATCTCTAAGGAAAGACCTATAGAGATGCTCCCTGACATAAATCTGATAATGGCATGCAGGAAGTTCTGCTTTAGTTCTGAGTCCCTGAGGGGGAACATACCTACTTAGGACAAGGGCTAGGTAACGCTTCTTGAACAAAGAGCTGAATAGTAGATATTTCCAGCTGTGTGAGCATATAGCTTCACCTTTACCATTGTAGTGTGGAAAGTAGCACAGACCATTCATAATTTCATGAACTTGCCATGTCTAAATCCAGTTTTACTAATAGAAACAGGCAATGGACCTGAATTTTTTTCTCCTGGACTTTGTGCTGCTGGTTTCTGACCTACCAGGAGGAGCTCCAGGGCCACTGGGATAAGCAGTCCCAGGTACTTCATACTGATATAATCCATAGGAATCCCTCTTGCTTTATTTCTGAAGAAGTTAATAAGGGGGAAGGAGGCTGAGCTACTCACCTTAATTTTATTCTGCACCCTTACTTGTTTCTAGTAAAACATTTTGGGAGATACTGCTCACTTGTAGAGTTTTTGCTTCAAATACACAAAGTCCTAGTTCAATCTTCATCACACTCACACACCTACACACATATATAGATACACTCACATACACACACATGCACACATGCTCACACATACATTAACACATGCATACATATTCAGACACATAGAGTCATACACACAGGCACATACGCACATACATACATACATACATACATACATACATACTCACAGAGAGGCACACACATATACTTTATACACAGATACACGTGCCACACACATTAACACATATTTTACACACATTACATATAGACATACATATGCAGACATATACACAGGCATACACTCACATACACATATAGTCACACATACTAGCACATATACACGTACATTACACATACACAGATGCACACACATTAACAGAAACTCACACACATATATACACACATATGCATACACACACATTAATACACACTCAAACACAGACACATTACATATACAGACTCACATATATATATATATATATATATAGAGAGAGAGAGAGAGAGAGAGAGAGAGAGAGCACATTGTAATTAACATTGCTCTTTTTATTAATCTCTAGCTTTTCCCTAAAGTTCAAACCATGAAAGCAAACCTAGAATTTTTTTAGGAGAGATTTATTTTTATGGGTGTATGGCTGCATGTATGATTATACAGCAGTGTCCATGCCTGAGGCCCACAGAAGCCAGAGGAGGTGGTAAGATCCTTTGGAACCAAAGTTACATATGGTTGCGAGTTACCATGAGAGTGCTGAGAAGTCAACCCTAGTCCGCTGGAAGAGCATCCAGTGCTCTGAACTGATGAGCTACTTCTCTAGCCTCAAACATAGACTCCTTTAACAAGGTAATCCCAAGTTTTTGATTGTTGGTCTGGAGGGATGGCTCAGCAGTTAAGAGCACTTATTGCTCCCTCAGAGGACCCAAGTTCAGCTCCCAGCACCCACATGGTGGCTCACAACCATCTATAACTCCAGTTCCAAGGGATCCAACACTCTTCTGAACTCAAGGAGTATCATGCACAAGTATGTGATGCACATACATACATACATACAGGCAAAATGTTGATTTGCATAAATAAAATAAATAATTGCTTTTTTAAAAAAGATTTGCACTGTTATAAACCCTAGGGGAAAAAAACTGTGGCAAAAAAAATGATATGTGAAATGCCAGGTTAAAAAATTAGTTATATATTTATAGTGCCAATTGTCCTTAGGAGTCTTGGAAGGCTGGTGAGGCACATAAGCTGAGGATGTGTGAAATGCTGAGTTCTACCCCAGGACTGAAAACATCTCTGAAATCACAAAAGACAAATTACAGTAGGAATTATTTCCAAATATCACCTTAACATAGGCTTTATCATGTTTGAATATTAAAGTGTCCACGGTTTTTAGTAATTATTGTGCGTGTGCACGGGTGCCCAGGCTGTGCTGTGCACATGGAGAGGAGGGGATAGTCAGGTCTCCCTTTCCACGTGTATGTGAGTCCAAAGGATTGAACTCGCATTACTACACTACACTTGCACAAGCGTTTTGCCTGGCTGAGTCCCTTCACTTGTCCTTGCTAGCAGTTTTAAATCATTCGACTAGTGCTATGATAAAGGCTTTCTACATAATTTATATCATATTTTTAAGCTCTTACAAGAGTCTCAGAGTAGTTATCGAAGTAAGGCATATATACATAATGTAGGTACTTAATACCACAAGGCACAGTTGCATTCTGGAAAGAGTATACCAGTTAACTTCCCCACCAAGCATATCTCAGTCTCCCTATTTCAGTATATATTTTTGAAAAATGTTTATCACTGTTTTCTTTTCCTAAAATATATCCTGTATTTTGGCCAGAAAACTTGGCCGTATATCAGCATTTCTCAACCTGTGGGTCACAGTTCTTTGGGATCAAATGATCCTTTCACAGGGGTCATATAGCATATATCCTGCATATCAGATATTTACATTACAGTTCTTAACAGTAGTAGAATTACAGCTATGAAGTGGCAATGAGATAATTTTATGGTTGGGGGTTGTTTTAGTCATAGTTTCTATTGCTGCAATGAAACACCATGACCAAGAAGCAAGTTGGGGAGGAAAAGGTTTGGCTTATATCTGCACATTGCTGTTCATCACAAAAGGAAGTCAGGACTAGAACTCACAGAGGGCAGGGACCTGGAGGCAGGACCTGATGCAGAGGCCATGCAGGGGTGCTTCTTACATGATTGCTTCCCCTGGCTCGCTCAACTTGCTTTCTTATAGAACCCAGGACTACCAACCCAGCAATGACACCACTCACAATGGGCTGGGGCCTGACCCCCTTGTTCACTAATTGAGAAAATGTCTTACAGTTGGGTCTCATGGAGGCATTTCCTCAACTGAGGCTCCTTTCTCTATGATAACTCCAGCTTGTCTCAAGTTAACATACAAAACCAGTCAGTACAGGGGTTACCACAACACGAGGAACTGTTAGGAAGGTCAAGAACCACTGCTGTACATAAAAGTTAACTGGTACCCATTTGACTAAACCTAGACTCTAGCTTTAGCCAGTCTTCTGTTATTCTGGAACTGGTCTGGAGGACACTATGCCACATACATAGCAATGATCTCTGATCATGCTACTGTAATATATAACATCTGAGTTGAAAATACAGCCAGCCATCATCAGCACCTGAATGGCCAGTGGTGTAGTGTTACAGCCACTGGTTATCAAAATTCATCTTTCTTGAGAATCATGATGATTCATATTTGTGTATGCTCTATACATGTATATCCATTCAGGTAGAGGCCAAAGGTCTAGATGAAGTGTCTTCCTCTGTCTCCTTCTTCTTCTTCTTCTTCTTCTTTTTTTTTTTTTTTTTTTGGGAGACAGGGTCTCTCACTGAACCTGAAGCTTATCAGTTAGGTCAGCCTGGCTGGCCAGAGTATTCAGAGCTCCTCTGCTCTTAGCACTGAGGTTACAGGCCTATGCCTCCATGCACAGTGTATCGTCTGGTGTTGGGAAGCAAACTCCACTCCTCATGCTCATGGCAGCCATCTCCCCTGCCCTGGGAATCGGTTTAACGTGTAGAAGAAATGTCCTTAAGCCTCAGTCTGTTTTCTGCTCCTGTCACAGTATGTAATCTGTGAAGAGAGTATGTGTGTTTTCTCACACGTGTGGAGGCTTAAGCCTTTGGTCTAGTAAGGGCTGTGCCATCACATGGCAGAAGAGCTAAAGAGCAAGTTAACCAAATGCTATTCAAAGCCTCTGTTATGAGGGCCTCGAGACACAGACAGGAGCCCATGGTTTAGTTCCTTCTCTCAGGCCTCACTGCTTCATCTGTTTGCATTGGCAGCACCAGTGTTCTGAAGAAGATTAAGGGAGAGGGACTGGGGAGGTGGCTCAGAGCTCTTGTTCTTATAGAGGAACCAGGGTCAAGTTTCAGCACCCTTGGCAGCTCACTGATGGCCTCTTCTGGCCTCCAAGTGCACCAGGCACACAGAAATTTTTCAGAAATGATTTAAGGGGGGCAGGGGGTGATTAAGAGGCTCATTTTCTCCAGTGATGTGCTTAAAAGTGTTCAGAGTCTTGGTTTTCCATTTCTGAGTGATTACACTAAAATACCAAAAATAGACTAGGAGCTGGGCAGTGGTGGCGCACGCCTTTAATCCCAGCACTTGGGAGGCAGAGGCAGGCGGATTTCTGAGTTTGAGGCCAGCCTGGTCTACAGAGTGAGTTCCAGGACAGCCAGGGCTACACAGAGAAACCCTGTCTCGAAAAACCAAAAAACCAAAAAACCAAAAAAACAAAAAAACAAAAAACAAAAAAACAAAAACAAAACAAAAAAAAAAGCACAAAATAGCAAAAAAAAAACCAAAAATACCAAAAATAGACTAGGTAAGTGGCAGTCATCTAAACTTCTGTTCAATGCCACACTAGGCAGCATTTTTTTTATTAATTTATTAATTTACTTTACATCTCAATCACAGCTTTCCCTCCTCTCCTTACCTCTCCTCCCCACAATCTTCCCATCTTCCTTTTTTTCTCAGACAAGGCTCAGAAAAACGGAGGCCTTCCATGGATATAATCTCTCTTAGGCATAGCAAGTTGCAGTAGGACTAGGCACATCTTCTCCTATTATGTCCAGACAAGAAAGCCCAGTTAGGGGACAGGGATCCAAAGGCAGGAACAGAGTCAGATACAGCTCCCGCTCCAGCTGTTAGGAGTCCCACGTGCAGACTGAGCTGCACAACTGTTACGTAGGGTAGCATATTCTTGAAGGCAAGTTCAGTACTATATATAGAAATTAAAAGCAATATATTTTCCTTCTGTCTCTATCCTCCCCCCCCCCCCCCGTGTGTGTGTGTGTGTGTGTGTGTGTGTGTGTGTGTGTGTGTGTGTGTGTGTTTATTCTCAGTTCTTCCAATATGTCAAGTTTCTAAAGAAAGAAAAATTGGTTAAATTTTGGTCGAAATAGTAGCCACTAGCCTATCATGTTTTTATTCCCCGACTCCTCCCTTCCACACACCCCCACTGTAGAATATTTAGATTACAAAGACTAGAGACTTAATACTTTGAAAATTTTTTGGTTGATTTGTATAAAAGGGAAAATAACAAATGTCATGGCCCTGCTGTCAGAAGCCTACTCTTTATTTATAATTTGAAACAAGCACTTTGTTTCAAAATATTACCTTGATACCCCTAACAATTATTGTGTGTATTTGAGACTGTTTTGATTTGTTTTGTCATTCACACATAATGAATAAGGAGAAGCTGCTTGAAGTTCCCACGTTCCTGATCTCCTTTTGGGGACTGTCATTCACCATGTCCTATATGGAATCACCTTTCTCTAAACACAAGCTGCGGTGTAGCGGGGCATCACTATTGATGTCAGCTAGAGAAAAAGAAAGGCATGTGTGGGTACTCACCTTCAGGTCCACCTATCATTTGAACTTGGTTGTGACATTTCTTGTGTTTCTCTGACTCTCTTGCCCTTCTCCCATGAAATACTGAAAAAGAAGATAAAAACTGAATCCTTGCATTTCTATTACAGAATTAAAACATTCATCTATGGCATTTTTGAGAGCCAAAATTTAAAACATGAATTGCATCAAAACAATTTTGAAATTCATTCTTCGTAGGATCTGTATTTAATTGGAGTAATATGTGGCTGAGAATTAATTTTCAGTTCAAGTGCTTTGCCATGTGTTTTTGATGAAGATGTTTACTTGCAACTAAGTTAACAGTTTGGGATTCATGACCTTCAACCAAGTGTTTCTTAGCATTCCTATTTTCTAAAGCTCCTTCATCATGGTTTTCTTCTCAGTTAAAAGTAACAGTGGGGCTAGAAAGAAAGCATGATGCTGCAGAGCACTGGCTGCTCTTCCAGAGGACCCAGGTTCAATTCCTAACATCCTCATGACCTCTCACAACTGTCCAAAATTTCAGTCCTAGGGGACCCAGCACCCTTGTCTGTCCTCCATGGGCACCAGGTACTCATGTGGTACACAGACATACGTACAGGCAAAATATTCATACTCGTAAGATAAATAAGTATATAGTTTAAGAAAAGTAACACTAGCAATCCTAAAAGTTGGACTGCATATAACTGTGTGTATACATGCATTCATTCATTTGCAAATTACATGTTTACTTACCTACATTTTATTTCATATACCCTATAATGTTTATTATATGTTTACCATATAAACAAAGTTAACATACACCACAGTAAGTTTTAATTATAAGAAATAAACAATGCTGATAAAAAATTAAGTGGTATATACTAACAGTATAGTGAAAGTTCACTTTAAAATGATAAGTCTTCAATATGCTTTTCTAAAATAACATTGTAACTATCATTTAGGCTGATTTCAAACTCATTTCAATCTCATCTAGTAATTATGTGGCATTGTTGAAATTTGCTGATAATTTTTTTTTTTTACACTTAGTACTTGAAATGCTATTTGTGTATTTTGGTATTGTATACAATTTTTGTTCTTGTTGGTTAGTTTTTGTAGAAAGGTCTCTGCCTGTAGCACAAACTGGCCAGGAACTCATTATATAACCCAGACTAGCCTCAAACTCATAACAATCTTTCTGCCACATCCTCCTGAGTACTAGGATTTCAGACATGAGCCACGTTGCTCCAGGTTCTATATGTTTGTTAGAGCTCAAAATACTGGTATTGTTGGTATAATACTGTTAATTTGGATCCAATCAGTATATAGTCCCCTGACCTCTTCTCTCTTCTGTTGTATTCTTCAGTGCCCCCTTTTATTCTTAACACTCTCTGTGTTCATTTTAATCTCTATATGCAAGCATCTATCTGTGCTCCAAACACACAGAAACACACACTCTCTCTCCCTCTCTCCTCCCTCCCTCCCCACCCCCATACACAGACACACATATAAAACACTCAAAACGCTCTGATATAGAGGGAACCCTTAACATGTGGCATATCTTTCTATGGGGGAAGAAGAGCCAGTGGGCTGAATGACCCTCTTCCAAAGTGGAAGAGTTGCCCAGATGCTGTGAGCACTGCACCGGAGGATCTCTAACCACCATAGAAGATCTCAGAGCCTTTCTGGATCCAGTCCATCACAAGTTTCAGCAGGAAGGCTCACTAGACAGTAGGAAACAAAGAGAAAGCACTGAGTACATAGCTAATAGTTAGATTTAGAACTGTTTAGTCTTCTTACGGGTTGCTGCTGTTTGTACAACATTTGATACTTTGATACTTTTCCAGTTTCTGCGTAGCAGTCTAAAGTTATTTCAAGATAATTTTCCTTTGGATCTGGAAAGATGGCTCATTCCATAAAATGCTTGCGTTAAAGCATGAAACCCTGAGTTTGGATCGCTAGCACCACATAAAAGCTGGGGCAGTGGCAGGCTCTATGATCCCACCATTAGGAAGCTCTGACTGGGAGACAGCCAGATCCCCAGAGCTCACTGACTAGTCAACCTAGCCAAACTCATGAGCTCCAGGTTCATCATCTCAAGAAATAACATGGAGCCTGACTGAAGAAGATCTCCTATGTCAACTTCTGGTCTCTATGCACGTACATCATACACACCTACACAATGCTCACAGCCACACAATATACACACATATTTTTCTTAAAGTACTGGTTTATTCTGTATTCCCTTACCACATTTTTAAAGCATATTACCACTAAAGTAAATTAACACATTGTGTACAAGTGCTTCAAACATGCCAAATACAGTTATTAGCTCTAAGTTATTGGCTAGTGACCAAAGTGACAACAACAACAAAATTCTACCCCCAGTAGGGCATTTCACCAGAGGGGACCAAAACAAATGTTTATCATATTAGGTAGTTTAGGTGCAAAGAAGATGTAGAGCAGAGGTGGATGGCAAGAGTGTAGAAGAGGTGTCGAAGTTTAGGTGTGATGACCAGTCATCAAAGGCTGTGATGAGAAAGGAATAGCTTAGGAGAGAGCTGAAAGAGGTGACGACTGAGCTGTGCAGAGATCTAGATAAAAGGTCCACTGAAGTCCAGCATGTGGGATGGGGAGGCACAGTGGGAACAGTTTGATACACGAGCCAGGCTTCCAGTCTGGACAGCATACTTTCAGTATGGTCAGTATCTCTATAGATTCAAATTGCCTGAACCCGCCAATGGAGTGAGACCACAGGAGAGAACTCCTGTTCTGAGAATTCTAGGGTACCTTTACATTTAAAAAGTATAGATTTGAGAAGTAATTAGTCAAGGAAACAGACATGATGGCTTCCTTCCTTTAGATTAAATCCTTTGTTAGCATGTGAAAATCTCCATCTACTGACCAACATGTGTTTTTAAATGTATCTCATACTTTTTCTTTTTTATTCTCTCTCTCCTCTCTCCACTCTCATGTAGTGTGTGTGTGTGTGTGTGTGTGTGTGTGTGTGTGTGTATGTGTGTGTGTGTGTGTGTGTGTGTGTGTGTACACGTACGTATGTACGTACAGGAAGTGATGACCAGGCTTTGTACATGCTGATGCTGTGAGTTACATCCCTAGTCTTCCATTCTTTGAAACACTCTTTTCTCCTAATGGCCATGTCTGTCTAAGATTCAGCTTACCTATAATTTCCTCAACAGTCTGCCAGATGATGTAGTTCCCTCTTCTACATCCCTTTCCCCATCCCCCACATAGCCCAAGCATCACACAGCCCTCCTAATTGCCTTGCTCCCATTGTTGCAGGAAACACTTGGTTTCTCCCCTCTGGGCCATCACTTATCTATATGTCTCTGCAGCAGGTTATTGTACAATCCTTGTGGTTTTGTGTTCTATTTTACTGTTTAATGCCTAACACAAATGCAGAATACTTGGTTGGAACTTAAATAATATTTGTATAATAAATTTGAAAACCACTACTAAATAAACTAGCCAGAGTAGAGACTCAGCCTTGGCAGCTGTATTTCAAGCTGGGTTGTAGAGCAGGGGTTTGTAAAGAGATGATGATATATGGGCTTCTGAGGAAGTGAGAAACACACCAGGGGTCAGCGCTCACAGCATTCCCTAGCAGTAGGACTTCCTAGGTGCAGTGGCCTGAGTAATTTCTTTTTCTGCCCTGTGACCTGAAAAGCTTTCTGGTAAACAAAGCGTTTTACCAAGTACATAGAAGCAAGTACAGGGTTCATTATTTGAAATGAATCTGTATAACATTTTTGGAATGCTTGATTGCCTTGTTATGTTTGTTTGTTTTGGGTTTGTGTTAATAAATTACCCCAACCTGTCCATCAGGTGTTAGAACACCTCAACTTCCATAGGGAGGCCAATAACTGGGCAGTTTCAAATCAAGATTTCCATGCTGGGTATGAGCCTTGCCATGAGTCATAGAGTTGTTACTAAACCTCACAGCAGCGTGGCTTGGCAGTAGAAGGGTGGAGACAGATTGAAAAGCCAAAAGATTTTAAGGAATTTAAGGAGTAGACTCTAAAAAAGGTGTTAGCAGGAGTGTGGTTTGTTTGTTTATGAGTGTATTAAATGAACATATGAGAATTGAATCACATTTTAAAATATTTTAGAAATTTTGCTCCAAATTAAAACTCTTTTGCTTTGGCATGACCATGACTATTTATAAGGTGACCCAAATATACCCTCTCTGTTCTCATTGGGTACAGCTGAACTGTGTGTCAAATGGCAAGTGACCCTGATATGCATAATCAAGTGAGAACCCAAAGCTAAAAGCCCTCAAGTCTTCTGTCCTGAACATTAGCCTCTAGTGGTGTTGTTCATGTTTAAAGTGTTTTAAGTAAAGTTCACTTTAGAAATATATTTTCACTTTCTAAAATGTGTTTTTAATAAGTCATCAAAAATATGCTGAATTGTATATTTTTAAAGAGAATCTGTTTTGAAAAAATTCCAAAATATTTGTTTGAACAGGCACTCAACATCTCGATGAAAACGGTTGGAAAAGAAAAGCTTTCAAAGCCATTCTGTTCTCAGAGTACCCGAGCCAACTAAACTGGTACAGTTAATGCTCCAGCCAGAGGCAGGAGCCAAGGCCCAACACTTCCCGGACTGCTTTTCAGCAGACTTTCAAACCAACCTAGTGGTTGGATGTTAATGCCGTTGAGTTCCAGAGCAAACAGCTACAAGAAGAACATCTATACCTCTTTCTATCAATATTAGTCCTTTTTAGTGGCCTAAGTATCTGCCTTAAGTTAGCATTCTTGAGTTTTGTGGGGCACTAATCCTACAGGAAAATCCTGTAGTGTGTGAGCTTCTTAACATAGCATCTCTGAGATACCTGTGTGTGTGTGCATGTTTGTGTTTTGGAGGCCAGAAGTCAATGCTGAATGTCTTCCTCCATTGCACGCCACCTTATATTCTGAGACAGAGTTTCTCTTTGACCCTGGAGCTCACCAGCTTGCCTAGATTAGCTAGCCAGTGAGCTCCAGTGGTTCACCTGTTTCTGCCTCCTTCCCAGAACTGGGTTTAAAGACATGTGGCTCTGTGCTTGCCTGTGCATACTGCAGATCTTAACTCAGTTCCTCACACTTGTGCGGCAAGCACTGTGCTAACTGGACCATCATCCTAGCTCCAGATAGCAATGTTTTACATTGCCTTTAAGAATCACTGTGACAGTGAAAGTAGAAATAATATATCACATCGTAACACTTTTAGAGAGATTGGTGGTTATATTAGGTTACCAAATATATATGTAGTGATTGTTTAGCCTCTGGCCCACTTATTTTTACTATATCCCCCTTATAAATTATTAATAGCACTTAATGCATTTGCCAGTATGTTTGATATGTTATGTTGATCTCTCTGCCCATGTATTTACTTTTATAAATGCTCTTGTTACTATCCATTAAATTGACTAGTTGATACCTACTATATTTGAATGTTGTCATGGAGAATAAATAACAAATGTTCTGTATGTCAGGTAGACTAAACTACCGTTTCTCAGGTATCAGAGTTTGTTAGAAAAGTAGCAGAAATTAAAATTTCTTGGGGGCTTGTTTTGTTTTCCCATTATTGTTACCAATGTATGATGTGGAAGAGCAACATCCGCAGCTTGCGACACAGTGCTATTTCCTACTTGAAAGAGCCTGAAACTTGGCAGAGCAATGCGACTCTGCCCTGTCCTTTCATTGTGGAATAGGCATTATGGGAAACTTAGAAAGCAAATGAGGGAGTTTCAGAAAGATAGTGAAGGGCTGACTGGAGATGATGATTGAAAGCTAGACTCTACAGTTCATCAGGACATAGTCAGAGGAAACAAACACATAGATGATAGGGCATTAGACTATGTTACCAAGATCCAAGGAAAGGACACGAGGAGGCAAAGTTCTCCAGTGCTGTGATGTTCTGTTTGATCCAATTTGGATTCCCACACAAAGAAAGTGATTGAGATCACTGGTCATTAGGACATGAGCTGAGAAATAGGAATTTTGTTTGTCAAAGGAAATAGCTTTGGCTTATAGAGGAAGGAGTGGAGACTCTTCAGTAAAGGGACATTTTTGTCTATAATTTCTCTGATTTAGCGCCCCAGTATTTTAAAAGACTAATCAAAGCAGTTTTTATCTAACTTAAATTGTTGGAGGCCAACAGCTGTTAGTTACATTTTGTTTTCCTTTGCCAGATTTCTCTTTAATGACTTCTCTAGTGTTTTCTGCTCGCGCCCTCCCCCCTCCCTCTCTCTCTCCTGTTGGTAAATTCCTTAAGCTTCAAGTGTGTTTAAAGTAAAAGTATTATGAGACAAGAGCTGTATTTTGTGGGTAGGATAATACTTCTTCTGTGACATTTTCTTTTCCCACCAAAAGTGAGAAGTGAACGCCTTGCCTTTGTGCGTCCTGTTTCACATGGAGGACAAGAGGTCATTCTCTACAGTGGCTGACTTCCAGAATTTTTACATGAACATCTTTTGTCAAGTATATATTCCCTTCTTTAGGCCTTTCTATATAGAGCCTACCAACATCGTCAATGTGAATGATGTCATTCAGAGGGTTAGTGACCATGCTGCTGCTATGAACAAGCGGATTCATTACTACAGCCGGCTCACCACTCCTGCAGACAAGGCTCTGGTAAGAGACAAAGCTCTGCTGCTTGTCTAAAGTTCAGTTGTGATGAACGTACACCTGCTAGAGTAGAGGCACTTAGGACTCACTGTTGACTGTAGCTTGGACAGTAC
>JANHMN010000014.1:34375443-34388449 GCA_030674055.1 Rhabdomys pumilio
GGAGGGAGGGAGGGAGGGAGGGAGGGAGGGAGGGAGGGAGGGAGGGAAAGACAAGACAATCACTAAATTAAAATTTATTCCTGAAATCTGTAGTAATTTTCAGTGGTCCCAGCTGTGCATGAATGATAAGCTGCTTTGAAGCATGTTATTTTGTGTTCCTAAGTTTTGTTCTGTTGTGTTCTGTTTTGTTTTGTTTTCTTGTGCTTGCAAAGTGGTATGATTTTCTTTAACTGTATTGTTTGTTTGTATTCTCTTCCCAGTTGTACAACTATAAAGTCCCTTGGTGCCTTTATAGTTGTACTAAGTACTCTCTATGGTGTTGCTGTTAGTTTCCTATCTACGAGTTCTTGTGACTTGCTTTCTCACTCTGAATGGCTTCTGTGAGACTTTCCTGTTTCCCTTTTGCTGTTTTCTCCGTTCATAGACAGGATAACCTTTCATCTTAGACTTCAGTGCTGTAACTGTAATATGTTAATCTTCTGCTGTCATTTTGTCTTGCTATGTTTATGTTCTTCAGGCTCTTCAGAAACTCAGTGTGTAGCCCAGGCTAGCCTTGTTTGAATATTCCTGCCTCAGCATCCTGAAGTCTAGAATTACAGGTGTGCATTTCCATACCTAGCTTTACTTTTAAATTCTTAACATGGTTATCTAAAATTTAAATTGGCCTGTAGCATAAAATATGACTCAAGACAGCTTTCACTAATATTATTAAATAGTGTTTGACTGTTAAGTAATGTTTTAAATGAACTGACGGGGTGACTTCCTACAATTCCAGAAGTCTGGGAGGCTGAGGCATGAGGATTGTTGTGAGTTTGGGGTTAACATGGGCTGTGTAGCAAGATACCATCTCATAAAAACTGAAAAGAATGTGTGTGTTCTATTTTTTCTAATTAGTTTTCTTACTCTTGGTTATCACATGCTCTAATTAGTTATAAAAAGTTAGAATCCTAGTTGTTTCTCAGATTATATTATTTCACTGATCACATTTCTATTTTATTTTATAATAATTTAATTTCTAGTTTTTTGCATAATGTGTTCTTGTATTTGTTGGTTAAGTAGCCACAATATTTTACTAAATATTTTGAGTTAATTGGGGGAAAACAAATTATAAATGTGAGTATATAATAGTACCTAATCTAATTCCTTCTCTTTCATTTTTATCTAGGTACATCAGACACAACTACCTGGGAATTTCCAGATGTCTGCAAACATTATTTTGGCTCCTTTGGGCAATGGTCAAGTCTCCTTTTCTCCTTGGTGTCTCTCATTGGAGCAATGATAGTTTATTGGGTGCTTATGTCTAATTTTCTTTTTAATACTGGAAAGTTTATTTTTAGTAAGTATTGATCTAGTCTTTAACATAGTTACTCTCAAATATCATTGTAATAGTTCTAGTCTCACATTTTTACATGTAAAGTATTATAAATCCTGGATAATGTGTTTGATTCAGCTTTTCTATGCTTATGACCTCAAAGGTCATGTGTATAAACACGAATTTTTACATAAATAATGGATTTCATTCTGACATTTTCATAATGCATTTCAATCATAGGCATTTCCTGTTCAATCATATTCACTTCCTGTTATGCTCTTGTGTTCCCTACTGCTCCCTGTAGCTCCTTTCCTCTTTCCCACTAGATGCCTTCTACTTTGATACCTTTTCTTTTTGTCAGCCAGTGAGTTTTCATTGGGGTTGCTTACATTGCTTACATGAACGTGGGTGAGAGCTTGTCTACTGACACAGTCCCACTTCAGCAGTGTCTGCACCACTGGCAACACTGTCTCCCTCCGCATCAGGGGTTGCCTGTTGGAAGTTATTGACACCCCAACCCTATGGAGAGAGTCACGACAACTGCTGTGAGTTCAGAGTGCAAAACCATATCATGCCCAGAAGTTAGCTTGCCATCTGCCTCGACTTCCTCTGTTTCCTAAGGGATTTGGGGTTTGTTGTATGTTTGTTTGTTTTGTTGTTTTTGTTTTGTTTGGGGGCATTGGTTCCTCTTCCAGGTTATTCCATGAGCACGGAGAGGGTGTCACAGTTGTCCCACTTCTGACCGGACAGTCAACAGTTGTTTATTCTCCATGCTTTGGCCAGTTTGAGTCTCTGCACTCATCACTGACCACTGTAAAAAGCTTCTCTGACCAAAGCTGATGGCAGCACCATTTCATG
Source organism: Rhabdomys pumilio (assembly GCA_030674055.1). NCBI lineage: Eukaryota > Metazoa > Chordata > Mammalia > Rodentia > Muridae > Rhabdomys > Rhabdomys pumilio. The sequence goes on from JANHMN010000014.1 coordinate 34,377,614, forward strand.
AGCATAAACATAGTTATGCAGAAGGAGTTTAACAGACACATTATGGCCCTTTAACAAAACAGCAGCGGTAGCTTCCACACCAGGGTGTATGACCTCCCAGGATGTTTCTCCAAAAGCTCTAATTAGTATAAATGTTTCTACAAAATTGTAGTACTGTAAGAGAAAAGTTTATGAAATTCACTGGAATGTGTTGTTGAAGAATTTGATATTTGAACAGTGAACTCTTACTTTCTGAAGCATTGGGAGCTAAAAGTACAAAACAGGAGAATAATGAATTTTAAATAATGTTAATGTACCACAGAACTGTTACCTACTCATCTCAGCTCTAGAATTCTAAAGAGGTTATTAAATACCCAACCCAAGCACTTTTTATAATGGTTTTAGTGTGGATGGAGGATGTGGATTTTAAGCTCCCTTTTCTGGCACTTATTTGTATTGTGTGTAGGTGTGTGTCCGTATGTGTATGGATGAGTACACGCATGCCAGGGCACACGTGGGAAGGCAGAGGAGGACTTTGGGAATAGGCTCTCTCCTTCCTCCACTTGGCTTTTGGGCATCAAAGGCTGATGATTTATACTAACCGTATATCCACCACTGTGTTGTAAAAAACAGAATAGCTTGTATTCATTTCTATATGGTGATTCTGAGTAGGTCTTTTTTTTTTTTTTTTTTTTTGACCTTACTTTCAAATTCGTCTTCCTTAGTTTTTTTTTTTTTCCCCCAATTAAGGTTCATAAGACGTTTATATACATTTTAGAGTCAACAAACTTGTCAAATTCTATAGCAATGTAATCAGATCTTGATTGAAATGTATTGAATTTTTCAGTCAACATACCATAGTTAATATCATTGGGCTCTTGATTTTAGGATGAATAAGAATTGCGTTAAATTTTTAGGTGTGGGAAGACAGTGTGCTAGGATACTGTTTTCTTATCCATGATCATAGCATAGTTTAAGTTTCTGTTTAATGTTTTTTAAATTTTTCTTGCTGAAAGTCTTACATACTTTAGAAATACTTTTTCCTTGATACCTCAATTTGGTTTTGTGAATATAGTTTTGGGTTTATTATAAGACTCATACTTCTTGTTATAAAAAATTCAAACATGTACAAAATAAACAGATACAAGGAATCCACATATTCCTCACATAACTGTAACAGCTGCCAACATTCTTCTATTCCCATCGTCTGTAATAGGGTTTTCTAACTCCCCACTTTTAAAAAAATATTGCCCCTTGAGAACACTTTTTAGACATTTCAGTTGATGCTTTGGTGAAATTTTAATACCACAGAAACCTTTAATAAATAGTATATCTTCAATTATCTTTCTTAAAAGTAAGATTTTTTTTTTCCTCCCCTCAGGAATGACTTTTTCTCCTTGGTAGTAATATCTCATCCATTGAGAAAGCATGTGCATGATGTTTAAATGACTACTCTCATTTAAACATTATTATGACTGTAGTTTTGTTTGTTTCTTAGGTATTAAGCATGACCCTGTCCCAAACAAACAACAACATCACGCAGCTTACCCATCACACCTTCAGTCTAGAGCAGCATGAGTGCTTGGGCACTTGCATGTGGCTTATACTTTGGTACTTCCTCCAGTGTAACTCTGCAGTTCTTACAAGCACAATACTTACTATACAGCCTAGCTTTCTAAAAGTGTTTACTGTATCTCATGAAAACTTTAAGTGACTTCCCAAATAGGCTTAGCCAGGTATGGTTGTTGGTTTCCCTTTTGGCATACTTGAGAACTCTACATAAAATATAGCTGTACTCCAATAAATCAATATAAGAAAATATTATATATATTCTCTTCCTTCCAGACCTCTTAACTACCATTGATTCAGTCTTGGAGTAGGTTTTGTTTGTTTTTGTAAACCTTGTATAAAATTCTATGTAAAATTATTATGGAAATTTTTTCTACATGGCACTATGAAGCAAATGACATTTCTTTCCTGTAGGCAAAGAAAACTAAAAGTGAAATATGTAATGCTGAAATAATTTGGGGTCAGTGTACTCAACAATATTATATGTAGTAAATAACTACTTTTATAAACGAGAGACTTTAGATGGTGATAGGACTTGGCATGGCTCATTCATTGTTTAACTATTTGTTCATCTTTACCTTTTAGATTTTATTCATCACATTAATGACACAGACACTGTACTGAGCACCAATAATAGCAACCCTGGTAAGTAGTTTGGAATTCAGTTTGTTTCCTTGTCCACAATCCTGCTCCCAAAGGACTTAAAAATAGAATCCATGACCCCATTTTAGGTAAATGGTTGGGGAAAAAAATGTTACTGAGTCACTGTTAAGTTATTAGTGCTGTGTTAAATTATTACTGTTATGTTTCAGAATAGGTGTGGCTATTAAAAACAAATGGTTGAGTGTGATTCGCTGTAGGGCACCTGCCTGGCAAGCGAGAAGCCCTACATCTGATCCTTAGCTCTGTAAGAGAGTAAAGATTAAAAACAACATTAAAATGAGACATTTCAAGGGTAATAGGCCTGACAATCTGAGTTTGACCCCATGGACCTACATAGTTTAATAAGGAACTGTTCCTTCAAGTTACCCTCTGACCTCCACACACTCACTGTGGCACGGTGAATATGTGATAGATAGATAGATAGATAGATAGATAGATAGATAGATAGATAGATAGATAGATAGATGGATGCTGAAAGAGAGAAGAAAGGACAGGGGCAAAGAAAAAGAGGAGATACACACATTCTCCAGACTCCCCAGTTCTCAGTCTACCATCTAGACTCTTAGGCTGCTATCCATGGAGTTAACTGCAGAATTATTTTGAATTGTTCAGATTCTCCAAATTCTTCAGTTTTTTTTTTTTTTACCAGTGATTGAGGATTTCTGTTTTTAATTCCCTAAAACATAGATTTGTTGTTGTTGTTGTTGTTGTTGTTGTTGTTGTTGTTGTTGAGAAACGAAAAAAGGGGGCCAGTGAAATGGGTCAGTAGGTGAAGGTCCTTGCAGCAAGCTTGATGACCTGAGTTGAGTTCCAAGACCTGTACGGTGGAGGGCGAGCATTGACTCTGCCAAATTGTCCTCTGACCTCTGCACATGAGCTGTGGCAAACATGCACACATGCAAATAATAAATCTAATATATTTTTTAAAGAGAAAATGCTTATTATTTAGCCTTTGTTTAGCTAATAATTCAGCAATTACTCTGCATGATACTTCTTATATTATTGAGATACCATAAATCCAGTATTTTCAGTTCAGCAGTGGGGCCAAGGAACATTTTGTAGGTGCTTTTTCTTGTTCAAAACTTTTTAAAGATTACCTTTCCTTTCACTACGTATGTTTGGGTAAAAGATTCCTAAAGTAGGGGGGTGGCACAGGCGCCATTTCTAGTCATTTTCAAAGCTCCTCGCACTGATTGTCACAGACCAGGCCACTGCCCCCCAGGTCTGCCCTGGGTTGGTAGCTTATGTCAATCTTGCTGAAAGAGCCATTGATGCTCTCAGGGAATTTAATGAAGAAGGAGTTTTGTCTGTACTACAGCAGTTCAAAGAAAGTGGCTTATCTCTGGTTCAGAACAAAAGTGCATTTTTATGTGGAGTTATGAAGACCTACAAACAAAGAGAGAAGCAAGGCAGCAAGGTGCAGGAGTCTACAAAAGGGCCTGATGAAACAAAGACCATGCACGGCCTTGCTTGAGAGGACTGGTTCGACTTTGGATGTAACCACAGGGCAGAGGAAGTATGGCTGTCCTCCACCAGACAGTGTGTACTCGGGTGTGCAACCTGGAACTGGAGCAGAGGTCTTCATAGGTAAGATTCATTCCTGTATGAGGATGAGCTGGTGCCCCTTTTTGAGAAGGCTGGTCCTATCTGGGGTCTACGCCTCATGATGGATCCACCCTCTGTTCAGAACAGAGGCCATGCATTTATCACCTTCTGTGGAAAGGAAGCAGTCCAGGAAGCAGTTAAGCTGTGTGACAGCTATGAAATTCGCCCTGGTAAACACCTGGGAGTGTGCATTTCTGTGGCAAACAACAAACTTTTTGTTGGATCCGTTCCAAAGAATAAAACTACAGAGAACTTCTGGAAGAGTTCAGTAACATCACAGAGTTTGGTGGGCGTTATTCTCTATCATTAACCCAATGACAAGAAGAAGAATCGGGGGTTCTGCTTCCTTGACTGAGGATCACAAGTCAGCAGCACAAGCCAGACGGCGGCTCACGAGTGGAAAAGTCAGTGTGGGGAAATGTAGTTTTAGTTGAGTGGGCTGACCCTGTGGAAGAACCAGATCCAGAAGTCATGGTAAAGGTAAAAGTTTTATTTATGAGAAACTTGGCTACTACTGTGACATAAGAAATATTAGGAAAGTCGTTTTCTGAATTTGGAAAACTGGAGAGGGAAGGAGTTAAAAGATTATGCATCTGTTCATTTTGAAGATACAGGAGCTGCTGTCAAGGCTATGGATAAAAGGAATGGAAAAGAAACAGAGAGGGAAGAAATTGAAATTGTCTTAGCTAAGCCACCAGACAAGAAAAGGAAAGAGTGCCAAGCTGCTAGACAGGCCTCCAGAAGCACTGTGTATGAAGATTATTATTACCCTCCTCCCAAATGCCACCTCCAATGAGAGGCTGAGTGAGCAGTGGGTATGGCTGCCCTCCAGATTATTATGGTTATGAAGACTACTATATTACTATGGTTATGGTTGTCACGCCTATCGTGGAGGCTATGATGATGGCTATGCAAGAAGAAGAAGAGGAAAGAGGGGCAAGGTGCTCCACCACCACAGGGGCAGGGAGCACCACCTCCAAAAGTTAGAGCTGGCGGCTACTCACAGAGGGGGCCCTGCACAGCAGCAGAGAGACTGTGGTTCTCGTGCAGCTCGGGGGCAATGTGGGAGGTAAGAGGAAGGCAGACAGGTACAGCCAGCCTGATGCCAAACATGTCAGACCAACAGAACCGGGGTCCCAGCCCACCGCTCAGCAGCTGCTTCAGCAAGGTGGTGCCTATTCTGCTAACTATGGTTACAATAATGACAACCAAAAATTTTATCAGAATACTTACAGGCAACAGTGGAAATAGACAAGTAAGGGCTTGAAAACAATTCTGTCAAGATCCAATTGGCTCTAGATCCACATTCTTCAAAACAAAATTGGTGTAACTGTTTCATCTTTAAGTAGCAGTTTGCTGCCATTTGTATTCAGCTGAAGAAGTCACTATTGTGTATATACTGAAAGCTTCTTATTTTTCTTCTCTTCTAAATGCTCTTGGACATTATTGGGCTTGCAGAGTTCCCTTATTCTGGGGTTACAATGCTTTTAGCATTCCAAGTGTCATCTTAGCTTCAGAAGAACTGTTAAATCATGATTTTGCAGAACCTTTGGTTTGGTCAGTTCTGCTTTTTGGATTTGGAATAGATTACATAGGAATATGAAGGAAGCTGTAAATAAAAGTGCCAGCCAGTGCTTTGTCTTAGTAGTTTGAAGAAATTAAAGCAAACAGACTTACATTTCCTTGTATTGGAAGTAACCTATGACTGTATGTTACATTCATAGAAGCAGATTAACTGTGTTTGTAAATTGTTACAGCCACGCCTTTTGGAATCTGCCCTACAAAATGTATTTGGCTTAAATATCAAAGCCGTGACAATTTGTTCTTTGATGTGACTGTATTTCAAATTTTTTGTTTATGTAAGACTTCAATAACACTCAAAAATCTATTCAAAACAAACAAACAAAAAAAAAAAACAAAACAAAAGATTCCCAAAGTACATATGCAACCCTTTCCAACAAGGGAGCCTGTGTCCATGCTGACAGCTGAGCAGGTGCCAGCCCCTGTGCTCTCATCTCTGACGTGGCATGCATTTACTTTCAGTGATTTGTCCCAACGCTGGGAGTGGTGGCCGACCTGACAACAGCTCCATGATTTTCTATGACGATGACACAGAAGCGCAGCTGTTTGAGAAGTGGTGGGACAAGTCCAAGACAGTGCCCTTCTACCTTGTAGGGCTCCTCTTGCCGCTGCTCAACTTCAAGTCGCCTTCCTTCTTTTCCAAATTTAACATCCTGGGTAAGATGCTGCTCTGTGGAACTCCTGAGTGGGGAGACAGCTACCTTCCTGGCTGTTCATAGCTGCTTAACTTGTTTCATCCATACTATACTTTGATTCTGTCGCTTTGTTTTTCTGTAAAGCTTGGCACAGAAAAATGGACATGACCATTTCAGGTTCCTTTTGCCTTGTTTTGGTTTGATTTGTTTTGGTTTGGCTTTTGATTTGGTTTTCTTGATATGAATTATTAGGTTTCCAAGCTAACCTTCTAGAACAACTCTTATTTCTGTGAGAATGCAGCTAGAGGAAATAGACTAAAGTCTGAGGAGATATCAAAATAGCTCTCATGTTAAGAGTATTACACAGCCAGACATGTTGACACATGCCACTAATCCCAGCACTTAGCAGACAGAGGCAGTGGAGCAGGAGTTCAAGGTCATCCTTGGCTACAGAGAGAACCAAGGGGGGTGGGCAGACAGGTATTGCAAAGAATTATCATCTTTAAACATAGAAGAGCATTCTGTAGCTAAGTTTTTTCCTCATTCACTCATTCAATCCAATGCTTTAAAAGCAAACAAAAGGACAACAGGGCCTTGTGGCTGTTGGGCCACTTGCTCTGCTGCTGAGCTCCACACCAGCTGAGCTCCGCGCCAGCCCCAGCTCAGCGTTTGGTTTACTCTGCTCTTTGCTCCTCCTCAGTTTTGATTTCCTAGTGCAGTTGCCTCCTTAAAGGAATAGACTTCTGTATGTACCTTCTGTTTTACTGAAATCTCCAAAGGAATATTTTAATTCTATTTAAATATTTGACAGAAAGAACTTTGGTGAAAGCTCAGATCCCATTAACTAAAGAAATGGAGATACAGAGTATAAAGACTCGTTAGACTCAAATGGTCTACAGGATTTTACCCTCTCTCTAAAGCTCTCCCAGCAGGCAGCTAGCAGTGTACAGTCATCAGAATACCCATCATATCAAGGAATTAGGGTATATGAAACCAGAATGTAGCTGGGTTCGTGGAGATAAAAGGAAAGTGTAAAGATAGGCCTCTGACTGTCTCCCTCCAGCAGCATGAAAGTCTGCATGAGCAAAAGAATGAGTTGTTCTGTAAGCCCAGCTTCCTGGCCTCATCTTTCTGAATCAGCTAGTCTCTAACGCTGCAGTTCAGCTTAGACAGCTCGTATGGGTCCCTGACTTGCTTCTGACTTCCCAGTGGACCGCGTCTCTCACAAGCACATGAACTTAGAGGGTTTGCGCAGTGGACACCGTCATCCTCAGGCTTCAAGCAGACTTCTTAAGGTCTTTCTGCTGCTGCTCTTCTCCTTGACGTTTTCCCTTCCTCCTAAACAGCCACTCCCTCAGAGCAGCCGTATCCCAGGGCATTCAGAAACAGCTGATTGTCCTCCATGATTGTGTCTGCTTTCTCTGGAGGAATAATCTGGAGTTGGAGCTGTGAGCACTTGCCTAGTGGGTACCAACAAGGCTCTGAGTTTGATTCCCAGTACTGGGAAAAACACTTTTTAAATTAAAAGATAGCAATTCTCTAATTGCTGCACTACTAAAACTTCTGTGTGACAGAGCCACATGTAGCTGCTGGCTCACTCGTTCTCCTTTCTCAAGTGCTTTTCTTTTTCTTTTCTTTCTTTCTGTTCTTTATTTTTTTATTTTTTATTTTTTTTACTTTCTTGTCATTTCAAATTAACTTGGCAAACTTTTCAAGTATGTTGGGTATCTCTCAACACTAAAAAATAAAAGAAGTTGACTTCACGGGTTTTTTTGTTTTGTTTTGTTTGTTTTGTTTTGTTATCTTGTATAACTGACAGTTTTGTAATGGCCTTTGCTTGTTGCTTCCACTGGATTCCTAATCTAACTGAGCAGTTCCCATTCAGTGAGTGACTCATGATGTCCCTGGTCTTGGTGCCCTTAAGTTTATTTACTACACGATTGCTTCATTCTCTGAGAACCCACAAGGCTAATGTCTTTAGAATCTAGCTGGGTTTTTTTTTTTTTTTTATAAATAGGATTAATCATTGAAGATACTTTCTCCAGTCCAGATTTTTAAAGTAGTCTGTAAGATGTGCAAAAATGATGAATGGTTTCTGGATTTGCTCATTTGTCCCTTACAGGCACAGTATCTGTCCTCTATTTGATTTTCGTTGTTACCCTGAAGGCTATTCGCTTAGGATTCCATCTGGAATTTCACTGGTTTGTGCCAACAGAATTTTTTGTACCAGGTAAGCTTGTCAAAATAAGAAATCACTACATAATGATAATGTGTTCTTTAAGTTAACTGCTAAGGACTGTTTGTCTAAAACAAAGATAATATGGTAGCTCTCACTGCTAATATGAGTACATGGGAGGCAGAGACAGAGGACTGCCTTCGTTTTAGGCCAGCCTAGGCCATTGAGTGAAATGCGCCTCAGGAAAGCAAAAATAAATAAATTAAACAATATAGGACAATGCCGCAGACCGCCCCAGATGGATACAGGGGTCCCTGGGATGAGGGTCCTTGAAGGCTAGGTGGGTAGGATAGGGCAGTGACAACAGAAACACACACAGAGGCAATTTGAATCTGCGTGTATTTTTCAGCTTTCAAGCAAGGATTTTTATACACAATGAAACAAGTATTACAACTCTTAGAAGATGTGTTTAGTAGAGCAATCTCAGACAGGACAGATAAGATCATTGTTGTTTGGCTCAGTAAACCACATAATCATCCAAGGCTAATGGCATATTTCCAAGAGCAGGTTAATAAATTTTTATGGTCAGTTATTATTTAACATCTAGTACCTAATGTTTTGTGACCCTTCAAGGTGTAAATTTAAACTATTTTAATTCTTTTCTATTTAAGGCTTTCATTACCATATACCAAAGCCCACTTCCAAGGACACACATAGCTATATGAAATTTTGTTTTTGGGAAAGTTTTTATCATAATACTATTTTGTAATTTTGTAAATGATTTATGAAGTAAAGCTCTAGTTTTCCCGGAGATAAAGTCATGGCCAGTGACCTCATCTCAAGGGATGGTTTCTTATCCAGTTTCTCCCTTAAAATCTCAGCCGAGGCTATCGGGAACATCTCGTAAATAAGAAAAGGAATAGAAGAGGATAAAACAGATAAATTGCCATGAGAACTGCAGCTCAGTATTTTGCTCCTCCGGCCAAGAGTTCCACAACCGGTTCCTGGAGGTCTCCTCCTTTTGAAGTTTTCACCTCAGTCTGTGGAACTTTTCACACAGATTCTCCTGGGCAGGACAACGTTGATATTTTGGGCAGCTAAAGATAATCAAGGTTTTATTTTCAACTAGACACTTGAAGTCTATTTAATTTATTGGGAACTTGAAAAAAAACAAAAGCTTATTCTCTAAACCTTTCTAAGGAACACATGCTTCGGATGTCAGAGACTTAGAACATCGCGATGCGTGTCGATAATACTACTCACAAAAGCCATTGTCTATAGCTGAGCATGATGGCACACGCCTTTAGTCCCAGCACTCAGGAGACAGAGCAGGTAGGATGCTATGAGTTGAGGCTGGTTGGCCTTGTAATTTCCAGGCCAGCCAGGACTACATAGGACACATAGTGAGACCCTGTCTACAGAAAGAAAAGGGAGGGAGGGAAAGGAAGAAAACTCATTCTCCTTATGGGTTTTTCTGTTTGTAATTTTATTGGTTTTTAGGTTAAGATTATGATTATTAAATGGATTTTGTACCTGTCCCATTTCTCCTCTTGATTATAATGTGACAATTTAGTTCACCCAAATGTAAAAGATGTAGGACATTTTTTAAAAAGCACCAATAAACAAATGAGTGAGTGAATGGATGAATGGTCACTAAATGAGAAGAAAGATAGAGAGATGAAAATGACTGTCTCAAACACATCTTGCAAACTGATCATCAGAGGATAGCATTCGATTCTAGTTTAGGAATCGGGTCTGCGTTCTTTCTGTCCTTCTGTCATCAACTCCAGCAGTCTGCAATCCTAGTCACTACTCAGAATCTGGCCGTACTTCCTGAAGATTGTACTTGGAGCTGTCTCCCTCTTTTTGTTGTTTGTTTGTTTGTTTGTTTATTATAACCTTTGTAGGTTTTCAAGCTGTATTTAGTAGGTGGTTGTTGGAAATTGTTGATTGTGTGACCATGGCTACTTGTTCTCAGAACATTTGACTATTAGCTTTGATTTTCCAAAGTACTGGGCCTTGAAAAGGCATGCTTCTCTCCAAGATGGTATGGTGGCACACACCTTTAATCCCACTACTGAGGAGGAAGAGGAAGAGGAGGAGGAGTAAGTAGGAAGAGGAGGAGGAAGAGGAGGAGGAAGAAGAAAAGGAGGAGGAGGAGAAGGAAGAAGAGGAGGAGCAAGTAGGAAGAAAAGGAGAAGGAGGAGGAAGAGGAGGAGGAGGTGGCTGTGGTGGCTGGATCTCTGTGAGTTCCAGGACCAGAGCTACATAATAAGAGAGACCCTGCTACCAAAAAAAAAAAAAAAAAGACAATGAAAATGGCAGTATTGAAGTCTCCCTTTGATTGACAAAAATAATCTAGGATATTGCTTTTTAATATTCCATTTATTGTTATTTATTAAGCAATAGTAAGGAAAGTTTCTACTAATGGTAGTCCACTAAAAATAGATAATTGGTGGAGCTAGAGACAAGATGCAGCAGTTAGGAAGATTTGTTGTTCTTGCAAAGGACTTACATTTGATTTCCACCGCCTGCAACCACCACCTGTAACTCCAGCTTCAAGGGACACACCCATACTCTTACAGACACAGTTACACCTGTGGGTACACGTGCCCACATGCACATAAT
>JANHMN010000014.1:34388459-34399450 GCA_030674055.1 Rhabdomys pumilio
ATAATCACACAGACACAGTTACACCTGTGGGTACACGTGCCCACATGGTCATACTTACACAACACAATTATACTATACATAAAATAAATATGTTTCTAAACCAGGGAAAGGAAAAACAGTCATCTGGGAAACAAAAAAGAAATTTCTAAGTAGATAGTAAGTCATTCATTTCCCATTGTCCAGTTTTATGTAGTACAAAGGGGAAACAACAAAGATTAAACAAGACATGTTTTCATAGCTAAGATCCTAAAATTACTACATTGTTAAAAAGACTGTCTGAAAAATGAAATAAGTTATAAATGTTTCTGAGAGACTAAATACCAGAGCATTTGGAGAGGGTAAGCCTCTACTGTCCTCATGAGAAGTCACAGTATTGTGCAATTCTGATTGAACTTTGTGTATTCTTGTTTCTTTTACAATTATTCATTATATTCATTAATTTATGCACATAACACAGCATGTGTGTGAACGTCACAGAACAATTTTTGAGACTGGTTTTCTCCTTCAAAGGTTACTGAGGTTACTGAGTGTCCTCGTCAGGGTTTCTGTTGATACAACAAAGCACCATGACCAAAAAAGCAAGTTGGGGAGGAACGGGTTTGTTATGCTTACACTTCCACATCACAGTTCGTCATCAGAGGAAGTCGGGACAGGAACTCAAGCACAGCAGGAACCTGGAGGCAGGAGCTGATACAGAGGTCATGGGGGGGATACTGATTACTGGCTTGCTCTTCATGTCTTGCTCAGCCTGCCTTCTTATAGAACCCAGGAAGGACTATTAGCCCAGGCGTGGCACCACCCACAAAGGCCTGAGCCCGCCCCCATCAATCACTAATTGAGAAAATGCCTTACAGCTGGATCTTATGGAGGCATTTTCTTGACTGAAGTTCCTTCTCTCTGATGACTCTAGTTGTGTCTAGTTGACATAAAAGAAGCCAGCACACTAGGTATGGAACTCAGGTTGTCAGTTTTAGCAACTGGTGCCTTTACCGGATGAGCATCTCGCTTGCCCTGCATTCTTATTTCTAAGCCTCGACTCTAGTAAGTCTGTCATCAGCCTTGCTCTCAGGTAGTAGTTGAGGAAAAACTTAAGCACTTACTCTACTTTCTTAGTCATTCAAAGACTGGGAGTAATGTCACACAGTCAACTGGCTTTACATGCTGTCTGTGTGGTAGCCAGTCCCAATTTTTTATTTCCAGCTCAGACCCTCCATGAAGTCCATTCTCATGGGCCCAACTCACACCTTCCCTGTCTGACTACATCGATGTCTATGGCTCTGTCAAGCTCTAATTGACAAGAACCGAATGCTGATCTGTTTAAGTGTCCATCCCTGTCAAGCAGCCTGCTTGACTTGCTCTTCTCTCAGACTCCTCCAGCTTTGTTTTCCAGTTGGTCAAACACTCTATAGTCTTTGACTGTTCTCAATCCACCCTCAATCCATCTGCAAAGTTCGTCTGTTTTATTTTTAAAAACAGCTGATAATCTGACTTATTAGCATCTCGAACAAAAAGAACTGTCAAGCTATTAATCTCTTGCCTGGATTATAATAGTGTCCTCCTAACTAATTGTCTCCCTTCTCCACAGTAAACTATTCTACACCCAGCAGTTAAAGTAACACTTGTAACACAACCCAAGCCAGTTTGGCCATTCGTACCTTAAAGGATCTGGAGTTTAAGGCCAGCCTGAATGACATAGTAAGCCTCGTCTTAATACAAAAAATATCAAACACAAACCAGAACCCACAGGACTCTTTAATGATTTCACGTGTCATTAAGAATGACACTGGGTCCATCATAGTCCTTAGAACCAGTCTGGTCTGGCGATTCTTTCTCATTTACTCATCTACCACTTTCCCTCTGATTCACAGCACACCGCACTGGCTTTCTTGCTGTTGTATAAAAATGCCAAGCACATGCCTATCTCAGAATGTTGCTATTCGCTGTTCCCAGTGCATGAGTGCCCTGTCTTCTCAGATCTCCAACTACCTATCCACTCCCAGCCTCCTTGAGACTTTTCTTTAAAGCTCTTATCAGTACTAAATCTTGTATGCAGGTACCTGTGGTATCTGTTAATATGCCTGATTTAATGACTCAGGATCTTGGGGGCCCCAACTTACTCTAATCCATTTTTGTCCCAGGGTGTCACCAAGTAGCAAAAGTTACAGTAAAAGGAACTTACCCAGAAATGTTTCTAAATGTTTTGGGTTCTTGAATTCAGACACCAAAAATTCATTTTATATTCATGTATCTCTCTCCTTTAACTGGAATATTACACTCTGAGAAAAGGAGTAATATTTTTGTTTTTTTAAACTGCTGTATTACTGTTGTATTCCCAAATCCTATAGTATTTCCTGGCACACACTGAGTGCTAATAAGAAATAAGTGTTGAAGATCAGTGAGCTGACTCAGCGGGAAAAGGCACCTGCTGCCAAGCCTAATGCCCTGGGTTCAGTCCCCGAGATCCACACACTCCGAGGAGAGAGCCAGCTCCCTTGAGTTGTCATTTAACTGCCACACTCTATACACACACTTACACAAAAAATGAAACAACCATGTAAAAGAAGAATTACCGACTGAGTAAATGTGTTTTTGCTTCCTCCTAAGTCACTTTAAAGTTAAGAGACATGATGAAGGAAGAGCTAGGGACAGACCGTCCATATGGGAAGCCAGAGCAAACTGCAAGACAGACAGATGCCCAGGGTGGGATACAGAACATGTTTGATGTTCTCTATAGATTGAGAGGGGAGTGTGTGTGTGTGTGTATGGTTTGTGGTCTGGCTCTTCCAGTTAGCATTACCCTGTGAGATCAGGCCAAGATGGTGCATGTGTTGTATGTAAGTGTAGTGTATGTAAGTCGTTGCTGTTATCACTGCTTTGTGTATCTGCCACAGTCTGGTTTTGCCATGATTGAAGATCTGTGTAGTCTCTTAAGTTTTTGCTACTAGTTTCAATTTGCAGTACTCTTCATTCTCATACATCTTGAGGAACATGTGGCTGCCTTCTCATGGGTATAAACCTAGGTCAAAGTGTCCTGCTTAAGAGATGCTGTCAAACAGCTTTGCACAGTGGTTGTGCCCAGTCTGTCCTGCTGACATTGGTTATGGACTGTAGTTGCTCCAGGTCCTTACCAGCACTTGCTTTTCTTCCCACCTAACCTTTCTGATGCATCTCTGTTTGTTACATTGTGTGTTTTATTTACGTTTCACTGATAGCTAATAAAAATGGTTCCTCTGTTCATTTGATTCTCTATGTGAGGTTTCTCCATGCAACCCAGGTAGCAAGGGCAGGGGGACCCCCAGCCATCATCTTGCCTCAGCCTCCGGAGTGCTGGGTTTACAGGTCTTGCATCCTCGTGCCCAGCAAGGTAGCACTGTTCATGTCACTAGACATGTGGATCTGCCCTTTGGTGAAGTTACTTCTTTGAGTGTTTTCTGTTTTTCATTTCTTAACTTATATTTCTTTATTCTGGGCATGAGTACTTTGTCAGATGTATGTATTGAAATTCTCTCCTCCCTATCCCCACCACCTCCTAGTGTTTGAAATCAGTCTTAGGGTCTTTCATATGCCAGGCAAGCACCGTAGCTCCATCCCAGCACGGACTTGCATTCTCTTCTGACACACGTGTTCAAAAGAAAAGACAAGGTGGATTGAAAATGACTAGAGCTTTAAATTCTTTGTGAATTTATCTTCTTTAATTATGAGGTAATAACCATAGCATGAATGTTATATTCTTTGAAAATTTATATTTGGCATATTTCCGTGTGTGTGTGTGTGTGTGTGTGTGTGTGTGTGTGTGTGTGTGTGTGTATGTGTGTGTGTGTATTCATAACTGCATTAATTATAATCACAAAAGTGAAAGTAACTCAATGTCTGTCCATGGTCAATATATAAAATATGATGTATCCATATAGTGGAATATTATTCAGCATTAGAAAGGAACAGAGTAGTGTGGTTATGATCACACAACTCTAAATAAACCATTTTCATTTATACTGTACATGAATAAAACATATATGAATTATCTTTTATAACAATGAAAAATCTCAAGTTTTTAAAAAAAGTTATTCAAATAGTATTTGTGTCAGTCGATTGCAAAAGCCTCAATCTGGAAAATAGTGTTCCTGCTGCATGCCGGTGTTCCAGAACATGCAGTGTTCCTGCTGCATGCCGGTGTTCCAGAACATGCAGTGTTTCTGCTGCATGCCGGTGTTCCAGAACATGCAGTGTTCCTGCTGCATGCCGGTGTTCCAGAACATGCAGTGTTCCTGCTGCATGCCGGTGTTCCAGAACATGCAGTGTTCCTGCTGCACGCCGGTGTTCCAGAACATGATCCACCATCCTCCGAGAGATACCAAGTTGAGCAGTAGAGCAACTGATGCAGGAACAAAAGAAACACCCAAGGGATCCCAGAGTACAGAGGGATTGCACATACAAGAGGAGGCAGACACAGGCTCTCCGAGGGATCTATTAATGGCTAAAAGGAAACCTCTGAGAAATTGGAGAATTCTCAGGGCCATGCCATGCATGCCCAGTTAAGGCCTGAAGTAACATGACTCATTTAGGAAATCAGAATTTGAATGGCTCAAGTGAAAGAATACTTGTTGAGAAAATGGTAGGAAGTTCTAAAAGGCATGGACTGGAGTGAACAGCCTTCTCTTTTAAGCTAAATATAACTCTAAAGATCAGTCATGACCTTCTCCTCCCCTCCTCCCACACTTGCAAGATAGGCTTTTATGTCCTCAGAAGAGCATCAGGGAGAAGGAAGAATGGTCCTATAGTTCTCTGCTTGAAAACAGAGTTTATAGTGAAGCTGTCATGATGGAATACTCCCCAAAAGGGTGAGGTCAGGGGTGCTTTCCCTCCATTAGTCACTCTCACTCACAGTGGAATGCTGTCAGAACCTTTGGGGCTGGGCGAGCACTGCTCACCCAGTGCTCACCTAGTGTGCGAGAGTCCTTGGGTTTGATCCTCAGCACCTCCTAAAACTGCATATGTCCCAGAGAGGTAGATCCAGGAGGATCATGTAGTTCAAAGTCATTTTCAAGTACATAGTGGGTTTAGGGCCAGCCTGGGCTGCATGAGCTCCCATCTCCAAACAAAAAAGAACCTTAGGACCTAGCATATACCATAGCACAGATGAATACGGTAATGAGTGAGCCAGACCTCAGATCCCTTCTCACTGCCCAGTTTCTTAGACCACTTCCAATACCAACTGGATCAGTTTAGTGTCTCCTGTAAGCAGGTCCAAAACGGGCTGAGAAGAGCAAGAAGTATATTGGGGCAGCACTTGTGAAAGATTAAAGGGTTAGGAGCAGGACTAAGCATTGTTGTGATATGTAGGAAGGAAGCGAAAGAACAGAAGCAGATTAGACAGAAGTAAATTCAGAATGTCCTGGGCAGCCTGCTATGACCCTCAATGCAAATATTGCCTCTAGAATAGTCTAGGGTTACACAAATGTGCACAAACCCTAATGCACTGCAATGCTCAGGGCTGGCTAGTAGCTGTCCAGTGGAAGAATGACAGGCAGGAATAGACACCCAAGGGCTGCATCCAGAAACTATCAGCTAGCAATCTCCTTGCTTAGGGTCTCACTTGAAGGGAACTCTGATGTTGTACTTCCATGGTAACACATCTAAGTACATTAATGTACATTTAGCTTGTAGAAAGGAAAGTATTGATAGGCAAAATTTAGGTCAGTTTTGCTAATGTGGATGGGATTGTTTGAATTGTTTTCTTAGACCTTCTAACCTGTTATTATATGTATATAAGAAAGATGTTAATGGGGCAAGGTAGCTGTTTGAGATAGGACCTCACTCTAGCCCTGGCTAACTCTGGAATTTACTGAATAGCCCAGACTGGCCCCAGACTCAGCCTCCCAAGTGCTAGGATTACAGGCATGAACCACCATGACTAATGATTTTCTTCTTACTTAGCTGCTTTATTTTGTTTTGTTTGGTTGGTTGGTTGGTTGGTTTTGGAGACAGGGTTTCTCTGTGTAGCCCTGGCTGTCCTGGAACTCACTCTGTAGACCAGGCTGGCCTCCATCTCAGAAATCCGCCTGCCTCCGCCTCCCACGGGCTGGGATTAAAGGTGTGCACCACCACTGCCCAGTGGTGCTGCTTTACTTTGTATTCCAGCTAAAGAGTTTGTCAGTTATTTCTTTGTTAAACATATTAGTAAGTTAATTTATCAGCATGTGATTTTATCACTATTTTCAAAAATAGTGCTTTTGTAATTGTGTGTGTGTGTGATGCTGTTGTCAACTAGAAGTGATCTCAGTTCATTAAAAGGTGTTGTAAAAAGATTACTAAAAAGATTTTTTTAATCTAACAAAGGAAGAATTGTATCCATGGGTAAAAGGTATAGTTGAAAGGTGCCAGATAGGAAATGTGACAGAAAACAGAATAAGCCAGGCATGGTGAGTGATCCCAAGTAACCTGAGTCTGAACCTCAGGAGGCTGAGACAGTAAGACAGAAAGAAGGGAAGCAGTCTGTATGTGCTGGCCTTACCTTCTGCTTATGCTTAGAGTTGGAGACTGATTCTTAGTGGCTTCACTTCCTTTCCTAAGTCAGTGTCAGCGGACATTTTCCACACTTCTGCTCTTTGCACCAAGCTGAATCAGAGGCAGATTGTTCTCTACTTTGCCACATGCTGTACCTAGACCTACCAGTATTGCCAAGTAAATTGTAGCCTGATTCCACATTAACTAATTGTTCTCATATTTATTACCTGCCTCCAAACAGTGCTTATACAATATTATTTTTAAATAACTATTATAGAAAATTAAGCAGTTAATTTAAAATAAATTCTAAGAAAACCACAGTGATTCTGTCAACACTTTTTCTTTCTTTTCTTGAGTACATAATCTACAGCTGGTTTTGTGTATTTTAAAAAACAAAAGCAAAATCATTCTTGACAAGCTTGACTTCTAGACATTTGTCCTGGTATTAAATCTCGACAGCATAATTTTTAAATACTGCAACCCACTGCAAAACTATATGTTAGTTTATCCAGTTTTATTTTTAAGAAATGCATTTTAGATTTGTCACCCAAGAACCATGAGTAGTCTTTTTTTTTCTCTGTGATTCCACTTCTAGAGAGACTTTCCTGAGAAGCTCAGGTATTAGAGGAGAGAAAGATTTTGGACTCATAGACCCTGCATTTAAACTTAATTGTGGGGTCTCAGCTAGGGGTGACTGAGAGAAAGCCACAGAATGCCGTCTCCTTTACTCCTTTTTTTTCTGAGTGTTTTGACCACATAGAATGCTCACCTTGAAGGGCCTTATAAACACTTGAATATTCTTATTCCCTGGGGCAAATAACCATCATCCTACTAAAGAAGGTCTGATTCTAGTGGCTGATCCGACTCACTTTCTACTTAGCATTTGAACATTTTGTCTTTCTCTTTTCTCCTAGAGATAAGAGCTCAGTTTCCACAGCTGACAGGGGTGCTTACTCTGGCCTTCTTTATTCACAATTGTATCATCACACTCTTGAAAAACAACAAGAACCAAGAAAATAATGTGAGTAGCTAACTTGGGAGCTGCCTTGGTATTTCTTAAGGATAGGCTTTAATGCGTGTTTGAAGCACTTTATGTTTAGGAGTAAAATTATGCTATTTGTTTCCACATCTTAATTATAGATCAATGGTCAAACATATGAAAATTTTAGATGGTAAGTATTTTAGGCTTTGCAGGCTGTATGTTCTTGTTACAGCTGCCCAGTTCTGCTGTTGTGGTATGAAAACAGCCACAGACAATAAATAAACAAATGGGTAATATCTATGTTACAAAAAAAAGCCTTATTTGCAAAAACAAATAGCAGGTCAGAAACTTCAATAATAATTATAAAAAAATTGAAGATACTAAAGGCAATAAAAGAACAAAACATAGATGTGAAAAAGAAACTAAATGGCAAGCTAATAGATTTAAACATTGAAAATTACACTAAATATAAATGATCCAAACATTACAATAAAAAATTGTCAGGTTTTTTTTTTTAATAAAATTAATTACAGGGTATCCTTGAGAAACTTTTAATATAAAACTATAGCCTTGGAATATAATCAAGTAGAAAGTCTATGTTACTAGCAGCACAAATAATAATGCCACAGTCAAAGATGAGTGATTATACTGTGATCGTTATGGACTGATTCGCTTGGAAGTACCATGGTGATATACATAAAATTTACATTTGAGAAAATGTTCTATAGGAATAAGTTCATCCTATGTTTGATTTAGATTTGGCCATTTTCTAATATTATAAAAATATTAGTTAACAGTGTATTTATTCTTAGTTACTGATAATGTAATATTACAAATGAAGTACTATCTAGTTGATACCATTAGATTATAATATTCTCCATTTGTGTTCCTTTTTTTTTCACTTTCCTTGTTAAGTCTATTAGTTCTTATAAGTTTGTTTGTGATCAAGTCTGTAAACAAGACATCCTACATTGCATAGAAAATGCTGTTTTTCTATTTACTTTTCTTTAATATCAGTTTATACAGAAACTGTGCATTGAAATACAATCATTCTCTTGGAAGAAAAAGAGAGGAAGGAAGAAAGAAAGAAAGAAAGAAAGAAAGAAAGAAAGAAAGAAAGAAAGAAAGAAAGGAGAGAAAGAAAAGATAGATTAAATAAAATGTAATAATACTGAGTCTATATTTACTCAGTGATTAGAGTGGGCCTACAATGTGGTAGAGCAGATAAAGGCACTTACTGCAGAGCCTGTCAGCCTGAGCTCAGTCCTAACTAAGAACCATGAAGTAATAGAGAGAACGAACCCTGGAAAGATATCTTCTGACCTACACACACAGACACACATACACATGCACACACGCACCACATTAATAATATGTAATTAAAAGTTGAGATAAATGAAGTAACAACAAACTAAATAGACTAGCACACAATTATAATTGGAGTTTTCTTCCCTCCTCCTGAATAACTGGTAGAACAAAGAGACAAAAAATTACAAGTATGGAAAGCATGAAAAATACCATGAACCTACTTGATCTAATTGACATTTATAAAAGTCTTCTCAGTAGCAGAATGTATATTTCTTTCAAATACTCAGAAACACCTGTCATAGGGTACATGCTAGGTCACAAAACAAGTGTCAATAAATGCAAAGGAAAATTATGCCAAGTATGTTCTCTGGCCATAACAAAGTAAGTGTACAAACTAATAACTGACATTTGGGAATTTACAAATATATGAAAGTGAACTAACATTTTCCTATAAAACCAGCAAGTCAAAGAAGAAGTCACAAGAAAAAACTAAACATACTTGAAGGTTACTGAAAAATGAAAATTCAGAATACTAAAACCCTATGGAATTGTCCCTAAAGCTGCATTTAGGGGGATATGCACAGCTATAAATACCTACATTAAAAATAAAATTCTAAAATCAAAAGCCTAACCTTCCTCTACTTCCAAGTGCTAAACAGGAAGCTCAGGAGTTCAAGGCCATCCACCACTACATAGTGAACTGAAGGCCAGCTTCAGCTAGTAAAACCAAGTTTTTCAGAAACTGAAAAGCAGTTTGCTAGTATAGTCATTTTTCTTTTGTTTTTTGGCTTTTTATAAATGTTGTTGTTGTTGTTGTTGTTGTTGTTGTTCTTGTTGTTGTTGTTGTTGTTGTTGTTGTTGTGTTAGACAAGGTTTTGTTGTGCAGTCGTGGCTGGCCTGGAACTCGCTGTATAGACCAGGCTGACTTGGAACTCACAATGATCTGCTTCCTGGATGCTAGGATTAATAAGGAGTTAAATTGTGGGCAACTCTCACATTACATGGTTACCTGCATGCACAAATTTAATTACTGGATCAGATTACCTGAGTTTCAATGTGGTTCAAATTTTAGTTAGCCCAGGATTTGAATTATGGACCTTGAATAGAATAGTGTGTACTACCCTCAGTTCACAAACCACTGGGTAAGTAACAAGTTGCAGCATGATTAGTGACAGCTCACATTCTCCTTAAAAACCAGGAGAGGAGATGAAGGAGAGGAGAAGCAAGGTGATGAGAGAGAGAAAGAGAGAGAAAGGGGGGGGGGGCATGGAGGCAGATGTTCACATGTCTCCACCAGCCAAAGACAGTTTATATATCTAGGTTGGTCATTGGGTTACACTTCTGATTGAGCATTACCAAACTTATAAAGCCTTTGACTGACATTTAAAAAAAAAATTGTATAAAAGCAAAAAGGAAAAGGGGGCATGGGATAGGGGTTTTCTCTAGGGAGGGGAAATGGGGAAAGGGGATGGCATCTGAAATGTAAATAAAATATAAAAAAAATAAATAAAATAAAAAGAATACAGGAGAATGACAGATGTTAATATGTTTATCGATTGTAAATACTAAAGATTTCCATCAACAGCTAAAAAAAAAAAAAAACATGTTGAAGTGAAGGAAGTTTAGTTCAAACTACTCTTAAGTTTAAAAAAAAAAAGCAGTCTAATGTTCAATGCTTCTGATTAATTCATTTATTTGTTTGTTCATTTATTGCAATGCTGAGTATTGAGCCTAGGGTTCTATGCATGTGGGAAAGTGCTATACTGTTTAGCTCCATCCCAGGCCCTTTGTCATGATATTTTAAATTATATGCTAATATTTTTTTATTTTTTCCATTTGTAGCAAATACTAAAAATTTAATGTTCTAACAAAAATTGTCAGGGATTACACAACCATCATAATTCCTGTCACCATGATGGATGTTTACAGAGTCTGGCCACACAGTAACTTGTATGCTGCACTGCCAGATGCAGACTGACAGTACTTAACTTTTGCTCCCCAAAGTCTCAAGTAGAATTGCTTTTCTAGAAGGTTGGGCCTGTTTGTTTGGAAGGGTATATGCCTCTTCGTGGGAAGCTGAGAACTGGAGAGAGACATGGGTGCCTTGGTTCACTGTCCCCAGAGCTGAGGAGGTCTCTGTTTGTCTCTGTCTGCTCAGCACGTGTGAACAGTCCATGGGCAGCAGGTGGAGGTCAGT
>JANHMN010000014.1:34399460-34442789 GCA_030674055.1 Rhabdomys pumilio
GGCAGCAGGTGGAGGTCAGTGGGAGCACACCTGCTCAGCACGTGTGATATAGAAAGTTAAGAGCCAGCAGCACATACACAGAACAAACTGGAGTGCTGGATGCATGGCTTCTTCTGCTGAGTTGGTCAGAGAAGGCTCTGTAAAATAGTATATTAGGTGACTTAAATGCAGTGTTTAAATGGATTTGTTTCCTTTTTACTGTCTTAATTAAAACTATAGTATGAAGTGGTGGTCTAACTTTAAAAGTTTAAAAAATGTTTTTTAAGTTTTTTACAACCTTATTTTGTGTGTACAGTGTTCTATGTACATATAGAAATTAGAGAACAGCTTTCGGGAACCAGTTTGCTCCTTCTGTCACATGGGTCTTGGGGACTGAACTCAGGTCCTGAGGTATGACAAGTGTCTTTGCCTGCTGAGCCATCCTCTGGCTCTAATTTTACTTTTTTTTTTTTTTTTTTTTTTTTGTATAAAACATTGTACTTCATCTGAACTTCTTAAAATGTTAATTACTACTCAGAAAATTAACATTTATGAAGTACTATGTGCCATTGACCTTCTGACCACTCTAACTGTATGCAAATATGTCCAAAACTGGCTTTTATATTGGCATAAATCAAGCTAAGTGGACACTATATTGACTTGCTTAACTATACTTTTAAGAGCTTTAAGATTATACTTTTTAAGATCTTTTCCTAAATAATTTGACTAAAAGAATGTCCAGTTAATAGTCTGATACAAAATTTCCTTGGGATGAAAGCCAGAAAACAGGAGAGTCATAAAGGCATTTGAAAGTAGAAAGCCAGGTTGTTCCCTCCAGTGTCTCCACAGCTGGACCTGACCCCTCCCTCCTGTCATTTATGAAGCATAATAAAGCCCTCAGCAGCCACCCAAGCACCATGGCCTAGGTTTCCAAGTTTGACTTCCTTGCTGATTTTTGTCACTAAATGTAATTTTGTTTATGTGTTTCTCAACTGTATACCATTCTATTCTGTAAAGCATACTTGACAGGAAAACATTAGGGGGTTGAAAATAAGCTTCTCATCAAAATACATAGTCTCTGTGGATCTGGGTTCCCTCCCGAGAGTTGTTGCTGAGGCAGACCTTATGCAGAGTTTCTGTTTAGTTTGGTTGTTTATGTAGCTGTTGTCCAGCTTTTATCTTTAAAGAGATTTGAGATACCTTCTATCTCATTTGCTGTTCTTTTTTTCCTTGCCTGAGTCTGTAGATACTTGGCTACACATCAGAAGTTTTTATATAGAAGTTTGGAGTAGATCTGTGTGATTGTCATTTTTTTGTAGTGCTTTACAGGATAGTATTTTTACTATGAACAGTACATGGAACAAACAATGTTTGACAAACAAAAGTGTTCCCAGGTTTGCTTTTGATCTTACAGTAAATCTACTCCTCTTTTGGAGTTGACATTCTACCTGCCTATAGGTCCTTGGTCTTCCAGTCATTGCTTACATATGAAGCAGAGGGAGGGTACCTTACTGTACAGGCCCCTTGACAGTCTAATATCACCACTTCTGTCTCTTTTTAAACATACTGTTTGCTTGAAGCTTCTCCGCCCTCCCTCTTTCCCTCCCCTCCTCTCTAAAACAGCGTCTCAGTGTAGCTCAGGGTGCCCTCAAACTCACTGTGTAGCTGAAGATGCCTGAACCCCTGACTCTCCTTTCTCTGCCTCCCAGTTGTTGATGTTATGGATAGGATTCATAACCTCAGTGTTCCTAGTTTGCCAGAAAATACCTCTCCCTCCCCTCTTCCATGAGATGGGGTTTAGCAATCTGTATTTTAGGCCTAATACAGAGAGGATGTGGGTTTCAAAGAATACTAAGCCCCCAGTATGTGCATACTATTCATAGACAACATGGTTCCTCAATCTTGCTGAGCCTCATCTATTTTATAATGAAAGCGTCATTTCTGCTTATCAGTATTTCCTCGTGAAGACAGACACAACTGCTGAGTCGCTCTTAATGTGTGCTGAGCACATGAAACAGGGCTGTCCTCACAGGCCTTGGCATTTTTCTTATATCTCTAATGATGCTTTCCTGTTATATCTTTGTTACTCCTTTTTGCCTCCCTTTTTAATTATTAAACATGGCTTAAATACCTGGAGACTAGTAAATTCTTCATAGTAGCTAAGTGCACCCAGTTGGGTACCAGAAAGACCTTGTTTGGAGATTAGAATATTGGCTTCACCAAACTATTCACCATATAATGATGAGCAAGTTCTTGTGACTTCTGTGCTTAGTTTAACTCATCTGTAAAGAAATGGGCTGCAACTGTGTTATAAGGTTTTATGGAAATCAGATAAAGTGGCCTACGGGAGCCTAGTGTAGATGCTGGTATATATATTCTTATCTATATTGTGTTCCTGCCATCATTACCAGAACATCCCCCAGCAAGACCACAATGCCTGTGGGTGGGTAAAGGGCATGGAGAAGAACCATTCTAGAAACAGCTGCAAGGAACAGCATCTGCTTTCTTGCATGTGAGCAACCACTTACTTCTACAGTAGAAGTCTATTGACTGTGACTGTTAGCACATTACCTCAGTCTTTACAGTGAACGCTCGTACCACCAGTGTATAAATAAAGGAGAGTACAGACTCAGTCACAGGCCAGCTACCAGCTATTCAGACTACTTCAGACTTTACTGTTCTGACTTCTGGTGCATGGTGTGCTGTGCTCTTAGAAGCTCAATGTGCCAGGAAGATTGGCTGCCAGCTCATGCCTGCATTTTCTCCTACAAGTTCCTGCTATGTCCAGTATTGTCCTGGGTATTGGAAGTACAATATAAAAAAAGACAGTCTTGTCTCCAGGGTCTCATATTCCAGTGGTATGCATCTATTTGGAGAGAGAACTTTAATAAAAGAACTATTAGGCTTGGCTGTTTTTTAATGTCAAGGGACATCTTTCCACTTGAGAACTTTTTTCAAAAAGCTGATTACTTGGGGAATTAAAGCAATGACTCAGCCTTTAACTGTGTGAACTATTTTTGCAGAGAGCCCAAGTTCGATTCCCAGCACCCACATTGGGCAGCTCACAGCTTCTTGTAACTCAAGCTCCAAAGAATCTAACACCGGCTTCTTGCTTCTGGGGACACATGTACTCCTATGCATATATACTGACACACAAACACAGGCACCTGCATAAATTAAAAAATAATACTAGTAACCCTTTTAAGTGGATTGTTTTAATAATGAAAGCTAATGGCAGTTAGAACAAGTATGGCCCCATGTGGCCAGTGCCCTGGGAAGAGAGACGTGGAAGGAATGCTGTTGTTGGGAAGCACTGGCACCATAGCCCTAGAATTACCCTTCACGGCTCCCAAGCTTTCACTAAGATACTTGTTTTACAGAAAGTCAGACTAAAGTGATTCAGGTGGTATATAAATTAAGATCAGTGAAATCCTTCCCTCCTCTCTCTGACACAGCTGATTCTGCCTTTCGAGGGTTTGTCTATTAGTCTATTGTTTGTTCCAGTACCTACATAACCATAACGTGTGTGTGTGTGTGTGTGTGTGTGTGTGTGTGTGTGTGTGTGTGTGTTTTGCATGTATATGGGCACGTGGGGGAGCACAAGATTGAAGTTGGGAATCGTCCTTGATTGCGCTTACAGAATCTCTCTGTCAAATCCAGAGCGCACAGATGTGGCTAGCCTTGCCAATCATTTTTACTCTTTGGA
Source organism: Rhabdomys pumilio (assembly GCA_030674055.1). Classification (NCBI taxonomy): domain Eukaryota; kingdom Metazoa; phylum Chordata; class Mammalia; order Rodentia; family Muridae; genus Rhabdomys; species Rhabdomys pumilio. The sequence continues at coordinate 34,403,146 of JANHMN010000014.1, forward strand.
GTGCCATTGATGTGGGTTTATGGACATCTGAACTCTGGGTTTCATGCTTATGTAACTACTGAGCCATCTCTCCAGGTTCCCAAGATTTTTTTTTTTTCTTAAAAAGGCTATATTGGACTACACAGCTGGTTCAGCTTGTATTGCTTCTCAGAGGACCTGAGTTCAATTCCCAACACCCACATTAGGTACCCACAACCACTGTAGAAGCTCATGGGGATCCTGGGGTGCCAGCACTCACATGCACCTGCAAACAAACATACATATATATATATAAATAATGCATCTTTTTTTAAGGGGGCTGTCTTAATTCTTGAGCCAGTTGAGTAGGTGGAGACTGGAATGCCTTGAAATGTTGTCATTGAAGCCAGCTACTTTTTGATGTGAAAATGGGATTCCTTGATTTGTTCTTTCTCTTCCCACACAAGAGTGGGACACAACCCCAGGGGAAACTGGATTCTAGCCAAAGCTGGGCACTAGAGCTTCTTGAACTAAAGAGGAAGGACTTGGAGTCTCCTGAATAGTAAGCTTCCACAGAGGTTTGAGAGACCTGGGACCAATTTGCATAAGCCTCTAGCTCTGAAAGCCTAGCCACTATCTTTCCTGACAGGGAGAACTTGTCAGTTTAGAACTGACCTTAAGGTTTCTCACAGGTTGTTATTTGCTTCTCAACCAGATTTACGAATCTCAAATTTATAAACCACTTCTGCTGCTTCAGCCCATTCTAAGACTCATCCAGAAAAATCCAAAATGTCCCCTAGTTCCAAGTGTCAGACATCCTTGCCATGCCACCAAACTTAAAAGTCACCTAGATTTCTTTTTCTAATCTGTTTTCCTAGCTTTTGATTTATTTCTATCTAAAATGAATAGGTCTGTTGCTACAATTCCTTTTGTGTTGAATTGTTTGGCTGTAACTTAAGTGGCGGAGACAATTTGCAAGCTGTGGAATCTGCTTTGCTTGGATCCAGCAGCTGGCTGCCTTCAGCCTCTTGGAGCTTTTTATTGCATGGACTGGGAGGATGGGAACAGCAATAGAAGAAAGCAGCCTGCTTGGTTTAATAGTCTGTTTGTTTGCTAATTCCAGTAATAGCTTTGGACAGCTATTTGAACAGCTGCTTTTAAATGCTCTTTTGTTTTACATTTAAGTTTGTAAAGCTGGTCCTTAGTCCTCCTTGTCTACTCTTCAACTAGTGTTCCTTCCTTACTAAATATCGTTTAGTATGTTCTACTCCTGGCCTACGCATGCTTTGATGATAAAAGCTAATTCATTAAAGAAAGAATTTTTAAAATTTTGCAGGTCAAACCAAAAGTGGATTATACTTTCCTGTTGTCTTTGGTATTATACTTACTTTTTTAATTTGACAAATGTTACCTTTTGAAATTAAGTTAGAATTTTGGTCATGTTAAAACCACAGTTTATATTAGCCTCCCAGGTCTTCTAACAAGTAGTTTAGCCTACATACTCCGGACAAGTTTTTAAAAAATAAAAATTAGATGGAATAATTTAATCAGATTTATATATGTGCGTGTGTGTGTGTGTGTGTGTGTGTGTCTGTGTCTGTGTGTGTGTGTGTGTGTTACTACATTCTGTGAAAATTAGAACATATACAAACACTACAAAATAAAAAGATAAATTTGGACTATTTGTCATCCTTGCTTAAGTAGACTTACCGTGACTTCTTGTATTGAGTGAGCATCTGATTCTGTGTTTACATACAGGTGAGAGACCTATGCATTGCTTATATGCTGGTGACATTGACCTATCTCTATATTGGTGTCCTGGTTTTTGCCTCATTTCCTTCACCTCCATTACCCAAAGACTGTATTGAGCAGGTAAGGCACAGTGTATGGCCATGTGACGTCGTCTATGTAGCAGACAGAACAATACAGGAGCAAGGCCAGTCAGTCCTGGTCTGAGTATCATCTCTGCCTTTCCCGTCCTTCCCAGGTTTCTACTTTCTTTTGCATGAAGTAACATAATACACACATGCTCCATTTGGTTTGTACGTGAACTCTGGAGTAAGGTTCTGCATATTTGGCAGTTATAATGCCGTGTATGTATTCCTCTTAGAATAGACCACTGTTTCTGGTGTTCATAAGGATTTCTAAAACCTCCACGGAAACTCCACTGAGGTCTCTGGTTTTCCAAAGCTTAGCTGTAGAAATGCCCTGGATGAACCAGTTTTAATTCATCAGTCTTTAAGGACAGCTTAGGGACTGAGTAACAAGGAGTATAAAACAAAGACAGACTATTTAGCTATTAAAAAGTGTGAGCCAGAAACAGGAAGAGAGAAGTCCTTCGGTAAAAAGTTGTAGTGAAATTTAGAAATAGTAACATCTTATTATTAAAGAATTTCTTGTGAAAAGCAGCGTTTCATAGGTGACTTTCTGGTCAGAGGAAACCCTCTAGGAGTTCAGTAGTGGTGCTTTAAGCCAGTTACAAGGTGTATTTCAGCACCGTTGATAAGTGTTCTCTACAAGGAGACAGAGGCTGTCCTGTGTGGTAGCTGGAAATGTTCTCTCTGTGGCAACCAAGCGTTTGCAGAAAATTTCTCTGATTCCTAAGTCCACATAAAGCTCCTCCCCAGGGAATAGGAATATTTGTGGTATTCATAATTGAGAGGAAAAGTATAATTCTCAATTAACTTTTTTAAATACCCAGCTGAAATGAAGAAAGCAAGTCTAAGTGTAAAAGTAAATCCCTCCTGCTTAGTGCTACACTGCAAGAGCTGATGGCACTAGGAGTCAGATGCACACTCACCAGGCACAGGTGACAGACACATGCTCACCACGCACAGGTGACAGATGCACACTGAACTATGCACAAGTGACAGATACACACTCCCCACGCACAGGTGACAGACACACACTCCCCATGCACACTCTTTGAAAGTGCTGCAGTGTCAAAGGAAGAAAAGCCAGAGAGCTATAGCAAGATACAGTGCCATCGAATTTAATTTACCATTTAAGTAAATTAGGAACAGATTTGTTTATTGTGTTTGAACTTTATAGAGCTGTGTTTCTTGGTCTGTCTATTGTGAAGGACAGAGTTTTTAAATTATTCTAATGTAGAGTAATTTTCAGATCAGAACATTTATAAAATAGAATATGCCAGTGTCAATTTTTTAATCAGTTTCTAACTATGTAATTTTGGTTTCTGTACTCACCTCTTGACAAATAGTTAGCAAACAGTTTGTAGACTGGCATCAGTTCATAAATCACTATTTGGGAATTGTCTTTGTACAAAATAAGCAGAAAATTTTGTGAACTTAAATGTACTGCATTGAGTGTTGACACGACTTCCTTGTCTTTCTTGGATTAGAACTTCTTAGACAACTTCCCTAGCAGTGACATCCTGTCCTTCATTGCAAGGATATTCCTGCTGTTCCAGATGATGACTGTGTACCCACTCTTAGGCTACTTGGCTCGTGTCCAGCTCTTGGGCCATATCTTCGGTGACATTTATCCTAGGTAAGGGTTCTTCTCTAGACCTGCAGGATGTGCCAAGCAACAAATGACTGTGCAGACAGGTCAGTTTCAAGTGCGACTGGTCCTTCTGCTATATGAAAAAAAACTGCCTAATGAGAATGGTTACTAAGGATAGATCACAGTGTCTCTTTCCCAGAAGAGCTTTAAATAGAGAAGCCACTCCCTTGCCTGGGACAATTTGATGTCCATTCCTTCCAGGAGAGTCAATTAGCTCGGATGTCTATTATATTTATGTAAAGATTTAACTGCTAGTAAGAGCAAATTGCTAAGAAGTTCATAGCACTTAGAACCTATGTAGGAGTGTGCTAATAAGAACCAATACTTTTAATTATTGGATATTAACACATATATGTTTATTAATAGCTGTATATTTTCATAGAAATGTTCAGTATTTAGTGTTGAAGGTCACACATAGAATGAATATAATTTCTTACATAATTAAGACAAGTTTAACTTCCTACGGGAATTTTAGCTTCTTAATGAGCATGGAGGAATTGTGGATCCTTTTGAAAAAGATCTGTTAAGGTAGTTACCCTTATCCAGTAGAAATGTCCACAGGGCATCATGTTTCAGACTTTCCTGTGACAAGCACACACTGTCATTTGCCCTACAATTGCATGCTCCACAGACAGTGCATGTTTTTTTGGACTCAAGACTTCTTTATACTCAGACATTTTATTGAAGATTACCAGGAGTTTTCATTTGCAAAGACACATCTATCAATCTTTAATGTAAAAAATTAAAACTGATAATTTTAAGTTATCTGTTGATTCCTTTAAAAATCAATAAGTCCAAACATAGAGAAAAAAAAATCAGTCCACAAATTATTAAGTCCAAACACAGAGGCACACACCTGTAATCCCACCCACAGGAGACTCTCTGGTGTGAGACCTATTTGGAAAATATATGCAGCCCTCTTGAGACCCTGACACTCAAAAACTATAGTAAAACCTATAAAAACCTGTTAACATGAATAATATCTTTATGAAAAACAACTAATTCCATAACCAAATGGTTTTATAGCTATAAACTCTTTAATTCTGCCTTCCTTATTGACAGTTGAACTCTTGTGTTTCTGTATTATCTGTTATACTGTTATTTTATGTGAAGAAAATTCATCCTTGTGTAGATGTATTATTGGAAAAGAAGTTCTTTTTATAGCCTTGTCAGGTAACTATAAATGTGCATCATTGGTACAGTGAAAAAATGTGACACAGTGTAGTTCCTTGCTCCAGTTGTACAGTCAGAAACTTGGTTGCCTTAAAGTCCACTGGGCTCCCTGGTTCTTTGCTTCTCTGCTCCTGAATGATTGTGTGACATGATGTTTGGTTAATATTGATCCACAGGGTTCTGTAGGTCTCTCAGTTGTTCACACATTTCTTTATATATCACTAAAACTCACATCCACTAATATCACCACCAACTTCATCTAAAAATATCTTTAAATTTTGGGAAATTATCAAACTCAAAGTAGCAAATGCCAGGTTCTCTGAAATCCTAGTTTTTATCGAAAACTCAATTGTTATTGTCAGGAACAAATACTGTCTGTTGTTTTTCTTAAATGCAAAGCTCATCAACATTCACTTAAAGGAAATGTCAGTCCATCACCAAGTGTTGATGCCTGCTGTTTGGGCTGCATTTCAAAGACTGTCGGATTGGTCTAGCTACACTGCACAACTGCTTTTCCTCAAGACATCCATGTACTTGGGTGTGCAGGTGTGCCTGATTGCTTCCAGTGTGAACACACAGAATATTAAAATGATATATACTCCACGTATGAGACTCAATAAGCTAAGCCTTGCTCCTTGCACCCCTTGGGTACTGGAAATCAAACCAGTTGAGCATATTAGGTAAATGTGGTCCACTGAACTGTATCCCCTGCCCTCTCACAGACATAGCTAATAAATATTTTTTTCTTGTTTTTGTTTTCTGTTGAAAGTGTTGGCGGTGAGAACTCCATCCTAGAATACAGATGCCTTTGCCCTTATGTGTTGCTTTAAATTCATGTGGTGTCTTGCACTGTTATGAGAACACTGTTTACCTTAAAGTCTTCCTGAGACAGAATCCATGGTCACACTTGGAGAAACAGCCACTGCTTTGGAAAATTAACCAAAGTTTTTCTTTTAATAAAACAACAAAAGTACAGAACGTTGAAGACTGAAATTCTGGGTGAATAATAAAATCTTGATACCTACTATCTCTGTCCTTTATCAAGATATATGCTAATCACCTATAGCATAAATAATTTTCCTTACTTTTTCAGACATTGACAATATTCTTCCCCATATCTTCCTACCCTCCACTTTTTTTCTTTAGGTTTTCTTGTTGAGTGAAAATTCAGCTAGTTTCTTTCCAAATTGTTTAGGTAGTTCTTGGTTATCTACATAAATAATATTATTTTAAATAATTTTTCTGTGTTCTGTCAAATAACCTGTTGATTTTCTTCTGCAATTTTCTTATTTTTCTATAAGTACCTTAATAGGTTTCTTTATGGTTCTGTTTCTCAAGATATTCCAAATAAAATTATATATAGAATGTGTACTCTGGTGCACAGTACTAGTTTGCACTTACGGGATTTGCCTTTGTATATAATTAGATAAAAAGGCCAATTTCACTGTCTCATTATCAGCACTGAGTAGTGTATTTCATAGTTTTGCTGGAAGATTAAAGACAAACATTTTAAAGAGGTTAAGAATGAATTTTATTCTCCTTAAAAATTGATTATAACTTACCTGTTTTATATCTTTTCTTTCATATAAACTCTCTTCTGTCTTCCAGCATTTTCCATGTGCTGATTCTTAACTTAATTATTGTGGGAGCTGGAGTGACGATGGCCTGTTTCTACCCAAACATAGGAGGGATCATAAGGTACACTTCTTTGAATCATGCTCTGGTATCATCGTTGCTGTTGTTTTTTTAATTGAATGAATTTTCTGTCAGTGTTTAAGACTGGTAGTGTTCAAGTATACGCTCTGGTGTTTGTTAGGGTGCTCATTAAATTTCATTGTTGCTGATCTCTGGTACAGAAGGGACTTGTGGGATCGAGTGTTCTGTGGAGTCTGTGGAAGAGAGTATTCTGTGGAGCCTATCGGGGAGAGTGTTCTGTAGAGCCTATGGGGGAAGAGTGTTTTGTGATGCCTGTGGGGGAGAGTGTTCTGTGGAGCCTGTAGAAGTGCTTTGTGGTACCTGTTGGGGAGAGTGTTCTGTCTGTGGAGCCTGTGGGGAAAGTGTTCTGTGGTGCCTGTGGGGAGAGTGTTGTGTGGAGCCTGTGGAATACAATGAGCTTTAAAGTTCCTGTTAAAGTATTCCTTGAGAAAATGGAGAAATGCCTGCTTCTCTGTCACAAACTCATTTAAGGATTTTTGTCTTCTTTAATAATTACACTGAATGTCACAGACAAATTCATCTTTTCTCATTCATAAACATATGCTCACAAACTATTAAATGACTTAATAGAGGTGAAAAACTGAGTCCGGGGTTGTGGCTCATTTGGTAAAGTGCTTCAGCCCTAGGCTCCACCCCAGCACCTCCTAAGCCAGTATGGTGTTTGCAGTACCCCCACTTAGGAAGCAGAGGCAAGAGAACCAGAAGTTCAAGAACATCCTCAGCTATGTATCAAGTTCAAGGCCAGCTTGGTCGACATGAGATCCTTTCTCAAAAAAGATCAAGATGAAAGCCTGTCTCAGATTTCTAAGATTTAAGGAATGAATAAAAACTCTTTACCATGCAGATATATAAGGAAGAAATAGTAATTTTATTAATTTAAACGAAACAAGTTTTAAACTTTTATGTCAGTAACAAATGTCAAATTTTGTTTCAAAATGGGACCGAGTACAGTTTAACTCATACTGTATTTACTTAATTATAAAGCATCAGAGATGCAGTAAGGCGATTTAAGCAGAACGTTTTCTTTTGCAGGTATTCAGGAGCAGCATGCGGCCTGGCTTTCGTGTTCATATACCCTTCTCTCATCTATATAATCTCCCTGCACCGAGAGGAGCGTCTGACGTGGCCTAAGTTGGTGTTTCATGTTATCATCATCATTTTGGGCCTGGCGAACCTGATTGCTCAGTTTTTCATGTGAAAACTGTCTTCTCAAGATTTCTCATGGTATTCTGAACCTTGGCAACGGTTCTGCATAAAAGAACTTGAAAATGCTGTCATTGCTATAATTCTAAGTGTTCTTCTAAGATAATTGGAAGCAAGGGAAATGATGGTCTCTCATAAGTATTTTTGTACTCAAGCTGGGTGGGAGTAAGTACTAAGGCTGATTTTTCTCCGTGACCTTTGTTCCCATGTATCCAAGTAGAAATGTGGGGGGAATGACACTGATTTTTCTGTTGATAAGTTAGGTGGGTTTGTTTCACCCACAGCAAGGAATCTCAGGGGACTTGGGTCAGGGCATGCAGCCAGACCCTGTGTGTGCTTCTGTGTGTGTTCTTCCACCTTCTTACTTGCTGGGCCATCTCTACAGTTTGTCCAAACCTCCACTGTCTCCAACAGTAAAACAAATACCTCATTTTAAAAGAAGTTTCCATGGCATCATTATTAATGGGATGAATTTTAACTCAATACTTACTTAATCTGAAGAACAAAAACCTTTAAATAGTGTTAGTCCATCGAAACTGTGTGTAAAATAGGGCCAGTGGGATAGTTGTATGTGAGGGAACACTTAGGTGACAGGGTAAGAAGATCTGGAGGTTAAGGTCTTCCTCAGTTTCACAGCTAGTTTGTCTCTTGGGGGGGATGGGTTGTTTGTTTGTTTTTGTTTTGTTTTGTTTTGTTTTTCCTTGAGAAAGGCTTTCTTTATGAATCCCTGGCTGTCCTGAAACTCGATCTAGGGACATAGCTGGTTATGGCCAGTTTGAAACCAGCCTGGCTATATAAAGCCTTGTCTCAAGAGACTAAAAGAAAAGAGAGAAAACCAAAAGAAATTAGGTGTCAGATCAACTTGTGCAGAGTCTGTTGCTATCTGACTCTTAATTCTAATCCAGTCCCAGAGACTTAGACTAAGGTTGCAATTTCCAAGCCAGATCTCACACCTGAACAAAAGCAATTGGCCTTGCATCTTGCCCTGAGAACTGCATGGACTGCATGAAGCCCAGAGGAGAAGTGCACATGGAGGTGGGTATATGAGGCTCCTCAGAAGAGAAAGGAATAGTCAGGAAGGGTAGGACTGCCCAGTGTACCCTGAGTCATCCTGGTTCAGGTGTCACCTCCAGGAGCCCACACCATCTACCTGCTCCTGTAACAGGAAGGGAAGAGTTAGGTCTTGCAAGAAAAGCTTCTGAAAAGAAGATGGAGAAATCCAGATTCTTAGAGTTACCACTCTTGCCATCTTCATTCTGAAAAAAAGCTAAAGCAGAATCTAGATCTGTCTGTCTTGTGTGGGACACAGTCTGTGGTCTCCCCACAACTACAGGCATTTAGATTTCTCTAATTTTCACTACATTGTTTAAAATGTATCGTGTGTTTATAAGGAGCTATAATTTCTGACACTTGCTAAAGTCTTATGAAAACTGTCAAGCAAATGCACAAATAGAATAATACAGAAAACGCCCAGTCCACCCATCCCTAGGCTTAGTAATTATAGGATTAGCTGAATTTTTTTCACCTGCTTTCTCCCGCTTTTTCTTTTCTACTGACATATTTTAAAACCTGTCTCAGACGTTATGTCACTTCATTTCTATAAACCTTAATATTCAGCTAATAGCTCAAACTTTGAACCCAGTTACATTTATCATGGAGCTAGTCTCAAAGGCTCTGGCTTGCACAGACGGCCGTAGATGTTGGCTTGCAAGGGAAGCCATGCTTGAGAAACCCGGGAACTTCATGACTGCAGAGTCCTTCTGTTAAGGGACATTTGAGTCAGAGCTGGGTGTTATAAGAGACGTCCCTGACTTAATCTCACTATGTTCTTGGTAGTTTCTTTTGTCTTTGAGAACTTTAGAGACAATTTTCACTCTTTTTTTTCTCCCCAAAGATGGTCTTGGATGTGTTAACACTTTAAGCTTTAACAATGAAGGATAATTGGATGCAGTTTTGCCCATTTCATAGACAAAAGATAAAAGAAATACAGCAAAGGATGCTACCCTCCTGATGAAAAAGTAATAGAGATTTATACTTTCGTTTTCTTAAGAACACTTAACAATTTAGACCTCCTCCTGATGTCCTGTTAGACAAGCCAGTGACTGTCTCCTTACGTTTCTGTGTTTTCCCATGAGACTCCCTTGGCCTGTCACTTGGCTTAGTCAGAGAACTCTGTGTGAGTGTGTGTGTCCTGTCTCGTGTGAGAACGGTAAAGTAGGAACCCACATGTAGCCATCTTCCCCTTCATCTCTCTGCTCTCATCTCTGAACTTTCTAATTAAGCCACTTTGCCCTTCTCGCTCTGCCGGGGCTGGCCTTCGAGGCTGGCCTTCAGACTGAGCTTCTTTCACACACACCTGAGGACACTGAAATCTAAAATGAGCTGTTTAGCGAGATCCACCTTAGAAATCCTATGGATGAACTTGAGCTGTGCTAATATTAAAGCTGGAAAGGGAAAATAGAGGTAAATTGTATACCTGTGGACGTGGACAGTTGTGCCAAGTCATTGGCATCAGCGCACGCCAAAGATGTGTTTGGAATGAGGCATACGTAATTGTACCCCTTGGAAGAGGCTGTCTTAAAGGGAAGTGCTTCGTTTACATTAAATGTGTCTTAGAAATGTTCCTCCACTACTCACTGTAACTGTGGGCTCCTCTGCTTCTACTTGAAACCTACCAAGGAAATGTTTGATGTGTGTTTTTAATTATCATTCCCTTAAGTGTTCTGTTTAAATAATTCAATAGCCAGCAATGCACATGACTTTGGAGAAGCTAAAGGCATGTAAGACAGAATGCATGCCCTAAAGGAGCTTTTTTTCTTTAAACTAATGAAGAAAGAGAGTGCTCGCTCACTCGCTAGCTAGCTCGACAGTGCCAGTGCACAAAGCAGTTAACTAAGCACTGTGAGAGCAGCATCAAACCCTTGAGGGCGGGGCCATGGCAGAGGAAAAGGGGTTCCTCAGAAGCAGAGGGCCCATTGTCACGTCCCTGCTGTTCCCCTGGACTGCACTCACTGTGCTCACCAGCTAGTAGAAATATGTTACATGTATTTGCTTCTCTGAATTTGCAGATGTCCTCTAAAACATATTTTGTGACATTTAGTTGCTTCCTTGTGCTGTTGTTCTTTCTTCTTTATTTACCCTGGAGTATTTATTTCCTATGGCTCTTGGACAGAAAGCATAATTGCTTAATGTGGAATGTAATTAGTAAGACAGTGGGTGCTACAGACATTTATAAAGTTTCCAAAATTTTAATTTCTTTAAATATCATGAATCTTAAAAATGTCAAATGTTTACATTCATTGATGTAATAGTGTTTTGTTTCATTTTCTTTCTGTTACTGTGATAAAATACTATGACTAAAAGCAAGAGTTTATTTTGGCTTACAGTTCCAAAGAGAGAGTCCATAATGCCCAGGAAGGCATGGGAGTGGCACCAAAGCAGGACTGGCAGGTCACATTTCATCTGCACACAGGAGAACAAGAGTGTGAGTGTCCAGTGTGGTGAGTCTGTAAACTCACAGCCCACCCCTAGTGGCAACTCCTCTAGTAGCGCTTCATTTCCTGAGAGCTCTGTAACCTCCCCAAACAATGGGTCCCCAGTCCAGCCGCGGCCCAAGTGTTCTGACACATAAGCGCATGAGGAATTTCTCACCAAAACCCCCACAGTTGATAGCTGCAGGGAGTATTATCCTGCATGTTTCCCTTACATGGTATTGATGTGTTGCTTTTTAGAAGTTGGTGGTGATTTGGGTTTTGTGTTTAACTCAACTTCACACCAACTTGAATGCCCCAAAACAAATCCTAGTCTAGTTGGTGTGTAACAGTAGCATGCTACCCGTCTGATACACAGTGAAGTGTCCCTCATCACACACCCTGACCTGGCTGGCCCAGTGTAGTCTGGCAGTCACTTTGACAGGAGCCTCAGAATCCAAACAGTATTCTCTGGTATGTTATTTGTCTTTTTATTAAAAAAAAAAAAAAAAAAAAAAAAAGGAGTCAGAATTATTTTGAAGGAAAGTATCTCTGGGATTTTGTTAGTGGACTTGGCTAGGAAACCCCATTGCTTCCTAACACTGGCGCTGGCTGAGGCAGCTGGGCTCCATTCTTTGCAGGGCTGAATTTCTCAAGTGACTATGCCCTTGTCTCCTGTCAGGCTATAAGGGACCTTCTTGAATGTCCCGATCTTCTGGAAAGAAGATCACATTAACAGGGACCTAGGGGACCACCCCTATAAACCAGTCTGCTCTCTCCCTCTAAGAACGTTTTTCATGACTGTGGCACTTTAGTTAAGTATCACCCAGTTTCTGGCCAAAAGCCTTGGAAAAGTCATAATTTTTCAGAACCTTTAACGCTAATAAATAACACTAATTTTCTGGCTTCTTTAAGTAAAATTACTTTTTTCCTACCAAATATTATTTTTTTCTTGATTTCCCAACTGTTGTGAAAATGTAAAATAAGACTTTTAAAAGTTTAAAATGGTGTAGTGTTTATCACAGATTGTGCCTTATGGTCCCAGCGCAGGACTGAGCTGCACCACTCGCTCCAGTACCCCACCCCCACCACTCCAATACCCCACCCCCAGTCCCCATCAGTCCAGTAATATTTAGTCATAGCAGGCCTCAGCATACATTTGTTTGATTAACTAGTCAGAATTCCACTTAAATAGAAAGTAATATCAGATGCTATTCTATTATCTAGGGTTTTCTTACATACTCCTCCCCCCAAATAATGTGGGGGCTAGAGGTCTAGCTTAGTGGTACAGCATTTGCCTCAAAAGTACGAGGTCCCAGGTGTAATCCCCAGTATCCCCCAGGGGGGAGAAAAAGGAGCAGTCAGGTTCGGGATTGATCACTCAGTACTTAAGTACTTACTAGATGCCTGACCTTGTGTTAACCGATTAGCTGCTGTGGTGAACAGGCAAGTGTGGCCCCGACAGTGGAGCATCTTTTGTCCATTCTTCTGACCCAGCAACTGAGTCACCTTCCTTCAGTGCCACTGAAGTTCCAGGCTCCTGCCCCCTTGGCTCTCTGTCTCTGATGAGCACTATGGCAGGTGATCTGAAGGGCTGAGTGTGGCAGCCAAATGTGCTAAGTAAGCAGGACTTCCTGGAGGGAGTTGTGGCTTTCAGTGTAAAACTCCTCCACATCCTAGGTTAATTGTGGCACTTGAGTGTTTGTACAAAACCAGAAGGTCCCACAGAAGAACAAATACAGGATAGGCTTCCAGGTGAGTCACTACGTCGTTGCTTTATTATTTATAAACAACTTCTTTCTAAGTGGTGTCTAAGATAAATGTGGCAAAGAAGATTTGTAGGAATATGTGTACACATACCTTCTAATAGATATCTTTTAAGATAAATACCTTTGAATACACTGTTTTTGTTATTGAGACTCTTGCACGTACTCCTGGCTTTGAACGCACTATGTAGCCAGTGATGGCCCTGAGCTTTGCATCTCTTTCCTCCACCTCCCATAACCAGGAGCACAGGGAGGGCCCCACCATGCCCCGCTGAGGACTTTTGGTTACAAGGACAGGTCCAGGTTTTGTGCTGGCTGTCATCTACACAGTTTGGAGTTACCCCTTTAAGGAAAAACACAGAATCTGGAGCCTGAGATAGGAAGCGGCGCATACAAATGAGGAGCCCTGATTCAGCTGTCTTAGCTTTAAGATTAGATCAGGCACAGGCTGTTTGGACAGCCAGGAAATAGAAGAAACTGGAGGAAGAGTAATGGGCACCATGCCTGAGTTTCTCTGTGACCTGGAGAGCTACTTTTACCAAACCTGAGCTTTTATTTCTGGAAGGGCCAGATTAGTTGCCAATCTAGTAACAGTTAATTTGGGATCCAAATAAGGTATCTTTCTTTTTCAGGTTGGAGTGTTTGTGCCTGGGAATAAGTCTTACAAGCTATTACTTTTTCTTTTTAACTGTTTGTTTTGTGTTGTTTTGAGACGAAGTCTGATTGTGTACCCGTCTGGCCTCAAATTTGTGGCACTCCTCCTGCCTGTCTCCAGAGAGCTGGGATTGCAGGCCTGTGCCACCACACCTAGGTTTTGTTTTGTTTTTTAATCTTTACAGAGATAATAAATACCGTTCAAAAAAATACTTATTTGCAAACAATGGCTCCCCTTTATCTGAGGGATGAGAAACTTACAGAGGCTCTTGGTGTAGGAAAACAACTTTTAAGACAACATTTAAGTAGGTAACATTTGTCTGTTTATGTTCTGTCTACACCAGTAAAGAATGTTTCTATTAAAGATACACTTTAAAGGACTACCTGCTTTAGAAAATAAATAGGAACTGTATGTCTTTCTTTGAAGAGAAGAAACTAAAATTTGATTCAAATAAATAATCTTTCTCATCAGTGCCATATGTGCTCAGAGCCCAGGCCAGTGCTGGAGACATGGACTGATGGTCCTCACTTTGGAAACTAAAGACGGTATCACTTTTCCCAGTGCCGCTAGAACTCAACTTAGCCTGAGATTGACTGTGCCTCTCCCTGTGAAATCCTTCCCTCCACAGTGGAAAAGTGGGCATGAGCCTTGAAACAGAGAACTACAAATTAGAAGACAGCTCAGGAACAAACAGATAACCGCAGCGTGACCCAGATAAACCTGAGAAGCGCACTGAGTGAGCACAGCCAGGTGTACAAACCACAAACTATCATGTGCTTCTCTTCAGACGGCCTCTCAGGGACGGCAAGAGCATTAAACCAGGCAGTGGAAAGCAGTTGTTTCTAGGGTGGGCATGGAGCGAAGATTACCCATAAATAGCATGGGAGACTTCCTGGAGATGCAGGCCAAGGCTCGTAATATTAGTTACACACTGGACTTTTAACTGAGGCCTGATAGCTGGGATGTGGGCACACTCGCCTCAGCTTTAACGAGGGAAATGAGAAAGCTCAGGGCCAAGAGGAATACGGTGATGCTATTTAAAATAAGTTCACAAGTGTGTGGCAAATGCAAAAAAAAAAAAAAATATGTATGTAAGGTCAGAACTAAATGTGTGAAGTTTGAAACCTTTGTTTAGACATATGCGTGGGGAGGGAGCGTGGGGAGGGAGCATGGAGCTTAACAAATGGGAACACTCATTAGCTCTGGCTGCACCTTTACTCATATCGTCTAGAATGTTGAAATGTGTTGTTTTGTGAGGTAAATGTAATAAATGCTTTTTCTTAAAAAAAAAAAAAAATTAGCTTGTTATCACTTAAAACAATAGATGTGTAGGGTCTTTTTTATATTAGTAGCAAAAAATCTGCCAGACATGGTAATGCATACCTTTGATCCTAGAATCTCTGAGTTTGAGGCCAGCTTGATCTTTGAGTCAAGTTCTAGGCCAACCAAGGCTTCACAGTGAGACAGCATCCCAGAACAAACTGTGGGCCGGTGAGATGGCTCCAGGGTGAAGATGCTTTCGGCTAAGCCTGTGAACCTCAGTTTGATCTCTGGGACCCACCATGGTGGAAGGAGAGCACTGACTCTGGAAGGTTGTTCTCTGAACTCCACCTACATGTTGCTGTGCCAGTGCTTGAGTGTGCACACGCACGCACACACACATATGAAAATTCCATAATTGTGCTTTCAGTGGCTTTTTGTTGGGTGATGGGTTGGGTAGGGTTTGTTTTGTTTTCTTTTCTTTTTTGAAGAAGGAGTGGGAAGGTCTCACTACATAACCAGTTGCCTACGGAATCAGTGGTTATTGGTTAATAAAAATGATAACAATAAGTCATTCTTACCTGTAATCGCACCATTTTAAAGACCAGGGAAGGAGAATTGCTGTAGAAGGAAACCCTGTCTCAAAACAATACTAAGTGACCATCAAATTCTATACCCACCTTTAATATAGATTGGACATTTAACACGTTTCTGGCTTTTTCGTTCAGGCTGCATTACAGAACCCTTTTAGACAGATCTGTGGACTGCAGGGTAGAAGGACCAACCTAGAGAGCAGTGTCTAAATTCTTTAGCTTGCTATCCGAGTCCTGCTTTTATGACAGTTTTTATGCCCACCCAACTTCACTCCAGCCTTGCTCCTTTACTCCATCTGCTTTTCTTGGTATGCTCTTGACCTGGGGTGGCCTTTTCCTCTGTGCCTTTCACATTGTTGCTTATAAATCCTCTTCTTAACTGACTCTCAGATACTCTAAGGTTGCCTTTCCTGTGTTCTCCAGCACTTGATCCAAGCATTTGTCTCCCCAGGACGCAACTCCTTATACAAGGTGCTTATAATGGGTCTCAAGTGAGCCCATGTCCTCCAGGGCCTAGTAGTTAGTCAGGGGCAGGTGTGTAATATTACAGAAATGAGTGAGTGCACTGAGGTTCACCCACTTATGGAAGGTGGTCTGCTAAAAGTCTACTAAGAAGGGCTGGAGAGATCTCACCTTCTATGCACGGAGCTCTGGGTCTGATCCCCTGCACTGATTTAAATGCTAATTATACATCAAAGCAATGTAGAAGCTTCCAAGAAATAGCCAGATGTGTTTGAGTCTCTAGATATCATTCCTAGTTGACAGAATTAATCAGTACATGCAAAACTTAGCAACCCATAAGAGCAAGAAGCAGTTTTTCATTTGTCCAGTGTCTAGGAATCCCCCTAAGGCATATGAATGTCCAAGCCCAATGCTGGAGGGGCACAGCATCTCCTGGGATGGTAGAACCAGTGAGAGCATGTCTGAAGTGCTGATGGCTAAAACACCACATGAGCCAACACTGGGATCAGAACAGGATGCCATAGCTCAGACTCAGCAGGAAACGACACCCTTGCAAAGAATTAGTCAATCCTTGTCCACTGGGTCAACCACCTTCCAGGCCTTAGAGTCATTTACAAAGGAAGCATCCATCCATCCGATCAAGCTCAGGTGACAAGTGGTTTTTCTTGGGATGCTCTGAGCCACCCTTCCCTCTCCCTCCCAGCACCTGTTCTGAGTTTCCCCCAGATAAACAGAGCAGATTCTACCACTTACTTCATGAGAGGGGGTGGGGGGCTAGAGAATTCAATAGAGAAGTTAGAGTAAAGAAAGCCCCAATTCTGCTATCAGGTTAGCATCTTGGTATTCAGATGGAAAATGAAAATTCAGACATGATTCTTGTAATGTGTTGTTAATGTAACAATTATTTTGTCATTTTTATGTTCTATGTATACATAATACATTTTTGTATTGTGTGTATGGGAGCTTATAACTTATACTCATCAGTATAGGGACACATACTTGTCTGAATCCTATATTGTAAATTATCTGCTACATGTGTACTGGTGTACCATATGTGTGTCTAGTGCCTTTGGAGGCCAGAAGAGGGCCCAGAACTGCCATTAGAGACAATTATGAGCTGCCATGTGGTTGCTGGGAATTGAACTCTGGACCTCTGGAAGAGCAGTCAGTGCTCTTAACCACTGAGCCATCTCTCCAGCCCAGTCATTCTTGACTACATAACAAGTTCAAGGTCAGCCTAAGACCTTGATCTTGTCTTGGTAAGAAAGAACAAGGTAAGGGGGGGGGGAAATGATACCAATTTACTAATGTATACTCCTAACAAGTAGGGATACCTTCTTATCTGAATCCTTTTATTTTAAAAAACTAAATAAAGTGTTATCTTCCTGTTTTTCATTTATACATTGATTACAAATGAGGTTGTTTTTTTATTTTTTCCATTTACTAATCTTTAAGGTTTCCTTGAATTGTTGTGCAAAAACCAATTCCAAATTATCTCAAATGGCCTGGTTCCTCTGAATCTTGATTTGAAATCATGCTGAAGATGTATTACATTGTTATTTTAAGTATTTTAAGCATAATTCTCTTGCTTCCTGTGTTTCTGGTGACTTTTTGCCTATTAGCAGAGCATGAATAATGCTTCGTAGTTAATCAGATTTTGCCTGCAGCAAAAAATTGTGTTTCTTATCAAGTTAGCTCAAGGGAATTCCCTGAGAACAAGGCTAAGGTTTGTAGAGGCTTAAGCAGCTCCCAACCCTGACCAACTTGGCTCAGCATAGCACCAAGAACAGCAAAGCCACCTTTACCACAGACCCCAACTGTGGGTCACTCATCTTTCCTACTCTAAATATTTTGGGTTATTATTTTATCCCAGTATCTACACTTGGTCAAGCATAAAGGGCCACGCAGAAAGTATTTACTGATCAAATGAATGAAACTTCTGATTAGAATAAAAAGGTTGTTGAAGGGACTAAGGAGATGCTCGGACTGTGAAGAGATGCACAAGCATGAAGACTGGAGCTTGGGTCTCCGCATGGACACAAGGAGCCAAGCATGGCAGTGAACACCTAGGATCGCAGCACTGAGAGCTGGAGACCGAGAGTCCAGGGGCTTACGGCTCAGCTAGGAGCTCCAGGCTTAGTAAACATTTAAAACTAATAATAATGAGTAATACACAATGATTTTAAAAATGACAGAAGTCACTGGATATTGACCTGTCTCCACACACACATGCACAAATGTTCATGTATACAATCACACATACACACTCAAAAAAAAAAGGTGAAAATCGAATTGCAAACAAATAAATTATGAATGGATGTTTCTGTCTCTGAGCAGGGCCTATCTTGACTTTCAGAGCCATAGAGGAAAGGCCACATGAGGAAAAAAACCTATTCATTTGATTACATGAAAATATTCAGTATTTAATTCTATGGATTAAAGAAAAAAATAGAAACTAGGGTTACTAGGGTTGGGGGTGGAGCTTAAAGATAATGTACTTCCTAGCATGCACAAGCACTAATTTAATCCCCAGCATGTACACACACGTGAGCGCACACACATACACACACAACCAGAAGCTATTTTTTACGAGAAGTTTCAGACAAAACATTAGCTATAACACACACATATATATGAGATGTTAACATGGAAATAAATAAGAAATGATCTAAGATTTTTTCCAGTATATAAATGAGAAAAGAATATAATAAAAACAGAGTTCACAAGTGAGCAAGTACAAATGACTAACGACTATACAATAACAAAGGAAACCCATTGTCTAACAACCGTTATTAACAAAGATACAATTACAGTGCTCATTGCTGACTCCGGCGCAGTGAGCTTGGTATACACTCCTTATTTGGCTCTAGACCTTCAAAGCCAAGTTTATAAAACTCAAAGCTAGGCATATAAACTTGGTTTCCTTCTCTGTGTGTTAACCGTTTCATACCCTCCCTTAGAGCAACACATAACAAAAGCTCTCAGTCCCACTAAAGCAGTGGGAAAGGAACAAAGACCTGAAAACACAACAGATTAAAGTTAAGGTCTTATTCTATTACAAGAAGTGCAAATCTAACTTATCCTGCCAGGTGCTCCCACCAGTAATGTCAGCATTTGAAAGGCTGGAAAATGGCACAAGTTTAAAACAGAATGGGCTCTTTGAGGCCAACCAGGGCTACATAGTGATACCTTGTCTCAAAAGAAGATTATTAACTAAGATTGTTCAACTATGTGTATAGTTCATTAAGAGTCAGTCACCCATGCTTTTGATAAAATAATTTCCAGTGGCCACAGATGAGGAGGTGTTCTGTATTATTGATAGTGCTGGATAGACTTTGCATGTGTGTGTAAACACGTCATACAAATAAATTCCTTTCAAAATCTTTTCATCTTTCAAAACAACTATTGGTTAATCCTCTCTGCAACTTTTCCTTACTAATCACAAACCACAATGTGAATTTCAGCAAACAGTGCCACATCACAAAACATTAGCTTGGCTTCAAGTCTCTGCTGATTTTCTCTGTGTTGAAGACAGATGTTTTTTGTTGAATCCGGACCATGATTTGCATGTGTTGGGACAATGGCCATATTCTTCTGTCCACGCATTGACAACAGCAAGAACTGCCCCAAAGATAAAGGCAGGATTTGGCTCAGTCAGTGTGCAATTCAGCCTGGACTAGTGGTTTTAACTTAAATTGCCAAGTGACCATCTGATGAAGAGCTAGCAGATTTGAAAGTTTCCTTTGAAATTTCCTGAGATTCTCCTTTGAAATTTCCAGGCCACTGGATGAAGTAACTCCAGACTCTAATGAGCGTCAGAGGCCTCTCTGGCTACAAACAAGCCCAAATGACTGGATGGACTCCAGGTCTCGGCGTGGCAGTGTGTCCATGCTCTCCTCTGCCTCCACAAATTTCTTCTGATCGTCACCTTTCTCCATAGTGACCCTGGAAGTTAAAGCTGAGTCAAACATTCCTACCTGCTTCCCACATGGGGAAGCTGGGAGCCCAGAAAACCAAAGCCAATGTTCTACTCACACAACACGGAACTGTGCACTCTCGAGTGGTTTTGTTATGGAAAGTTATTCAAAGTGAAATGAGACTTCCTCTTCCCTTGGTTATCTTTTCTATTTAAAAAGTTAAATCCTGTCTATTTCATCTGCTCCCAGGAGACTACTTGCATTGTTAGTTTGTTCAATCTTTTGACTCCTATAAACTTGGAAGCCCCTCTGATTGGAGCCAGTTCGAGCAGGACTCCAGTCACTGAGTTAGGTGGAGCCTAGAAGCCTCCTCCTGAACTCAGTCTGTATAGAATACTGAGGGAATAGTTGCTGGAAGATTTCAACAATGTGCTATTATATACAGGGTTTATGGAGTGGTCGTTTTCTTGCTTAACTGGGAGAATACTGGCTTTAACACTTAGATGTTTGGCTATTACTTTCCTCAGTAAACCTTCGAGACATATTTATTCCCAGGGTTTCCTTGGGAAAGAAGTCTGATGCATTTTTTGTTGTTGTTGTTGTTTCTGTTTTTGAGACAGGGTCATCATGTAGCCCAAGATAGCTTCAAACTCATATTCTAGCCCAGGGTAACTCTGAACTCCTGATCTTCCTGCCTCCACCTCCCAGGTGCTGGGATTACAGCCATGTGTCACCACATCCAACACATTCCACGATACATATCTCTTGTCATAGAATTGGGATTAAAAAGACTCTTAGGAGCCAGCAGGATGGCACCTGAGTCAGCCTACAAAGCTGATGGCCTGCATTGAATCACTGGAGTTCACATGATGGAAGGAGAGAGCTGACTCAACTTCTCTGACCTCCATATATATGCACACACAAATAAATAAATAAATAAATAAATAAATAAATAAATAAATAAATAAATAGTAGAAACCCTGCTTATTGGAGCCCCTGTTCAGGCGCCAAACTGTAAAAACCCGAGCTGTAAAAGCCCTGAGCTAACTGTAAAGGACCACTCTTGCCCACGTTTGGGGGCCAAACTATAGTGGCCCGCTCTGTTCCGAAGGTCTGGGTTTAGCAAGAGAGAGAGTGGGGGGAAGAAGGGGAAGAGCTGTGAAGAATAGAGACAAGCCAGAGGATCTGTAGTAAAGTCTTCTTTACTGTCTCCACTATACACACACCACTACACCTACTACTACTACACCACACACACACACACACACTACAACAAGGAAATCTTGGGTATTTATAGGCTTTTGCCATGTGCCTTGTAGGCGCGTGGATACCACGTGCCTTGCAGGTGTGGATATGACGTAAGCCTTACAGGCGTGGACAGCACGTGAGCCTTACAGGCATATATGGCGTAGATAGCACGTGGACAACACATGTACTGCATGCCTTGTAGGCGTGGATACCACGTGTTCCTTGTAGCTGGGGGCACTAAACAGCAAAACAAGCTATGTGGGATATCAGAGTGTGCTTCAGCTGTTGTAGGCTATTGAAAACCAAGTCTCATGTCAGGGTATATGGCTTAAGATGGCTGTAAAGCTGATAGCTGCTTTCTAGCCGCTTTTTGCTTAAAGTCGGCTCCCAACAATAAATAAATAAATCATCTTTAAAGATTCGTGTGTGTGTGTGTGTGTGTGTGTGTGTGTGTGTGTGTGTGTATGTGTGTGTGTGTGTGTGTGTGTGTGTGTGTGTGTGTGTGTGTGTGGTTGGTTGGTTTAGTTTGGTTTGGTTTTTATCTTTTAGTGATAGTAATCAAATCCAGAGCCCTGTACAGGCTGAGCATACATTCTACCCTTTAGCTGCACCAAGTCATTGTAGATCTTTCTTTGAAATATTATAGATAAAGAAACTAAATTCACATAAGCACTGGCATGACTCGGAGCCATTTACATGTTGCTGTGTAATACAAATCTATTCCTTTAAAAAGCTGCATAACATTCCATAAGGACAGATCATAACTAATAGCCATTCTTCTTTAGGAAAAACCTTGGTTATTAACCAGTATAACTGTAATCCACAGTTTTCACCATTATAAATAGTGCTTTAACACACCCCTGTCCTTAGATGTGGCTCAATGTCTGAGTATTTACAGGATGAGTGTCAGGTGAGACATCAACACCTTAGTAAAGCTCTTCCTCCAGAGAGATGTCTGTGGTCCATGTTTGTGTCAACCCTGGATATTACCAGCCTTTTCCTTTGGTCTTTTAGGTACTCCTGACTAGAGATTTAGGTCATGGGAGAGCATGTTCCTAAACTGCATAAGGTTTTTGCTTTAGTCTCCAGCACTGGGGTGGAGTAGAAGTTGAGACCCTTTATATTAGTCTATGTGAAACATATTGGTATACATTACATAAGATAGGGACAAAGCCCTGTGTATGTTTATGTATGTGAGTATGTCTTTCTGTGAGTATATGAGTGTATGTGTCTGTGTATGAGTGTATATGTCTCTGTGTCTGTAAAAGTGCTCTATGAGAGTGCCTCTGTGTGAGTACATGTGAGTGGGTGTGTGTATATGTGAGGCTATATGGGAGTGTGTATGAGTGTGTGTGTGTGTGTGAGAGAGACAGACAGACAGACAGACAGACAGACAGACAGACAGACAGAGAGACACAGGCAGAGAGGAGAGAGAGAAAAAAATGTATATGTGTTTAAGATCAGAGGAGAATCACTGTAGGAAGAAATTAAAAAGGCAAAGAAAGCCCCAGGTGTGTAATCCACCCTGCAAAGCATCCCTGCCTGTGACAGTTGGGGACCGTTCCCTGGTGCATTACAGTTGTGTCACATATGAATCTGGAGATTTAACTATCACAGGCATTTATATTTCTCCAGTTTAGATACTAGCTATTTGGAGACAGTCCAAGGGTTTTTAAACTGTAAACATTCCTAGAGTGACTTTTACCTTCTGTATTGACAACAGATCCTTGAAATTTCCCCCTGCAACATGCAACCAGAACACACTGGGCATGCGTCTTCCGTTGCCTTCCTCACCTACAACCTCTAAGGAGCAAAGCAAAATTGTCCTTACAGGGCTAGAGGAATGGCTCAGTGGATAAAGATGCCCCCTGCCAAGTCTGTCTATCTAAGTTGGATCCCTGGGACCCACTTGGCAGAAGGAGAGACCTAACTCTCACAAGTGACACATATGAGCGTGCACATGTGTACAAGATAAAAATGTAAATTTGTAATTAAGTTTCTAGCCCACACACGTGAAGCAGCCAACCACACAAATTTCTCTCCACCTGAGAGTTTTTCAGTGGAATCTTTTGGTCTTACTGTCATTCAGATAAGGTTTGTCACCACAACATGCGATGTGATGCCTCTTTCCTAAATTCCACTCCCGTTTCTGTCCACAACCCCTTTCCAGCCCCCACCCCCCCGCCCCAATGTGGCTCCTACCTATCACAGCTGCCTGGTTGTAGACTTTTCAGCTGCCAGAGCTAAGAGTTCAGATAAACCTCTGTTCAAAAACAAAACAAACAAACAAACAAACAAACAAACCCTACCCAGTCTCAGGTTTTCTGTAACAGCAGCAGAAACAGATTAAAACATAACCCCTTATTGACAGACACCTAGCCAGCTGTGTTAATTAAACATTTCATCACAGTAGACAAAATACTTGAGATTGGCTTTATTTTAGCTCCTGTTTTCAGAAGTCTGGATCCAGGCAGAATGATGCAGCATGGAAGCATGCGGCCGAGGCTACAGTAGACACCAAACAAAGGCAGAAAGGGGCAAGGCAGGATCTATCTATCCTTCAAGGACAACCAGAAATGACCTACTTAATTCAGGTAAGCCCCACCTCTCAGAGTGTCTGAAACTTCACAAAATGGCACCACCACTTGCAGACATACAGACTCCCCAGGAACCTGGGGGGACATTTCAGATAGAAACTTTGAATCAATTACTCTTCCCTAAGCCTCTGGCTTCTCAATGCGGTGCTCTGGCAGCCACAGCCAATCACTCAGAGTAGGCAACAGAGGAGGCCAATCGGCCATTGCTGGTCCAGGACACTTGAGTAAATGTTCCTCAGTGAGAATGGGAGAGCTTGCTTAGAGCACATGCAATTTCAACCTTGTCTGTCAGTGACCTCACCTATATATTTTGAGGCAAAGATTGCTAGAAGTACCCAGGCCACCCAAGGAGAAATACAAGGTGTGTCAAGACATACCTCAAATCCCAGCATTTGAGAGACTGAACCAAGAAGATGGTGAATTTGAAGGTAGCTCCAACTTCATAAGCAGACCATTTTGACTTTTATCAGCATATTTTAATTCTCTATAATATTGTGGTTGGTTGTGTTTTCATTCCTGTATATAATGTATATGGGTCATCTTCACCCTCATTACGGTCTTTTACCCCATCCTGCTGACTCCCCTTCTTCCCAATTAGTCTCCCTCCTATCCCTCCTATTTTCAAGTTTCACACTGTGTGTGTGTGTGTGTGTGTGTGTGTGTGTGTGTGTGTGTCCTTATTAAGGTTAAGTAGGGTTATTTACGTGAACGTTGGTAAAGAGATATTTGCAGGAGCAGATCAGGGTAGTAATTTCAGATTAAAGGCTGGGAGGTTACAAGCAGGGGAGAGAGAAGGTGTCTGGCTGCCCCACCCAGGTCTGCCAGGCACTCACTGTTCTTTAAGGGTTTCTGCAATGGCCTGTGCATAGCAGGAAAAAGATGCTACATGCTGGGTGCCTTCAGGAACAGAACTTCTCTAAAAGTGGGAGCATCACAAAGTGACACTCCAGTGCTATGACACTAACCAAGGGTGCTCTGCAGGTCCCCAGTGTCCCAGTTACCCCAGAGGTAGCCTGCTCACTAGTACATCATCATGAGGGCTATACTGCTTTCCGTTCTCATGCCTACATCCTCATTCCCAGGCTGGGATCTTTTTCATAGAACCTGTTGAGCCCCTGCCCTTGACTCTGACTCTGGTTCTGGAAGGCCTGGCCTAACACGAAGAGGAACTTCACTTCTGTTGGGAGGGTGACATATCCTTCGGAGAACTGACTGTGGCTAACAAGCATAGTCTCTGAAGAGAAACAAGACTTTTCTTGGAACAAAGTGGAGGGTCTATTTTTACATAAGCGAGAGAGCTACAAATGTTGGGGCTGAGATGTGTCAGGTCCAAAAGAAACTCCAGACAAGTGGTTAACTGGTGCCTGTTAGTAGACCAAAGCACATGCTGGCCTCCAGGCTCTCTCAGCATCACAAGTACCTGTTACAGAGCCTTGCTCCTCTCACCTCAGCCTCTACCCTAAACTTCTTCAGCTCCTGGGCTTCCCTTCCCCCACATCTTCATTCCTATATAAACCCACCTTATCCATGTGCTCTCTCTTGGCTCTTTCTTGACTCTCTTGGTCCTCCTTCTCCTTTTCCTCCTCTTCCTCCTCTTCCTCCTCTCTCTCTCTCTCTCTCTCTCTCTCTCTCTCTCTCTCTCTCTCTCTCTCCTCTCCCCTTTCTTACATACACATACATGCATGCACCCCCCCCCTCCTTTGATGGCAGGGTTCAGTCTGCTAGCCATGTTCAGTGCACTACTTTATCTCCCTGCTCTGGACTCTTCCAGATGCCTCTGGCTGTACCTTCCCTCATATCTACAATAAAAACCTTCCCTTCAACCAGACCGTGCAGGGAGTCACGTCCTCACTTTACACAACATGTAGAGGTCAAAAGCCGACTTTGTGACGTCAGTTCTTTCCTTCCACCCTAGGATGGGTCCCAGGAATTAAACTCAGGTTCTTGTGCTTTTAAGGCAAACACTTCATTAACTGGGTAATCTCCCAGATTCTACTTCTGGAAGTAACATTTTTCTGTTGTTTGTTTGTTTGTTTGTTTGTTTGTTTGTTTTAAGACACGGTTTCTCTGTAGCCCTGGCTGTCCTGGAACTAGCTCTATAGACCAGGATGCCTTGAACTGAGAGACTGCCTACCTCTGCCTCCCAAGTGCTCAGTTTTCAATAACATTTTTAGTTAGCAAAACTGAAAGCTGCCAACCACTTTTCAGTGCCCATTTTTGTGACAGAGATTATGAAATTCTAAACTCTGGAAACTGCTCATCACAAACCCACACGAATTTTCCTTCTGTGACCCAGGCATTCTTATCATGCCCTCTGTAAAGCTAGTATGTGACAGACATGCTTTACATGAGGAGGTAATAATTCATGCTTTTGGAGGTACCACTAGAAGCTAGCTAATCCTTATCCCTGGGTGTCCAGTGCCTGTCCTTAGCTCTATCTCTGCCCACCAGGATTTTTCTGGAAAATTCTCAGGCTTGTGCCAGACAGAATCTGGTGCACCTACCCTTGAGACTCCTGAAGGAAAATAAAGCCCACTCCAGGTACCTGGTCCTTGTGACCTTCCTAATGCCCTTAGGAAGATTACACATTGCAACAGAGGCAGCTTTAGTGGTAGTGACTGTCCTTGCTGGTCATGTTTGAGCTCCTTTCTAGTCAGAACTTCACCCTCTTGGGAAGAGTCATTTCCAAGGATCTATGTCACTCTATCCCCCTTATAAATGTCCCTCCAGCAGAGTGTGGTGGCACGTATCTGTCATTCCAGCACTGAAGGCAGCGGCAGTAGGACAGCACAGGGCCAGCCTGGTCTACTTATCAAGCTCTAAACCTTGTCTCAAACAAAACAAAACAAACATTCCTCCAATTATAAAACTGTCATGGTGTATATTCTAATCTCATTTTGCTTGCTGTGATAAAAATACTCCCCCAAAAAAAGCAACTTAGAGAAGAAGAAACTCTCCAGAGCAACTCCAGGTGGCAGTTCATTATTATGGGGAACTCACAGAGGCAGGAGCTTGGGACAGTGGACCACATCACATGCAGTCAGGATAAAGAGAAGCAAATGCAGGCATGCTGCCGGTTTGCTTTGTAGCTGCCTTTCTTCACTCTCATACAGTTCAGGGCTCAGCCTAGGGATTGGTGCTACTTAGAGTGGGCTAAGTCTTCCTACATCAACTAACAATCAAGACCCCCTCCCCCACGGGTCAACCTGATCTAGATAATTCCTCATTAAGATTCTCTTCCCAGATGTGTCTGCAGGGTCGAGTTGACAGTTAAAACTAGCATGAATGACATATTTACAAAAAATTGAAATTCAAAAATCAGAAACACCGTTGGCAATGGAAAGAAACACAGCTCTGAACACAGCAGAAGATGAGAGTGGCTAAGTTGAAGGTGTTCTCACTGAAAGAGATACTAAAAACAGGTAGTGACCCATACCTGTAACCCCAGCACACAATGTGGAGGCAGAAGGAAGAACTGAGAGAGCAAAGCAAACCTCAGCTACAGAGCAAGGCCAAGGCCATCCGGGGACAAGGGATCCTGTCTGAACTAAGCAAACAAACAGAAAAGAACAAAAGGCCCAGGCCACTTTAAAAAGTTAACACAAGTCCAAACACTGTAATGCCTCTTTCTTTCCTGGGCTCCATGAAAACAAATTCATTGGGCATTACTGATAGCTGATGAACCACACCTGGCGGTACACACCTTTAATCCTAGCATAGCCAAGGCAGAGGTGGGTAGCTCTCCATGAGTTTGTGGTCAGCCTGGTCTACATAGTGAGCTCCAGGACAGCCAGGGCTATGTCTCAAAAACATCAAACAAATAAATAGCCAAGGAGGTGGGAGCGTAGTCTTGCCTCTACTTACATGTGCAGATTCTAGCCTGGGAGATGAGGGTGCTGATCTCCGGGTTCTTAGAGAATTATCCCTCCTGAAAGTATCCTTGCTGTCTGCAATCCCATAACTTATATCTAGACTAGGGGCAGGGTACCTGGAAGGAGGGGAGTCAGGGACCCTGTCTTACTTGGTCATCATCGTAGTGAGATATGTATCTATGTATCTTATGTAATATTATGTGTAGCTATTTGCTAGAGTTGCTGTTACAAAACACTACAGACTGGGTGGCTTCCGCAATGGAAACTGATTATTTCCTGATTCTGGTGGCTAGACTTTGGTTGGTAGGTAGGCTTGGGTATTTTCTGAGGATTGTGCATGGATGGGCAGTCTCTCCCTGTGCATAATATGTCTCTGAGTTTAAGTCTCCATTTCTTATCAGGCCTCCAGTTAAAACTGGATCTGGGCCCATCCTGATGACCTTATTTTGAACTTAATTGCCTCTCTAAAGACTCTATTTTTAAATAATATTCAATTCTGAGGACTTTTAGGACCTCGATATGCAAACACTGGGAGACACAATTTTAGCTAAACACTAAGCAACCTGCCTGGCTTTGGTTTCCCCATTAGAGGAGAATGCCGGCCTCGTCCTCCTTAAGAGCTCTTTCAGACCCAGTGTTCCAAGATTTATTCAGCCGTTTGCAGTTGCCAAACCTGGCCCCACCATCCACTTGGCTGCAACTACAAGAATTTTCCCTCCTTGGTCCTGCCAGGCAGCCCCCAGAGCAGGAGGGAGATGCGTGAGGAAACGGTACAAGGGCGGGGTTTCCCTTTAACTTTTCGTTATTTGCACTAGTTCTGTAACAGAACAAACATTCAGAGCAGAGTAAAATGGGGGTCCTGACATCCTAAAACAATGATATGCTTCTTTTCCTAAGGATGAGGTGTCATGTGCTCCAGCTGCAGATGACCAAATCCATCCAGGAGAGCCTCGGTAGTTTGCTCTCTCTGCCAATTTGCAGAATGCTCCCCCAGCTGTCATCCAGCCAGGCTAAGAACAAACTGGAACCGGCCAGCCTCGGTGGTTGAGAAGGCTTAGAGACAAGAGGGGGCGGGGCTTAGAGACGAGCGAGAGGGGGATCCGGAGGGGAAAGAGGACAGGGAGGAGAGGGCATGGGGGAGACAGAGATAGAGGGGATGAAGGAGAAAGGAAGAGGTGGGGGGGAAGGGAGCGGGGAGGCAGGAAGGCAAAGAAAGACAGGAGGAAGGAGGAAGGAAATATCACTGGCCTGGAGAGGTAACCTAGTTTCTTTAAGGGGCCCAGACAGGAAGGGCAAAAGGCCGGGCTCCAGGCCTGACGATCATAGAAATTACGATTTGGTCAGCATCATCTTTAGGAAGAATTTAGAAAAATTGGGGTTTGCTTACCTATAAATAAAAAATATAAAAAAAGAAAAAAAAAAAAAAAAAAAAAAAAAAACCATGGGTTTTTGAAAGCCTAGCCTAAGGACATGAAACCTATATAAGGAAGCAGTGCTGGACTGTAGTTAACCCAAAGCCCAGAGCAGCCCACTTCCTTTCTTTGTGCCTTTTTTTAATTCGTCTCTAAATGTGGAAATGGTAATACCATTGCACTTTGCTCAACTTAAAAATACTTTCTTCTGAACCACCTGACTTGCCCCCACCCCACCCCTCCCCCAACCTCCGTCCTTCTAGCCAGTAAGGAATCTTCCATGGCCACCTGATCTGTCTAGTGGATCTTGCTGGAAGCTTCCAACACTCCAGATGTTGAACGCAGTCAGGGCACAGCTCCACCACTAACCCTGACTGTCCTCCTGTCTCAGGAATGTGCCAAACCTTTATGTTCAAGACTTTTTTATTAGGAGTATCTTGGCTACCTTTTCTCCGAGTCTGGAGAGATTCCCACTTGGGGCTTTCTTCCCAGCTTTTATGATGCTTAGGAGTGAGTCCTGGGTGCTGCTTTCTGGCTCTGAGTATGTCCACGTCTTTCTTTCTCTTCTCACCCTGTGTGGCATGGAGGGAAAAGCCAGCCTTGTGCCCCTGCTCGACCGTACTGGATGTGTGAGTGGGAAAGGGTCTCTGCAAGCAGAAAATGCTTCATTTGTCGTGAGAAACTTTTGTGGTGTTGGTGGGTTGAGTCTATTTATAATACACGCAACAGATTTCTCTAGCTCAGATCCGTATCTCAGCTGGGCTATCCTTGTATCTCTCTCTCTCTCTCTCTCTCTCTCTCTCTCTCTCTCTCTCTCTCTCTCTCCTCAGATGGTTCAACTCAATAACAGGCAACTTTGGGATACTTACTAAACCTGGCATATGGGGAATCATATTTTATTTCTATTTTTAAAAAATAAACAAATCAGATCTCTGGTAGCCCAGGCTAGCCTCAGATTCACTGTGAAGCTGAGAATGCCCCTAACTTGTGGTCCCCCTGCCTCTGCTTCCCAAGTGCTGAGGTTACAGGTATGTGCCATTGCTCTCCCTCTATGCCTAGCTGGGAACCAAACCCCAAGCTCCATGCCTTTTAGGCCAGCACCCTGTCCCCAGAATCATCTCCCAAGCCCCGTTCACTCATTCTAAAGCAAAAATTATCTGTTTCCCCTGAACTAAACACAGAGATTAGTCATAAGGACACCAGGACAGGAACGGCTTCCTGCCTGGGAGGAACTCTGTTCTACTGTCTCCTGGTCCGTGACGGCTTCTGGACTAGGGTTCACTTTAATTTTTTCAATGTGTGATACCGTACTTCCTTTTCAAGGAAGACCTTGACATCCTTGCTAGCACAGAGCATGGATATCTGCCAGATCTGTGACCCCAGCCAGACTTCTAGGCTCCTCTTGCTCCCATCCTTCCTGGTTCTGCCTGGAGCTCTGCGTCGGGAGTGTCTACTGGAATTTAGAAACTCTGTCCACAGGTGATGGTTAGGTCTTCCAGTTCCTGTGGATTTGACGTCACTAAGCCATTGCTCCCGTGGAGGCTCTGCCTCATCACTTCTCTTGAGAATCCACCTCAGCCTAACCAGATCGGCATGGGCTTAGAGCCCAGAGTGTCTAAGAGCGCCTCTGTCACACCGGACAGTAAGACATACAAGAGAATGTTCTGCCGTTTCCCTTAGCCAGTATGGATGACTGAGTTGTCAGAGTGATAACTGGTGGCTGCAGCCCATCTGGGTCCCCTATTTGTAACTACCTGTGGGGCCTTGCCTTCTGTCAGGGTATGAGGACAGAGGAACAGTTTCCTGAGCAGAGGAATAAAAATGAACACTGGGCACAGCCAAAGAAACCATCATAGCAATAGGTCATTCCAAATGCTTAGCCTGTGTGCAACATGGGGAGACAAGCAGATATCCCCCTGTGCATGTTTCATAACTGGTCCTGGGCTCTTCAAGCATCTATGTTGAGCAAGCTAGAGGTGCCATTATAACAACCATCTAAGGAGCTGAGGCAGGAGGATTGAGAGTTCCCTGTCATCCTGAGCTACAGAATGAGACTCCACTGATCCCTCTCCCTTTAAAAAATATCAATGACAAAAAAGAGTCCCCCCAAAAAAACCAGAAAGCTGTTTTAGATAGATGGGAACAACAACAAAAGACACTAAAATGGTAATAATCCCTCACTGGATCCTAGGTGAAAAAAAAAATGTAGTTATAAAGGACTGTGTGTGTGTGTGTGTATGTATGTGTGTGTGTTGCATGTGTGTAAAAAGTGCTAAAAATTAGCAAATATAAATAAAATGTGTATAGCCTGTCTGTGCACTGCTTTCTCTTGTTGGCTGTTTAAAATTTCAAAATAATAAGTTTAGAATACGCCCATGATCCAGAGGTAGGTGAGTGGCTGGTAAAGAATAAACAAACGGTTATGAGTAGTCTGATAGCAGCCAGGGACAGAGTGACAGAAAAAAAAAAAAGCCAGGTAGCAAAGCAGCCACAACAGGAGGACCCTACAGCTTGGAGCCCACCTGGAAGCTTTGTCTTTTGACACCATCTGGTGACCAGGTGTAGTAGCAACATGGAAGTTCCAGGCCCTGTGGCAAGTGAAGAACTATAGTTGTGCCACATGGGCCCTGAGAAGGATCAAGAGGCCAGATGGGGCAGAAGCCAGTAGGAGCTGACTCGTCTGCCTGCTCCCCACAGTGGTGGTGACGCTCATGGGGAGGTGGGTGCCTCACTGGGCTCTGCGGGCCTTCACGGGTTAAATATTGCTCTGTCAGGCTGTGGCAAGTCAGGATCACAGATAGTGGGCTGACCAGGTGGCTCAACAGGTAGGGGTGTGTGTGTGTGTGTGTGTGTGTGTGTGTGTGTGTGTGTGTGTGTGTTAAAAAATAAATGAATGCGAAACATCTTAAGATCCTGCATTGCTAATTTCCATCTGTTTTATCTTCTCAGTCTGCAGTAACTTCTGCCTGCGTCTGCTCCTTGCCTGATTTTTATTCCATTGTGACGTGTGGAAAATATTAGCAGCTCTCTCTCGCCAGTGCCTTAAAATGCCTGAGTACAGAATGAAAACTGAAATCTGTCAAGGCTGGTCTTGGACTCAATCTGTGACACGTAGTTTCCAACGACCATGGGGCTGAGTCCTAATGTGACCGGGTTTTCCACTCTGAGGACGTTGTGGTCCTTTGCACGTCCATAGTTGTCTCCCTGATTCCCTTTGTATCCTCACTGTGCTGAGCAGAGCTTCCCAAATTCTGGAGAGGCCAGCAGTCTAACTGACCCACTCTGGCTCCTGAGTTTCTCCCCCATACATGAGGCGTATAGTGAGTGAGGTCAGCCAGGGGCTGGGCTGGTAGATCCAGCAAAGCTGAGCTCGACTCACTGTCTACCACGTGGCTCAGTAACAAAGCAACTGTGACAAGTTGCCAAGGTCTGAGAAGAGACTAGGAGCGGATGAGCTCCTGGTGCGAGAGAGGGAACAGCAGCTGAGCTTGCCTTGACTGACTAATGTGCAGAATTCAGCCAAGAGACAGTTCCTCCCGGGAAACCCATAATATTTGCAAAGCAGATTCAAACAGACCCCATGCTTTCTGTCTCCCCTCTCTGCAAATCCCTATGTTCTGGGCTCTCTCTCTCTCTCTCTGTGTGTGTGTGTGTGTGTGTGTGTGTGTGTGTACATGTATGTGCACACATGTGTGGAAGTTTGATATCAAGTATCTTCCTCTAACGCTCTTCACTTTATTTTGTAGGCAAAGTCTCTCACTAAAACTGGACTTTACCCATTCGGTGAGACCAGCTCTAGCCACTGAGTGCAGGAAGCCTCCTGTCTCTAGCTCCCTAGTGCTTGGATGACAGATCCCTTCCACCATACCCAGCTTTGTAACCTGGGTTCTGGGAATCCAAACTTGGGGCCCTCAGGCCTGAATGTGACAAACACGTTTCCAGCTGAGCCACCTTCCTATGTCTTTTTTCTCTTTTGTTCATAGTCTTTAGTTCTTCTCTAAAACAAATATTTGAACAGAGAAAGACAGGTCTGGTAGTACTATAATCCCAGAATTTGGAGGTGGAGGTGAGAGGATCAGGAGTTCAAAGCCATCCTTGGCTACATAATCGGTAAATTCATCTAAAAAATAGAGTCATTAAAGAATACACTCAATATTGATCTCTGGCCTCCACACACCCTCATACATATGCACATGCACCTGCACACTCATGTATGTACACATCACACATACACACAAAATCAAAAGCTTGTTTGATTTTTTTTTGAGGGAACCACAAATCTAGTACCCCCCAGTCCAAAACATTTTTTAAAAGTATTGTTGGGGCCCAAACAGAATCTAGGTGCTATGATTTTGAAGATTTAGTTCCCAAAGGCTCGTGTAAAGAAAGTTTGGCTTCTAGTGTGGCCCTGCTGAGGTACTAGTGCCTTTAAGAGGTTGGACCTACAGGAAAATCAAGTCATCAAAGGTCATGGGGTTCCATGCTCGATACTGTTGTCTAACTGAAGTAGGGTTAGTTCCCAAAAGACATAATTGTTATGAGAAGAGTGTCTCCAGCCCTGTGGTGTTTCACTTCTGCTCCCAGTCTAGTCGTTTTTTAGGTCACCCATCATAAAACTCCCACTAGAGTTGAGAGATGCCAGCATCGGAATTTATTATCTTTATAAAGTATCCAACCTCTGGCATTTTGTTACAGCAACAGAAACAACAAAAGGCTATGATATTAAAATGTTGCCTCCATCCCTTCTCCCCTAGAAACAATAAGATTCACTTTTGGGTCGTGTGTGCCTATGAGGCCACACCCAAGCTGTTTTGAATGTTTCACTTGTATACTAAGAATTTATCAGATGAGCTCCATCATTTCTTCATTAAAGGTCTGAAAAATATCTTTTGCTGGAAATGTCTCACTCACGAAATTTTCAAAAAGGAGTATTGGCCTGAACATATTATATTTCATCATATTAGAAAAATAAAGGTGTGGTCTCAGTTTTGTAAGGCTAAAAAGGCGGGATTCATGGAGCAGTCCCTTTGGGTCCTCATGAGGACTCCAGGGTGTGGTTGGCCTCTCTGATGCTCTGCAATGGGTTTCTGTTCCTTCAGCATCATGGTTCCAGCTATGCTTGCATCACTCTGAAACTGTAGCACAGGGTACCAGCTGCTCATTCTTCCTGCCATTGACTTTAGTTGCTTTCATCTCTAAACTCAGGCTTCATGGGAGGAAAACTGTGGGAAAGTCAGTCCCCAAAGCAATGGAAAGTTCCTAACTAGGAGACCAGCCCAGCCACCTATGGTGGGAAAGGCTGTGAGATAGCCTCATTGCGTCAGCTACAGCAATAACAAAGACTGTGAAAATGGAAAGGGATTTGATTTTATAGTTCCAGTATTAGTCTCAAAAGGAACAATGTGTTTTTAGGTAGTCAGTTTAAATTTGTTTGGCTTATCTCTCAGCTCTTTGGTTATTTTTCATTCTATTTCATTAACAGACTATGTTTCCCAGACAAAATATTATCGTCAGTTAATTCCCCGTTAATTCACAGTCGTGATCTGTGTGTTCCCTAGCCCTTTCTCTTGATAGACAATTATTGTCCCCCAATGGTGTCTCATCTGGGAGTCTCTAGGGAGACTCTCATCTAGCTTACTGAAAAGCTCAGGATTACTGTGAGTGCCACCTCCATCTGCAGTGATGTCAGCTGCCCAGCCCCTTATTGCCCATAGGTTGTTTGAAGGTGATTCAAAGCCACCTCCAATATTCCCAGTCACCAACCCACTATAGGACACAACTATCACCATCACATCGACATGGCACCTTCACATGGAGGCGGATAGTCTGGAAACCACGACACATATTATTGAGGCAATGCTACCACACACCCAGTGTCTGTCAGAAGCCCTAACCATTTCTGTTCCAGTCTCTCTACCACTAAGTGAATTTGTTCTCTTCCAAACTCATTGGTCTCTCTTAAAAAATAGTTTCTGGCAGCCCAGCGTCCTGAGCAGGCCCAGACCTGTCCAAGCCCCAGTAGGGGATAACTTTGGCTTAGACAAAAGCCAGTGCTATGTAGCTTTCAGTTGTAAAGTTACTGCAGTTTTTCTATTCAGGGGTCGGAATGCTTTCTAAAAATGCAGATAGCTTTGGTAATATGAGTTATTTGGTCTGAGGTTGGTCATTTTCTTCTGCCCATCGCTGTGAGCGCTAGGATATCAGTGACTGACAGATTAGTGAGCGCATTCCTGATCAGTATTCTTGTTCACCCCAAGTCACTTTCCTCACATTAACTTTTAGACTACAATGTGGTAGACTCAGCCCACCATTGCTGCTGGGAATGGAAAATGCTGTGGTCACTCTGGCAGCCATTCCGACAGTTTCTCGAAAAGCTAAACAGAGGTACCATGCAGCCCAGAATTTCTACTCCTAGGTATAACAAGAGCATTGAAAATATACGTTTGCAAGACCTGTTATACAAATCCCCATAGCGGTAGCCTTGAGTGTCATAGTCCCATCGTGGAAACAAATCAAATGTCCCTCAACTTTGACAAACAAAATAGGAAGGAGCCATGTGATGGAATAAGGTTGAACCATTTAAAAGCATAAAATACTGGTGCATGCTACAACTGGCTGACCCTTGAGAAATATCAGCCCAAGTGAAAGAAGCCAGACACACCAAGCCACAGGCTGTAAAACTTCATTTATTTGAAAATATTCAGAACAGGCAAATTTAGACAGAAAACAGACTGCCAGAGTCTAGGAGGAGAGGAGAAGGGGGAGAAGGCTGCTAACAGGGAGTAGTTCTTTTGGGAACAATGCAAATCTCTTGAAATTATAGGTAGTGGGGAGGACTCTGCCGAATTATAAGCATACTAAAACAAACAAACAAACAAACAAACATAGGGCTCAAACACAAAGCTTTGTACCAGCATCGAGTGACTTTCCACTGAGATACAGCCCCAGCTCTGGACCATACATTTTAAAGGGATAGACGATATCGTTAAGGGGGAGGTGGGAGTGGGGCATACTTTGTTCTAGCAATGAATGCAAATAAAAGGAAAAGGGGATTGAACCAGGTCGTTCCTGTGTTGGCATTCAGGAAGCAGAGGCAGGAAGGTCAGGAACTCAAAGTCATCCTTGGCTACTCAGTGAGTTCGAAACAGCCTGGATACGTGTGACTCTGTGTCAAAACACCGAAAGCACTGCTAAGGGGCCCATACTCCTGTAAGCAACTCCACTGAAATGCAAAAAGGCATGAAGGTAGAAGGGGACCAGAGGGGAGATAAGAGAAAGGAGATCACTAAGGAGACTGGGAGAGATGACCAAAAAACACTATAGACATGTGTAAAAATGTCATAATGGAACCTGTTACTTGCATAATCAATATACACTAATACATTTCAGTTGCTGGTGATTTTGCTCGGTCGGTAGAGGATTTGCCTAGCACACAAAGCCCTGGGTTTTTTCCTCAGTACCACAAAAACTTCAGTGCGCTGCTACTCGCCCCGTAGGCTCAACCCCGAGGAGGTGGAAACGGAAGGATGGTTTGGTCATCGTTCACCCACCGCAAAGATAATGGTGATCGGTGACTCAGAAAGAGCAGTCCAGGCAATGTTTGAAAAGGTCTCTGCTTAAGAAAGAAACAGGCTCTAAAGAGAAAACCCCCTGACTCCAGCGCCAGGGCTCAAGGAAATCTGTCTGGAGTCAACAGCTTCAGAAGTTGAACAGCCCTGTTCAACAGCTCCGAAGCTGAGCCAGAGCAGAGCGGGGCCTCTGGGAGGGCAGCTCGCAGCGAGGAAGCAGAGTACTCTAGAAACCAAACCAGTGCCGGATGGCTGTTGAGAGAAGCCCATCTACTTGGCATGAGTCCAGACTGTGTTGGTTAAGATCTCAGCCCTTTACCGGAATTCCCTCTCCTTTGAACTTTAATTAGTGTCAGAGTATTTTCACCTACAAGTAACAGAGACTAACTCCCACGGACTGAGAGATAAGACTACCTGGGTTTTTAAAATAGAATGTTTAGAGATGGGGTGAAATGGAGAGTGAGTGGATTCTGTTCCATTAAGGTTCCCTCTCTCTTTCCTTCCCTCCCCCTCCTCCCCTTTCTGTCTCTCAGCTTCTTTCTGAGGCAAGTTACCCTTGAGGCCACATGACCTGGGACAGGCTGCTTGCTTCTTTGTCCCTTTTCGACAAAAAAGACACCTACTTCCTGTTTCTGGATGTTTCCAACAGCCTTCCTGTGTTGTCTCACTGACACTAATTCCTGGCTGACCCCTGCCGAGAGAGGGCAGGTGGCCCAGTGTGAGGGCCTTCTATCCTGTGGGATCACTCCTGGGGGCCACCACTCAGTGGATCTAAACAGAGTTGGCTGCCTTGGGCTGCCTGGGTCAGCACCTGCTTTGAGGTTTGTCTCCCGCCTGGGCATTTAAAAATAGGTCCGTGTCCAACTTCAAAGTATAGGTTATAAATGCGGTTACCGCTGCGGCTTTCCTGACAACTGGCTATCATACAAACCAACTTCCTAAAAAACGATCTTAAAACTTCTTTCTGACCTCAGATTTC
Organism: Rhabdomys pumilio; assembly: GCA_030674055.1. NCBI lineage: Eukaryota > Metazoa > Chordata > Mammalia > Rodentia > Muridae > Rhabdomys > Rhabdomys pumilio. Next base: position 34,440,520 of record JANHMN010000014.1, read on the forward strand.
CAAGACTTACCTCGACTACCGCATCTCCTTCCTCCACTCCACGATCTGCCCCGAACCCCACACAGTGAGTAGTCAGACTGGCCTTTCTTCCCGACTCCCTTCTCAAAATTATTCAACTTGCATTTCCCACCCAGCAGAAACTGGACCCCCTGAAGCCATAACACAAAGAATAGAATTTCAGACAACCCTTCCCCCTGTCCCCCACCAGTAATTCAACAGATCTACAATCTGGCATCGATGTTGATACTAACAAAACCTTTATCTTCTGATTGTTTCAAACACAGCTCTATAGGTTTATCAGCAACCATCATTAACTTCTGTGAGTAAGTCACACATAAGTTGTTTTATTCGGGGGGTTGGGGGGAAGACACTATTGTTTTCTGAGATTCAGCTTTGCAATGTAGCCCAGGCTGGTCTCAAACTTGCAGCAATTTTTACATATCTTCCTTCAGGGTACTAACAACATGGTTTAAAAATACTATGGCTCTGGGGATAACGCTCTGTGGTAGAGGATTTGCCTAGCGTACAAGCATCCCTGTATCCCACCCCCAGGACCACTGGATCTCTGGACTGGGCTTTGTGATGTACTCCTAAGACTCTATCTAGTACTTGGGAGGTTGAAGCAGGAAGGTCAGAAGTTTAAGGTCATCTTTATCAACATGGTAAGTTCAAAGACAATCGGAGATCCTGTCTCAAAACACAAATTAGCAAAGAAATAAAAAATGCTGCAAACCATGTCCAAAACCAAATTTCAAAGCTGAAAAATGCCAGTAAAATGTGTGGATTCTGTTCCGTTAAGGTCAATAAAAACAAAAAAACAAAACAACAACAACTTTCTCTGTACAAGTCAATAAGAAAAGGAACATGCACAGGCAAAAGATATGAGTTTACGAGAGAGAGAGAGAGATTACACATCATGTTTTGCTTATCAGATTGGCAACATTTGGAAAACGCTCATCAGTGCTCATTCAATGCTGGCATGATGTGAAACAAAGGTGCTGTAGAGACTATCAGCCAGGATGATTTTTTTTTTCCTAAAAAAACAATCTGCATTTGATCAATATTTAAGATATGCATGAGTGTGTGTGTGTGTGCTTGTGTATGTGTGTACTTGTGTACATGTGTGTTTGTGTGTGTATCTGTATGTGTGTTTGTGTGTATGTTTCTATGTGTTTATGTGCGTGCATGTGCATCTGTTTATGTGTGTATTGTGTGTGTTTTTATGTATCTGTGTGCATTAGTGTATTTATGTATATTTGTGTGTGTCTATGTGTGTGTTCGTGTGTGTGTGTGTGTGTCTGAGTGTTTGTATGTCTCTGTGTGTTTATGTGTATATGTGTGAATGTGTCTATGTGTGTGTATGTGTCTGAGTGTTTGTGTGTGTCTCTCTCTGTGTGTTTATGTGTATATGTGTGAATGTGTCTATGTGTGTATATGTGTATGTATCTCATTTTTTTGTTTGCCTCTTTAGACATGATCTCACTATGTAACCTAGATTAGCCACAAACTCAGGATTCTACTGTTTCAGCCCCAGAGTGCTTGGATCACAGGGCTCTTCTACCACTCCAGGCTCAAAGCATATGTATGTCATTTGTTTGGTTTGATTTGGGGTTGCATGAAAGGAAACATAAACTACTGTGTAGTTTTATATGCATTGGTAGGTTAACTTGACGATGAAATCTTTATAGCAGCTTGCCATCAGTATCACTCAACAACTTGTCAAATTGTGTTTGAGAAGATACAAAAAGAAAAGCCGACGTGTTGTGATGAACTCGGCAAACAGGAGACAGGGGCTGCCCTGCACCCCACAGCGTCAGGCATCCAACGAGCTAAGCTCATCCCTTCTGGTCTTGTTCTAAGTGTCTAGAAATAAGGACTGTCCCTACACCTGCTTCCTGAACAGCCTGGATCCTGGGACCTAGCCTCCAGAGAGTTAGCAGTTCCTCCTCAGGACAACTTCCAAGTCCACAAGAGGCAGTGGGCTCCTCCCTGTCACGGTACAAGTGACCAGGATGTGCACACTTGTGTGCAAGAGTCCCTGGAGTCCCTGGAGGTGGAACTGGATGTTCAAGGCCATGGTTGACCAGCCAGACATCCAGGCCATTATGAAGGCGTCTTTGTAAAAAGAAGAAGAGGAGGAGGAAGAAGAGGAGGAGGAGGAAGAGGAGGAGGAGGAGGAAGGAGAACGAGAAGGAGAAGGAGAAAGACAGGGAGAAGGAGGGGGAGGGGGAGGGGGAGGGGGAGAGGGAGGGGAGGGGGGAGGGGGAGGG
>JANHMN010000014.1:34442889-34498211 GCA_030674055.1 Rhabdomys pumilio
AGGAGAAGGAGAAGGAGAAGGAGAAGGAGAAGGAGAAGGAGAGAGGAAGAAGAATTATTCCATTTACAGCCAGGTTGGCATGATTTCTAACATCTAAGTGTTTAGATGGATGCTGTGTGGGCCATCATTTGTATGCTTACTCTAGCCCCACAAATGGGTCTGAAGGCTGAGAACAAAACCGTGTGTGGGGGTGTGTGTGTGGTGTGTGTGGTGTGTGTGGTGTGTGTGGTGTGTGTGGTGTGTGTGTTTGTGTGTACTTCATTCATAATGAGAGAAGAACAAAGTAAGTTATTTTTCTGACATTGTTGCTCTTGCCTGTAATCCCAGCATGCAGGAGGCCAAGAAAGGATTTCCCTGTGTCTGAGGCTTGTCACTGATATTGAGCAAGAGCCTGTCTTAATACATAAATATGTGAATAAATAATAAAAAGACAAGTTATTTTAAAAGTAGCCATGGCTACTGGCCCGAAGATTTGGCCAACAGACACTTCACTTCCATTATATGGACTAGAGGGGAACACCTCATCTTTTTTCTTTTAGCACTGGCTGTCCTGGAACTCACTCTCTAGACCAGGCTGGTCTCAGATTCACAGAGATCCATCTGCTTTGTTTCCTGAATGCTGGGATTAAAGGCATGTGCCACCCCTGCCCAGATCCACCATGTTTTAGTTCACTAAAGGCATTTCCCTTAACTCTGCACAAAGTCAGACAAGTAGCATTTAAAATCAGGGACAGCAACACAAGCATTGCTGTCCAGAGACACACACTGTTAACATTTTCCTAAGTCTCCCTGTGGCGTTTCTCCACACACTGTTTAAAACAGGGTTGAGATCATACTTTATATATAATTTTATGATCCATCTCTTTTTTTTTCCTCTTTGGCTAAATATTACATTGAACATTTTTCTTGCATGTCCTTACAAACTCTTTTTAAGGAAAAATCTTAATAGTTGCATAATGTACTAGCTTATGAATGCCTATAATTTGTTTAAACATTGCCAGTTGGTAGATATTCAGGTTGTTTGCAGGTATTCTTAACCCAATATAAATCAATCTGCAATGGGTGTGATTACTTACAGGTTCTCATCTGCATTCTTGTTTCTTTCCTTAAAGCAGAGCTCAGTAGAGAATGCACTGGGTCACAGGGTACTGACACATTATTAAAGACTCTTGAGACATATCAAATTCCTTTCTCCAGAGACATGTCCAGCCTTTCTGGCAGTGCCAAAGACCGAGCCTGTGGTGATGGAGTCTCACTTAGCATGGACTGGAGTAGAAGGCTGAAGACTGTATCATGGTCCCTGCTCTGCCACAAACCAGTTATGATACCCTAAGGAAAGCATGAATCAGAAAATACCAATAATGATGACTTAACCATATGTGCAAGCCTTACATAATTAAAAACACCACTTTTTCATGTTTATTTGCTTGTCTTGAGCCTCCTGACCACTCTGTGAAAGCAAATCTCTGAATTATTAAGTGATTTTTTTTTCTTCAAGGATCTCCAGCAAAGAAATGACACAAAATGCCCAACTTCTGACTCATGTTTCAGAATATTCTTCACTAGCTTCTTCCTCCTTCCCTGTCATGGTCTCAAGGTAGGGCTAGTCCTGGCTCCTCTCAGACCTTACTGTGCACTCAGATCACCTGGGAATCTTGTCACTATGCAGGTCCTAACCTTTATCTATGTTCAAGCACATTATGCAGGCAGGTGCCATTGACGGCTTCTGAGCAGAGGAGGGGTGTGGTGGAATGACGTCAGAAAGAAAGGTTTCCAGGACAGGAGAGGGCCAACACTGTTGCTGACAGGTCCCGAGTGACCACAGCTGCTGGTCTGCGAACCTCACTTTGAAGAACAAGGTGTGAGTCTGTTACATTCTTTTCAAATAGTAGTATTGTGTAAGTCAGCATTTTCACAAGTCCAAATTGTATAATATGTACTGTTTATCCTATAGAGCACGTTAGATCCTTGAATACATACACCTGTGGATACAGGCTACTGACTGACCACAGGTGATTCCCTAATCCTCTGGCACAACTTCAAATAATGATGTTAAAATATAAAGCCTGACACACATCTATGGAAGAAGTCCTCCAAAGATAAGACTGCCCATTTCAGACCTAGCTTAGTCCTGAGTACATTTAGCTGGTCTGGGGGTTGGGGAACAAGGGTTGTACCTAGGGAAATTATTGAAGGAAGGGCATTCCAGGCAGGGGTCACGAACTTTGGGACATGAGGGAAATAGGGATAAGCCAAATGTCTTCCGGCCACTAAATAGACTTACTTGGGAAGAACGTATAATTTATGTCAAAAGATAAGAGGAGAAATACAACCCTGGGCCAGATTTTCACAGCCCACAGATGCCAGGTTAATTTAGACCTTTATCTACGTTCAAGCACATTATGCAGGCAGGTGCCATAGACGGCTTCTGAGCAGAGGAGGGGTGTGGTGGAATGACGTCAGAAAGAAAGGTTTCCAGAAGGAAGCAAGCACAGTGTTTAAAAGGCCAAGGGCAGTGTAGGAATGAGATAAAGCTGGCGGCACGAAAGCTAACCGGTACAGATGCCAGAGATTGTGCGAAGAGGAAAGTAATAGGTTAGATACACCGGCTAAGACCATACAGAACATGGTGGAAAGGTTTCTGATTAGCCTCATGGGTTTAAGGTCCATGATGGCAATGCGATTATACCATTAGCAAAAAAAAAAAAAAAAAAAGGGAGGGGGGGGGGGCATTAGGAAACCTGGTGGCTTGACACCATTTCCTCAAGATGAACAACCACATCTGTCCAACCAACTTTATCCTCTGGCATGGCCCAGAGTCCCATCATCACAATAGCAGAGGAAAGGCTCCTTGGGGTCACATTGCTCTAGTTTTCTGGTTATTAAAATTCTCTCTATCATCTGTAAAGATGGCTCCTGGCCTTAAAACTAGCTTCCTAGGAAAGAGGGGATACTCAGACTTCTGTCCACCACTGCAGCTGTTGTTGAGAACACAACACAGGAGGCACAGAGAGGGAAACTGACATGCTGGACCAGAGTCAAGAAAGTCCTCTATGAAGCTCTGTTTCTGAGGGTGGTACCATGAATTCTGGCTTTCTGTTTAATGTCAGCATCTTCCCCTTTGTAGAGGCCAGCATCTAATTCTGATTTCATTTGGACCCACTATGATCAACTGGAAACTTCCCTTGCTGGTATCTAAAGTTCAACTCACAAATCCTCTGGCTCCATTGCCTTATAGACGCCCAGGCATCCTCAGAATAGCACAGTTATTTGTAGCCAAGGGCAGACCTTTGTACGCTCTTGGCATCGCCTTCTAGGGAGAGCTCATAGGAGCCTGGGAGGAAGAAGTCCAGACACGCCTGTGACGTCCCCTCCACGAATCAATCTATTCCATTGTCCTTTTGAGTGCTGCGACCTCAGGCCACAATTGTAAGGTGATTTGGAAAGTTTGGAGTTGTATTCATAGCTCTTGCAGGACAGGCAGGAGATGCTTTAATTAAAACAAGAACAACAATGGGGAAGTATTTTGGAAAAGGTGTGTGTGTGTGTGTGTGTGTGTGTGTGTGTGTGTGTTGAGCCAAGTATCATCACCCAAATTCCAACTAGCATAGATAGCTGCATATGAAGTTTTTTTTTTCCTTCTTATTTCTGATCATAGATAATTAAGTAAGAACTTGGGGAACACCCACTCTATTCAGAACACAATATATAACTGTCCTTCTTTAAAGTTCAAAACAAGCTGCTAATTCCATCAGCCCAATAAATGTGCATGGTATTCCCCTTGTCAACAGCCATCTGTTAGTATAGATCGCTCTGAGTTAATTATAAAATCATGTGGTGTTTGATGACATGATTTATCACAGATTTGCAGTTGAATCCAAGATGAAGTAGATCTATGACACCAAGCCACCAAGAAAAAGAGTTTCTGGGTTCTCCACTTTTGCTGGCTCCTGGGAAAGGCTGTTAGGAGGGAGACAGAATCCTAAGAACACAGATGTACTGTTCCCTCTGGCACAACTTGGTGAGTGATGAATTCTCAGGATAGCTCTATTTCTATAAAAAACCTAAACCTTATCTCTTATTACTCTTTTCAATCACTTCTAGAACCAGGGAGTTTAATACAGAGATGGGAATGGGGCAAGAATTATCTAAGAAGCATCTTCAGTCCCAGGCTTGTCTTTAAAAAGTGGATAACTTCTTCCAAACAACTAATTATTTCAACCACAGCCCACATCAGGAAGATACCCCAAACCAAATAAATTCCCTATGCTTGCATAAGGACAAACCCACAGAAGAAAGATGGAGCTCAAGGGGAAACAGATGGGTTCTAATTGCTGCCTGAAGCTGTTTGGTAAGATCTTTTTGGCACAGACTTTGTTTTATTTTAAAGTCTCTTATCTGTGGAACCAGCTGAGTTTTTTGAAATGTCACTTCCTCTTGACATCCCCAAGGAGGACTAAAGCTGAGTTTACTGACTTTCCAAACACAAGCTGAAGTGGAGAATGTAGGAAAGGCACTGAGTGACTAGCCCCCTTCCCCCCCACCCCCCAACCTTTTTCGGTAACTCAGAGTCTATTTCAGACACGCCCTCTTTCAGGAAATGGAGTAAAATGGACAGAGACTGAATAGTCCATGTTGCTTCAAGCTTTGCACTTACAGTTTTGGACAGTGTCCTAAGTCTTTCAAAATGTCAGATTCTCTAAATATTGATTGACGTATCTTTGTGGGTTGTGTGTTTATTCTAGTGTATGATTGCAATCACATGTGTGTCCTGGCTTGCCTGTGGAGATGAGAGAACAACTTCCATATCAGTCCTCAGTGAAAGGCAACTTGTTTGAGGTAGTGTCTCTTGTTCAACCACTTCATAAGCTAGGCCACCTGGCTCCCAGGCTTCAGGATTTTTCTGTCTCTGCTCCCATCTTCCTTTTGGAACATTGGAGTTATAGATACATATTACTGTATGTACCTATACATTAATTTGCATGGATTCTGGGGACCCATACTCAGTCCTTAATCCTTGTAAGGTATTGAATCCTTCCTCTACCTGGATTCTTTAAATTTTGTGTGGTTAAAATATCATTGGGAGGTGGTATAAATTATATGTGTGTGTGTGTGTGTGTGTGTGTGTGTGTGTGTGTGTGTGTGTGTGTGTGTGTGTATCAACAAGATGTTCTTATAGATGGTTATGAACCACCATGTGGTTGCTAGGAATTGAACTCAGGACCCTCTGGAAGAGCAGTCAGTGCTCTTAACCTCTGAGCCATCTCACCAGCCCCCTTATAAGTGTTTTTAAAGTTAAATCTATTGTCATCAAACCACCAACTATTCTAAATCTTCTAATCTTCTATTTCTATAATCTTCTAATATTCTAATTCTAAATCTTCAGAAACATGGTATGAAATGCTAGGTGGATGTGACTCTATTCCTAACTGGTGTTTCCTCATTTTACAACTAACAGTAGGTACATGGTAGAACCACCAATGATGAACTGTGTTATTTGTTTAAATGAACATTTTTATTGAGATAAAAATTGAAATAGCCCGACATGTGTAATCCCAGCTCTTGGAAGGCTGAGGAAGAAGAATCACTTCAAGTTTGAGGCCAACTTGGTATACATAGCCAGCTTTGGGCCAGTCAGGACTACAAAGCAAGATCCTGTCTCAAAAACAAATTCCAGATAAACAAACAAGAAAATTTAATATAATATTTTCTGTGTATTTTTGAGAATTCCACATATGTATACAATGTAGTTTCTAAAACTTGTGATCATCATTTAACTAAATTAATTAATTAATTTAATTAATTAATGTGAGTATGAGAGATGGCTTTAGTCAGTAAGCATAGACTCTAAAGCCATCACCTACCTTTAAATTCCAGTTCTTCCTCCACGTGCTATTATTTATTTATTTACCTATTGTTGTTCAGGAGAGAGGATGTGCATTGCCCAGGTGACTTCTAACTCCTGGGCCCAAGTGATCCTCCTGGATCCTCTGGAATTGCAGGGACTACAGAGGCATGTGGTGCTATGCCCATCCATGATTCGTTGTGATGCTTACAAAATCCTTGTGCCATTGCCATTCTTGCCCCTTTCATTTGAGGCAACTGAACTTTGAGGAAATGAAATGTGGTCCATTTGCCTGAGTTACACACTAATAGATGTTCAAACTAAGACACAAAGCCTCTTCTATCTGTACTTGCTCTTAGCCAAAGGCTGAGGATTGAGACTATGTCTGTCTTGCCCCAGGCATGTTTTTTTCCACAACAGACATATCCATTACAAGCATCCAGTGACGGCATGTCCCGACTGTTATAGTCATTACATTTTTCTCAGACTCACCATTCTAAAGCTTTCTATGCAACACAATTCCACTTTGTTGGCTTGCTCCCTGGCTGTGCCTGCCAATAGGGAATGCTGGTGAGCAAGACCTTCCTCCTTCCAGTTGCTTTTTGTGTCACCAGAATCAGCCTACCACCCTGGTGTTGGCATATCCTTCCAGTAACAGTAATGTATTTCAGTTTGCATGTTATCCATCACTCCAAACCAACCCAACTGCACCCCTGAGTGAGACCAGTAGCATCTGGCTCTATCCCTCTCTCCCAAGCCCTGAGAGGTCAGCAGTCTTTTACACCTCCCTGCCTTACACCAATGCTTCCATCTAAATAATCAGTGTCTCTCTCATCACTTCTCCAGATCTAATGGCAACTGTCACTTCCTGAAGTCACTAGTTCTATGACAGCATAATGTTCTCTTTTTGTTTTTCTGGCTCCAGATACTTGGCAAGCAAGTCTTTACATTATCGATATCGTTTGTCTCCTAGCTGGACTCTGGCTGACAAAAGCAGTGAACTTCTAACAATTTATTTACAAGACTACCCAACATTGCATATAAAGTTCCACTCTAGCAAATAGGACCTGTTCTGGTATAATTAAGTGGAAAAGGAGAAATTATCCTCAAGACAAGATGACTGTATACTGATGTTTTAGTGTCTTACTGACATTGTCTGTGACACCCACTCATAGCCGTGTCTCCTCAGTGACAGGAACTTTTCTTTACTTTTCCACTTAATACATCAGCCTCCTACTTCATGAAGTTAGACATATGAATAATTCTAGAATAATTGTAATTGTTCTAGAATAATTGTAAGTAGTTTATATTGAATGGAAAAGGAAGTTTCAAAGATTACTATTACTCTGTAGGACACTAACCAAAAGGTTTTAGCTGAATAAAAACTAGTCACTTTTTAGAAGTTTGAGGTTTGCTAATACATTGAACACATAGTATTGGTCACTCCTATTTTCCTTCTTTCTCCTCTTTGTTCCCTCAGTCTTCCTGATCATTCATATCTTATCTCAGTCTGATACATTTCTTATAATTGATGAACCAGTATTGATACATTTCTATTAACCAATGCCCACAGTTTATGAAGAAGTATTCATCGGCTCTGTGTGTGCATGCACACTTGTGCCAATAGGAGCATACATGTCCCTACAGACATGTGGAGATTAAAGTACAATTCTCAGGAGTTGTTTTTCTCCTTTCCACATGGGATTCAGGATAGAACTCAGGCTATTGGACTTGGTAGCAGGTACATTTACCTGCCTGCTAAGCCATTTCCCCAGCCCAAGTCTATTCCTTTTATTTTAGAGTTTTATGATGTTAACAAAATACACATCAGCATTGTGTAGAGAGATTCCACTGGCCTGAAGAATCCTGATGATTCATGAACTATCATCTCCACCCTGAACTCCTGGCAACTGCTGATCTTTTTATTGTCATCGTAGTTTGCCTTTTCTGTGATGTCATATAGCTGAAATAGAACTATATAGTCTTCTTAGATGAGCTTCTTTCACTTGGCAGTTCCCATCTACAAATCTTCCATCTCCAATCTGGGGATGTAGCTTGCTGAAGGAGCCCTTGCCTAGTGTGTTTGCAGCTCTGGGTTTGGTTCCCAGCCCGGCAAAAAATAAATACATAACTCTTCTACCTCTGCGTATGCCTCTGTAGTTTGTGTGTGTGTGTGTGTGTGTGTGTGTGTGTGTTTAGGTTGAGTTTTATGTCATTGTTTGCATGTCTGTCAGTTTAGCCATTTAACTACCAAGAGATGTGTTGGTTACATGCAGTTTTCGCATCTCTTAAAGCTACCATCGACTTACATGTGCAGGGTTTTCTACAGATAGGTACTTTCATCTCTCTTCGGTAAACAGGGAGCAAATGTAGCCCAACATAAGACGGTTTGCCTTGCATGTAGATAGGGCCTGGGTTCGATCCCGAGCACTACTTAGGCTCACTCTCAGGTATTTACCTAGGGGCATAATTGCTGGATTGTGTGGCAAGAGTATATTTAGTCTTGAGGGTGTGGTGGTTTGAATGAGAGTGATCCCCATAGGCTCACATATTTGAATTTTTAGTTCTAGTTGTTGTTAGTTCTAGTTTGTTAAAAATTAAGAACAGAGGCCTTATGGGAGTGTGAGTCACTGGGGTGGGCCTTGAGGGTTCAAAAGTTCACAGTAGGCCTAGTCCTCCCCTTCTCATCCTCAGATTAGGATGTAAGCCCTTGGGAACTTCTCAGGCTACCCTGCCCCCCACCATGCCTCCTATCACGCCCTCCCACCCCGACCACGCCCCCACCCCGACCACGCCCCCCCACCCCGACCATGATGGTCATAGACTTTCTTTTAAAAGTTGCCTTGATGGTGCTGTTCTGTCACAGCAACAGAACACGAGCTAAGATGAAGGGAATTGCTGAATGCTGACTAAAGTGACTATACAATTTGACTTTCAGTTTTGTAGCCCAGTTGGTACAGTACTTGCCCAGCACACATGAAGTCATGGTTTCAGTCCTTAGCTCTGCATAAGACAAGTGTGGTGACACATACCTGTAATCCCAGGGAGACAGGAGAATCAAAAGTTCAAGGCTATCCTTGGCTATGTAGGTAGTTAAAAACCAGCCTGGGCTACATGAAACCTGTGTTAAATAATAGAAATGCTGATACTAATAATGACGATACATCAATTATACTGGAATAATCTAGATTCATTCTTTCAGTGTGCGTGTATGTGTGTGTGCGTGTATGTGTCTGTGCATGTATGTGTATGTACTCTGTCTCTTAAATTTTCCTAACACGTGCAACATCATTAATCCTGGAACTTAGGTGGTAGAGGCAATTGGATCTCTGTGAATTGGAGTCCAGCCTGTTCTACATAGTGAGTTGTAGGATAGCCAGAGGTACATAATAGAGAGACTCTGTCTCAAATATATACACACATGTATATAATTCTTTGACGTATCTATACCACTATTTTCACCACATGAAAGGTGATCTAACTCATCTGCTATAGAGAATAAACCTTTGCCATCTCTGTAATACTGGTTATACCTTGGCAGTAGCCCTGAGATTTCCTAAGAGTCAACTACACACATGCTGGCTCAACATCCCTTTTAAATGCTACTATTTTACAATTGCAAAAGAGAACCCAGGGAACATTCCAGTAAAGTGACCGGCAGACTCATTTTAAAAGCATTTCAACATGGAAGCCAGTCACCGGATAAACGCTAAATCACCCTGGCATCGACCCAATAAAAGTAAAACTTCAAGCCACACCTGCTTTTGTTATGTATTTAAATAAATTTAGTGGCCACAGGAGAAAATTGAGATCAACCCAGTGCAACTGGGTCTTAGGCTTATCTCCAAGAAATAAGATCCTCCCTGGTTTTGAGGCCCACAGGCTGAATTCTGACACTGCCCAGAACTTGCACAGGCAGGGCAGAGGGAGTAGAATTACCATCTGGTAGGATGGATGCAGTACGTGGTTTGAATGTCAAGGGCATTCCTGGGCTCACTGTAGACCTCCTTCCGATTCGTGCATTTTTAGGCTGTTGAACTGAAGTCTGTTTCTTTGGAGTCTTAAATTATTCCAGACCACGAATAGAATGATTTGTTCCTCCCACCTCCTTAGAGGTGGGGCCACAGGACAGTTGACTGGCACTTAGTGCATGTAGCACACAGAGTCGACTAACGTACAGGCCCCAATATAAACACTCCTTCTCTAGGCCAGTCTGAGGATTTTCAAGGCTTTTGTGCTAAAAACTTTTTGGGGGGTGAGGGGTCAGACTGTCAGCTGCAGTCTTGCTCCTGTTCTGTGTTTCAAAGAAAAAGCGTTTGGGAATGTAGCTCAGTAATACAGTGTTTGCCGCAATGTACAAGCTTAAAGTTTGATCCCTGGCAGTGAAAGACAGGGAGATTGAGAGAGAAAGAGGGGGAAAGACAGAGAGAGAGAGAGAGAGAGAGAGAGAGAGAGAGAGAGAGAGAGAGAATATGCATACTCATTTCTTCCTTCCACAGCTCTGTGAAGTTCCGAAAAATAACAAGTATTCTCAGCTCGCCTCATTGGTGGGAATGTCTGCTTGGAACATTCCTTTGGCCACTTTAGCTGAAAACTGCATACCTAGGAGACTGAAGCATCCCTGAGCCAGTCTCCTGTCTCAGAACTGACTGAAAACTGTCTCCAAAGATAGGAGGACTCTGTGCAAAAAAGCCCCCAAAGAAAACAGCACGAAGCCACCCCTGATCCCACATGGAGGCTTGCTGGAGCCAAAGCAGGGCTACTTCTGCATTGGTAGCATCCCTGCCCTTCTCGGGAGTGGGGGACTCTTTTCATTTTTTTCTCCAGAACTGCTTGTTTCTGTCTCAGTCACACCCAAGGACATCTAGATGATCCTTTTGACTGTCAAAAAAGAGTTGTGAGCATGACACTGTGGAAGCCGTCTCTATCCAAGCTTGGATTCTTGTCGCTGGAAAATGCCTCTGTAGGGAACATGGAAAAGCTGAGCCACTGGTTTCTGTCTGGGGCAGTTTTGCTCCTGGCCCTTTTTCCTGCATCAGCTTTTACTTAATGGGTTGTTTTATTTGGCAATGACCAAGCAAGGAAACCAAGGATATTAATACTGATAATCGACATTTGAACTTCCTGGGTACGACATGTACTTTGTACCCAAGTGCTGAATAGATTTTAAAAAAAATTTTTTTTTTGTACATGCACGGATGAGACTAAAAATTGCCACAGACTTAAATAATATTTTCTGTCTTTGTGCCATTTGAACCAACTCTTCTTTCTTTTCCTAGCTTTGACCCTTGGAAAGGTTTGAGATCACGAAGCAACATTATTTACGCCAGCTGCAACCCTTGCCACGAAGCCTTGAGGCATCCCAATTACAAACGCAATGAAAAGGAGCTGAAGCAATCCGGTGATTTTCCATCAATAAGATGGCTTCCAGCAGCAAAACCCCATGGGGAATGATATGGTTACTCGGTGACTCAAGCACAGATATCACCATAAATCTGATTTTTTTTTCTACTTCTTGCATATAAAAACCCCACCTGCTAGTGTGTAGGTTACTGACATGGCAGCTCTTTGGTTCTTATTCTGTTCTTCCTGAGTTAGAAGGGAAATCAAGGAGGGCTGCAGGTGCTGAGAAAACAGAGGTCCTGGAAGTAATGGTACACTTTAATTGATTGTGATCTATACAGTTCAAGTCCTGGGGTATCAGAAACCTACTGCAAATATTTGCTGGGCATATAAAGTCTGCCCACAAGACAGTTTATCAGGAAAGGAATCCCTGGGGTGGAGAACCAATGCCCAATTTTTTTTTTTTTTTTTTTTTTTTTTTTGCATGGGATGGTCTACATTTCTGAGAAAAACTAATCTGTGAGAACTTCTGAGAAGTGAGCTGATATCACGGGGATGAGAACACACTGGCCCCAGACTCTAATGCTTCCGGCGGGCTCTGGCCTGGAGTCAGTCTCATGTGCTGACACTTCTTACAAACCAAAGGAGAAACTGCTTCCTTAGGAGTGAGTACCCCTAACAAGAATTTTAAGTGTCAGTGGTGTGTATGAATGGCACAGTAGTGGCCACACACTCAGTGGAAATCCCCAGCCAAAAGCATCTTATATATCTACCATTGGAGCCTTGAAGCTTTCCTCCCAGTCATTTGGCCTTTTAAAGCAGCCTGATCCACCCCATTGTGCTTCAGGCATTCTGACGTGCATTAGTGGTAATCAGAAAGAGTGAGGCTAGATCCCACCAACACCCCAGGAGAAAATCAAAAGTGAGCTGAAAAACAGCAAGATAAATCACCCAGGTTACCCCTAAAAACTCCTTCTGACTATCTCACCTCCTTTGTCTCCTTTTTTGGTATAAAGTATGATATTCACTGAGTCGAGTTTGTTGAAGCAATAATCATTTTTAAAAATCTTTCACAATTCCATGATGGAGAAATGACTGTTGGAATCATATATTAGTGTATTTCTCTTGAATTATTTTTTTCTGTGCTGAAATTTTAGTACATTGTAATCAAATTCATTATAAATTATGTTATATCATAATGTGTGCTAAACCAGCTTGATCACTATAAACAATTCACATACAGAAATGAATAAAGGATAAACACCTCCTAGAATCTGAATCCTAGAGTTAATTATTGAGGCAGTTTTGTCTATGTTAATCAATTATGTATGTTATCTTGATAGAAGTATCTGTGTCAGTTATATACCTATTACATATTAGATATACTTACTCAGTTTTTTTTATCAAATGGCTTATATTATATACTCTATTCTGTACTTTCTTTTATTCATGCTATGACAACACAACCAGACATCTTTTCAAGTTCAGCTACGTATAATGATTCTGCTTTCAAAATGACTACATGGCATCATCTCATTGCATGAAGATACTATACTTTTAAAAATGTAAACCCATTCAGAGTAAAGACTTGTTATTTCTAGTTTTTTGCAGTTATGAATGGTGCAGCTGACATCCAATATATTTGTCTTTGAGTGCCTGTGTGGGAAGCAGAGCTACTAGATCTAAGATGTGAGCATTCATGTGTTCACGTGAGTACATCACAGTTAGTTGTGTCCTCCCACTAGTTCCATTAAATATTATATGACTGAGTGGCACCATATTAATACTGCACATTTAGTTTAATAGTTACATGGTCTCCCTTCAAGGGGCTCATGGTGAGTCATATAAATGTGACTAGTCAAGTCACTGAAACGTATGCTAATTAATCTTACCAACACCGCGTGGGAGGTGATAGTCTCTCACGGTTTTCTCCACTAGCAACTGGCTTTAACCAGATCTTGCGTGGAATACAATGTTCTTACAGAATGTCTCGATGAAGGAGAAAAATATGTAAGTAGTTTTTGTGAAAAAAAAAAAACCAACCAACTGCATAATGTTTATAAAGGGAAGCAAAGAGTCCCATAATTTTGCTAAGGAAATAAACCAATATTTCAAAGGTGAAAAATGATATCCTGGATTGGTCATGTGACCCACACCACTTAGGAAGTAGAGGTAGGAGAATTGAGAATTCAAAGTTATCCTCAACTATGCAGTGAATTCAAGGCTAGCCTGGGCTATGTGAGAACCTGTGCCTCTAAAACAACACAAAATTATTGCCTGATGGCAGACAACGTAGGTTGTATACCTCAGTGAAGTTGTTTTTTTTCTCTCCTTGAGACAGGGTCTCATTATAAAGGCCAGGATGACCTTGAATTTGTGAATGACCTTGAATTTGTGAATGACCTTGAATCTGCCTCAACTTTTGGAGTGCTTACGACTGTAGATATACTACGTGAAGACCGCCTTGCCTGGCCTTTCATGAAAATCTTGTTTTTAAAAATTATCACGTCACAGGGTGGAGACACAGCTCATCCGTAGATCACTTGTCTAGCGTGTTTGAAGTCCTGGGTTCAATTCTCTCCACTGGGGGCTGAGTGAACTAAATCACGTTGTCATGTCACAGGGCCTGAGTGTAGCTCAGTGACAAAGTCACTGTTAAGTGTGCACCAGGGCTTGGGTTTGACCCCCAACACCACAGTCAACCAATAACGATAGTAAGGAGGAATGAGGGTGTCACCCAGGGCAAAAGGATGTTCTAGTAGACACACAAGAGGTTTAGGCAGGAAGATTTTAGGCAGGAAATTCAAGACCTGCCTGGACCAAAGAGTGAGTTCAAAGTCAGCCCTTGTACTAAATGAAGCTTGTACTAAAATAAAGAAATAACATTTTTTTAAAAGACTGAATATTTCCTTGCCTAGTATATATTCAGTACTTGCATCTATGAAAATAAATAAAATAAATAAACTTAAAAAAGCAGTTAATCTAGGAAAGCATAACATTTTTCTGATCACATTCTTTGGGGGCATGCGTTCTCATCACTTTATTTAAATATATAATGGTCCAGGACAAATGATGGCTTCATACCATCAGAGACAAATAATCGTGTAGTTAACATGCCTACCAATGAGTATTTACATGTGTGTCTTTAAGCTACATTAGATTACCTCTCAATCAAGAATGTAGATTACCCCTAGATCAAAAACTTGCTTTCAAAAACAAACTGTCACGCTGGGCTCTCAAACCCTGAAAGTGTTTTTTACCATTTGTTTCATGTAGAGATTAATGATCTAAAATCCAGGAAATCAAAAAAACGAAAACAGAGAATCCTTTTCCAAATAAAGGACCAGGAACTGCAGTTCGGGCATTCGGTAGGCGACACAGAGTTCCGCTTCCGTGAACTGAAGAACGTGAAACCCGCGGTGCCGGGCAGTGTTACGCATGACAGGCCTGAAGCCATCTGGGATTGTTCTCAGATGTATGCTTTAATCTTTTTCCTGCTCTGTAGCAGGAATGCTGACTACTGCAAGCCATTTCCTTATCTTCTTCCAGGAAAACTGGCCAAGAAGAGGCACTGTTGTGTGTCTGGAAGGCAGGAGGAGAAGGCAGGGTATTCCTCCCTTTTCTGTGCCCTGCCCGCTACCGGGCTGCAACAAAGTATTGATTGTCTGCTTCCATCTGGCAAACCCATGCTCGCTCACTCTTGCTCCCAGTGGCCCCGGGCTTTTATCCTATCACCTCTGCCCCTGCAGCCTAAGGTGGAAATGCCTCTCTGCTGCTCTATATTGTGGTGTTGTAATATAACCCTCCGTATCTCAGCTACCCCGTCACCCACACCATCAACTCCCTTCACTTAATTTCCTCTTCTCGAATAATTCTTTTCCTTGTTAGATACACAACCTGAGGAATCACAATCTGGTCCAGTCTGCCTTGGAGGCAGGAGGGCTTGCAAAGCACAGGGCAGGAAAGACTGACGTCATGAGTAGAGCCATTGGTTTGTGTCTTAGGAATCACCATATTCAATCTAGGCTTTGAAGTTCATACATGTATTTGCAGCACTAAAGAGGCTGAGACAACGGGATAGTGAGCGTGAGGCTAGCCTGGACTATATAGTGAGGTCTAGGCCAGCCTGAGCTATAGTGTGAGACCTTGGAAAAAACTAAAGAAAGGGGGAGAGAGAGAGAGAGAGAGAAGAGGCAAAGGAGGAGGGAGGGAGACCGATCGATTCCCATATATGCATAGAAACTTGTTACCATCTCATATAGAGTTATGATGCCTTCTGGAAGCCATATTATATGGCCACACTGTATGCTAGAGTGAACAGTATATAGTAACTTACTAATAAGCATCTATCAGAAATTCATTTGATTAGATTTAGGGGAAATAATTAGAAAGAGATTATTTTTCACCCTATCTATGAATATTTCTGTTACAAAAAAAGGAAATGAAAGCAGTTCCCCACCCCCAAAGCTATTAAATTGCATTGTTTGGCACACAGAGTTGATAAAATTAGGACTCAACCCAGGACCTCAAACATACAAGGCAGACACATACTACTAAGCTACAGCCCCCAGCACTACACCCTGCAGTTTTCTTGAACTGAACAATATCTACACAGAAATAATCAGATTTTTAAAACTAGAAAGTCAGGCCCGTGAAATAAAGATATAAGTCAGAGGTGGTGGTGCAGGCCCATGTATCTCAGCTCACAGGATGCTGAGGCAGAACAAGCAGGGTTCAGAGGCAGCCTGCACTGTGCAGTGAGGGGAATGCAAGCCAGATGCACAGACATACCTCAGCTATCAGGATTCCACGATGGAAAAGGTAGGCAATAAAGAATATCAATATAAAGTACCCATGTTGCTCATAGGGACGGCACAGTACAGATGCATTGGATATAGTGCGGTGGTGTCCAAGGAAACTGAGCATACCCAGTCTTCATAATGCTGAGATATTACATCCAAGTGTAAGTCATAGAAGTGTGTTGTTCTTGTGAGCACCAAAAGATGTCCACACCATGTTCATACCATAACACAGTAGCCCCAAGCCTAGAAGCTACTCCAGCTTCCCTAAACAAGAAAATGTAAACACATTATAACATATTCACAGAGCGGAAAACTTTACAAAAATGAGACTGCATGACTCCAACACCCCACGCAGCGTGGCTGCGTCCGAGAAGCAATCCTGGGTGAAGGAAAAGATTATCCAGTTGTACCAGCATGAACGTATCCTGCAGATACTCAACACCAGCCACGTAATCCCACTAATTTTCATTTCGAATGCACGACACTTTTGTTTGTAGTTGGACACGGTGGCACATAGATGTCATCCACATACTCGGAAGGCTGGAGCAGGAAGTCAAGAGTTCTAGGCTAGTCTAGGCTACACAGCAGGAGCCTATCTCAAACTGACATGAAATGACTTGTGATCCTTTACAGTCATGGATCTCCTGACGAACAGAGGGTCACTTATATGGCATCAATGTGTAGATCATGAATGTGCCCTAATGTCCAGTTTTGAAGGCTTGGGCAGTGGGTCTCTTAGATGGTGAGACCTCGTGGAAAAATATCAGGTCATGGCTAGGCTGGGCAAGGTGGAACATACCTTTAATCTCCATACCTGGGAAGCAGAAGAGGAGGAGCTCTGTAGACATGGGGCCAGCTTGCTCTCCATAGCAAGCTCCAATAATGACAGAAGATAGAAACTGGTCAGTTAGGGAAGGGGCTTCTAAGCAGCAGTTCTGATAATTACCTTGCTGGAGGCCTGAAATGCTAGAACAGGGTCCCAGTTCTCTCTCCTTCTTATCTCCTAAGTGATCACCTTGCCTAAAGGCTATTTTCCATTACATGACTGAAAATAAGAGAAGGCATCTGGACACCTGGACACCTAAGTGAGCCAGCTGGGTTGACAAGCTGTGAAGTCAACGCTTCCATCCCAGGGAAGGAGGAGGTCACGGGAGGCCAGGAGATTGAAAAAGACACAAGGAGTCTCAGGCAGATAAGACAAGCTTTCTTCACTCCTGCCAAAGACCGCCACACAGACAGGCAGGCACCCATGCATAAGCCAGCACAGACAGACACACTGGCAGGCTGCTGAACTGAAGGCAAAGGCTCCAACTAGGGCTCACGTCTCAGACCTCAAGGCCAACTTTATATCAAATCTACACAAAAGTGGCAGTCTGACAGGAATGTTGTATAACAGCAACATCATAATTTATTTTCAGTTTCCTGGACATCTGATATCAGCCATTTTGTGCTGACTCACAGCTCCCAGGTGTCCAGCCTTAGCCATCTATGCTCATGCCGGAGTCCACATCAGGGCCATCTTTTCTAAACGTGAACTAGCCCTTACCACTCTCTGTTCCTATAGAAACTCATCCCTGCCTCCCACGTCACTGAAACTTCTGCTGTAAATCCTTTTAAAAGGCCCCATGGTATCCTATTTCTAGGGACCCCCCCCAGTTCTCCTTCTCAAGCTCCCACCCATAAATCTATAATAAACTTTTCTCTAAAACTCACCATCACTGGTCAGTAAATTTTATTCTTCCAATTTAAGAGCCAAGAACCTGAAAGCCAGACTCAGGGCAGCTTTGGTGACTGCTGAGTTTCCAGGGTCTTGGCTACCAGAGAAAGACTCAATCATGATCAAGATACTCCAATTTTCCCAGGTCACCAGGCCAGCCAGCGTTACATAGTAAGACCCTGTCTCCTCTCCAAAAAGAAGGAAATATTCTTTTTAAAATTAGTAGAAGAAAAAGAGCTGTGTGGTGGTGGTGACTCAGACCTTTAACCCAGGACACCAGAGGCAGAAGCAGGCAGATCTCTAAGTCTGAGGTCAGTCTGGTCTACAGAGCAAGTTCCAGAATGGCCAAGGGCTACACAGAGAAACCCTGTCTGGAAAACCAAAAGGAAGAAGAAAAGGAGGAAGAGGGGGAGGGAGAAGGAGAGGAGGCAAGAAAGAAGGGGACAAGGAAGAAGAGAAAAAGGAGGAGGGAGAGGAGGAGGAAGAAGAGGAGGAGGAGAAAAATGATGAGGAGAAGGAGGAGGAGGTGAGAGGGATGGATGAGAGGGTAGTGTGAAGAAGGATGCAGAAGGAAGAGAAGAGGCAGCAGCAGCAGCAGCAGCACTGGAGATATGTTCTCGAGAGACATTGGCACCCTGGCCCTTCTCTACTTACTTCCTGGCTGGCATGAGGTGAACAACTTTGTTTGACCGTGGCTGGATCTGCCTCACCATAGGACTAAAGCCAACAGAGCAAACTAGACATGGACAGAAAGCATAAACCAAATAAGTCTCTTCTCCTCCCCAGTTGTTCATCTTGGGCACGCTGTTGCTGAGAGCTGCCTGACACACGTTCTGTCCCCAGTGCTTGCAGCTATATAAACATAGTACTTGTGTCAATATTTCCCTCCTTCTACAATCCTTCCTAGCTAGTCATAAAAAACATCTTCCGGGTATCTATAGCCTTCACATATTAATTTATACTATAAAAGAAACCTTGCATTTGTGATTAAATTAAAAACCACAAGAAAGAGAGATGATTCTAGAATATCTGATAGATCCACGTTACAAATCACACGTCTTTAAACTTCTCAGAGCGAATCTTCTGATGTGGTCAGAGGGACAGGTGGCATGGAAGACCCATAAAGAGATGCCAGTTGCTGTCTTTCAAGATAGAGGATGTGGCCACGAGCCAAGGAATGTGAGCAGCCTTTGGAAGTTGGAGCAGGCAAAGAAACTTTTTCTGATATCATCTAGAAAGGGACATAGTCCTGCCAACACCCTGATTTTAGTGGTGTGTCTTGACACATGATGGACTTCTGACCTACATAGCTGTATGAGAACACATCTGTGCTGTCTTCAGGCACTAAACTGGTCACAGTTTGTAGTAGCAGCAACAGAAAAATGAGTATGTCTTCCTTCTGATCTTATGTTAGAAACACAACTTTTCCTCCATGTTGTGCTTTTGGTCCTTACGAGTTGTCACTATCAGTGACATCAACAACAATCTTGGGCTACTGGAGGTTAGGCAAGGGAAGAGTTATAAAGTGTACCAAGGCAATCAAAATATGGAATCGTACAGCCCAGTCCTAGTCAATATATCTATAACACAGTCTCCACTCTTAAGGCTCAGGGAACATTGCAGAAGAGGGGGTAGAAAGATTATTAAGAGCCAGAGGAGCAGCAAGTTCACTGTGTCTCCTGGGAATGTCTGAAGCTACACCATGAAGTCTCACCTCCATGACTTCCTGGACAGGAACAAGGATGACGGCAATAGTCATGCCGAAGCGAATGACGAAAAGCCAGGAGGCCTCAACTCTACACCAAGAACTGTAGGCAACTAAGGAAGGCTGAGAGCCGGATAGAGAGCCTTCCCCGGGGAAGAGCCACTGACTGGTTATCCAACACCACATGGTCAGCCTTGAAAACATACATATGAGTAACACTATACAGACTGAGCAGATTGGACTTAGGTGTTTAGGAATACACAACACACACACACACACATACACACACACACACACACACACACACACACCCCAAAACATCACATCACAACAATTAACCAAAAATAGAGGCTGTGAATCTGAAAGAGAACAAAGAGGAGAACATGGCAGGGTTTAGAGAGAGGAAAGGGAAGGAGAAAATGATGTGATAAATTATATTTAATCTCTAACAAATAATAGTTAGAAAAGCTCAACAGCAAGAGAACAATATGCCCAGGTAGAGACTGAGTTGTCACGGGCGAGCTTGCAATGCAGTTTGTGGAGAGCGCCGGTCACTAGTGATCTGTGTTCTCCATCCACATTCTTTGATAGGGATCTTTAAGGTATTTCCCCAGATGTGTTCATAGTGCCACATAAACATGGCTTCCAAAGGAGCTTCCCAGCATACCCGCCACCATGCTACACAAGAACTTGGAATCACCCCTGAGCTAACAGTTTGCTATGCCACACTGATGTGTCTTGATCACATGCTTGCCGATGTCCGCTGAAGTAGTTAGTTTGGAACTACCTTATAAAGCCCAACATCCATGAATCTGTATCACTTTCCTAGAGCTGATGTAGGGAATTATCCACAGCGTCAGTATCTTTTTAAAAGGGTATATTTTAGTCATGTGTATGTGTTTGGGGTATGTGAACATGTGAGAAGCTGCCCTGAAGAGGCTGTCCTTCAGGACAGATCACCTTTAGCTGGAGTTACAGGTGAACCACCCAACATGGTTGCCTGCAATCAAACTCGGGTCCTCTGTAAGAGCAGTACACTTGCTGAGCATTCTCTCTAGACCCGGGCTCAGTGTCATAAAACATAAATATATTCCGACATCGTTTTGGAAACCCAAAGTCTAAAACCAGCTTCCCTGCTCCATGCCACGAGGCAGTGGTTCTCAATCTATGGGTCGTGACCTCCTTGGGAGTCAAATATCAGATATCCTGCATATCAGATATTTACATCACTGTTCATAATAGTAGCAAAATCACAGGTATGAGGTATCAATGAAACTAATTTTGTGGTTGGGGGCTCACCTGACACGAGGAACTGTATTAAAGGCTCACAGCATGAGGAAGGTTGAGATCCACTGCTAGAGGGGATCGTCTCTCCTTCAGCTCAGGGTCATGGCTCCCCACCCTCTCACTTATCAAACACTTACAACTGCAATTAAGGGCCATTTGGATGATTCAGGCCAATGTCCCTTCTCAAGGTCCTTCACCTAATTGCATCTCCACGGACTTCCGATGTAACGTAGCAGTCACACAGGCATAGAGGATTTAACAGGCAGGGCGCAGAATTCCTTATGGGTCTGTCACAGATAGCTAGCAATCCACGCCCCTCAGTTACTCTAGAAACGCTCTTGTCTACGTGCGTAAACAGTAATGCTCCTGTGCACGTTTTCCAAACTG
Source organism: Rhabdomys pumilio (assembly GCA_030674055.1). NCBI lineage: Eukaryota > Metazoa > Chordata > Mammalia > Rodentia > Muridae > Rhabdomys > Rhabdomys pumilio. The sequence continues at coordinate 34,463,976 of JANHMN010000014.1, forward strand.
CAAAGCAAACCAGGAAGCCACCTAGACTCATACTGACAGGTGGATGGTTAAATCTGCGTAGTGTGTCTTCACAAACAGAAATCCATTCATCAGCCAAAACGGCTGACCCGTTGCTGTAGGCAACAGCACAAAATATACTTTTAGCATAGTAATGGAGATGTAAATTCTTATGATTGTATGTGATATGATTCTGATGTGCGCGCACGCGCGCACACACACACACACACACACACACACACACCTGTGGTATAGCTAGTGGTGCTGGTCTTCAATTTCCACCTTGTCTGTGACAGAGTCTTTATTGCTGGTCACTGCTGTACACACCAGGCTAGTTGGCCCTTAGTTTCCAAGGATTCTGTCTCTGTCTCTCATCTAGCCATAGGGGCATTGGTATTATAGGCGAGGACTATTATATCCAGCTTTTGTGGGTTCCTGAGATTTGAACTGAAACCTCACACTTGTGCAGTAAGCACGTGATCCACTGATCCATCCCCCAAGCACTATGATACTGTTTTTATAAAGATTAAATCATATAGGGTCTGGAGAGATGGCTCAGTGGTTAAGAGTATTGACTGCTCTACACAAACACTAGGGTACAATTCCCAGCACATACATGAGGCAGAGCGCAAGAAATCTGATCCTTTCTTCCAGTCTGCACATATCCTCACACATGTATGTATAATCAAAAATAAAATCTTAAAAAATATTGGCTAGGAATAACTATATGATGAAAGCATAATGTTGTCTCTTTGAAATGAAAGATGATATGGATAAAATTCAGAATTCAGGGCAGCTCCCTGTGCTCCCCTGCCCCCAGGGTTGGCCAGGAGAGTAGGATGCATGACTGGCGAAGGCTCAGTAACTTCAGCAGTGCCGGAGATGCTTTAGATATTAGGTTGCATGGAGAGTCCCTTGATGTTTGTTACGCTTTATAATTTACATGTGACAAATGTCACCTTCATAGGTAACAGATGTCGCCATGTTTTTAAAAAGTAGGTGGTTGGGGGACGGCAACATGGCTCAGTGGGCAAAGCATGTGAAAGCCTGACAGACCACCTGGGTTCCATATGCAGGCCCTCCCCATAGAGGCCTCTGATCTTTACATGTGTGCTATGACACACACACACAAACACGCACAAACACATATAACACATTATTATTAAAGTAGGCATTTGGAGGCTCTCATGTTAGACTGTCACCAAGTAGAGACGCACCCAGGTTGCTAGCTAGTTCAAAGGGCTCTGTTGCAAAGGTTCATGGAAGGAAGGAGTGGGGCGTACTTGGGACCTGATGCCTGAGTACAAGTGCTCCCTCCTTGCCTCGTTCTGTTATTTTAACCTTCATGTTCCCTGAGCAGGGAGGATCTTTTCACCTGCTGTGGCAAGTAACCAGCAAAGTGACTTAATTATCTGTGGCTGCCAAGCTCCTTGACTCTTCAACTGTAGGTCTGATTTTTTTCCACACGGGCAGCAGGAGGCAGTGAGATTGGCCTGCTCTGTGAGAGCGGTGTAGTCACGGGGAATATTCTATTCTTCTGCAAGGCCGAGGATCTTCCGTTCACTTTTAACATAATTCAGCTGCTACACATACAATAAACGTACTTTGACTCTCTCCTCTAGGGTCACAGGCAAAAGTGAGTCCTGCTGCGGCATTGGAAGGCAATGTGGAGAGGCTCCCCGAGAGCCACACTGGCTGAGGATGCAGCTCAGGGGTAGAGTGTTTGCCTCACATGCGTGAGTCTCGGGGTTCGATCCACAGCACCACCCACACAGAAGCTTTGTCTCCAGGCTCACAATGAAGCTGATGCCTACGCCTCCCCTCAGTCTGCTGTTATTTCTCACTATCCTGCCTCTGATGGACTCATAGTGCAGTTTAAAGCACCTTAACGTGTCCTATCACATATTCAATGTGAGGCAAGGTGGAGGTGAATCGTATCTCCTCGTCAGCAAAGGTGACTGGGTACAGGCAAACGTGGTGTTCCTTACTTCTGCAATAGACATTCCTGGATTCAATAATTTTCTTTCCACAGACCTACTATGTGTACCCTTGACCTTCACCACCAATCATCACAACTATTAGGGTGGCGTGACTCTGGGTGATCCTTCTTGTGTCTGTTACTTTGATGGAAGAGAAGGGTCCTAAATGGCCTGATGCAATTTGAAGCTTCAATGCGACAAGATTCCAAGTGGCCAAAGGTCTCTGCTGGACATGGAGACTTCAACCAACTGAGCCTCGAAGCCTGGGAATGAAACAAGGTGACTCCTCCTCCTTTGTTCTTTATGTGATTGGGAAAGACACTTCTTTGTAAGAGGGTTCTCCAACCAGGAGACTGATTCCACAGCTTGGCTGTTGTGAACAGAGCCGCAGTAAACATGGGTGTGCAGGTATCTCTGCTATAGGTGGACTTTGACTCCTGGTACACACCCGGGATTGGTACGACTAAGTCATATGGTGCTTCTAGTTTTTGTGTGTTTAAGGAAACTCCATACGGATATCCTTATAGGTTAAACCCATTTACATTTCCACCCACAGTACATAATGGTTCTTGCTTCCCCTGACCCTATTCTCCCTCTTGCTCAGCCTTTACATGGTGAATTGTCTTTGGGAGGTAGTGTTCTCCTCCCTACATATCAAAATAACACCAATTGACTTTTAAAATGACCAGATTTAATGAATGAGAATTACTAAGAAATATGTCGGATGGGGTGGACCTGATAGAACAGCTGTTGGGCCATTGCTCTGAGCTCGTCTGCTGCATTGCGCTCAGCTGACTAAACCGGTACTGACTCATCCCGCTTCGTGAGACGGGTGAACTCAAGAGTGTGAATAGCTGAATATAAGTCAGGGGCATTCCCAGCATTTTTGTCTTACTCAGTGAGCTGACTGCCCATGACTGGTGAGGACTCAGCTGCCGGGAGACAGAGCAAGACACAGACTCAGAGAGAGACGACAGAGACAGAGAGAGTCCTTTGGGAACAATCAGTTGCTCTTCTGGCCTTGCTTCTGTTTTCAGCCCATAAATGCTACGTGATTGTGCAACAACGGGTGGGAATTCTAGAAGATTCCCGGTTTCCGGGGCCGCCTGCAGCAAGCATCCTTATGGTCGTGATTTCTCAATAGGTTTTGATAAAATTTTCAAAGATAAGCTGAAAGTTGCTTAAGATTTTTCCTTAATACCATTTCCAGGATGAGGCTTTCCATTGTGGAAATTTGGGGGATTTCTGGATGCCTGCATCTTGAGTTTAAGTGTGCACAGCAATCACCTGGAATTCAGCTGAAAACACAGGTTTGATCCTTACAGGTCCTGGGGGTGGGGGCTGACAGCCTGCATTTCTAAGAAGCCTCACCTGCACATATGTGTGTTTAAGAACAAACCAAGGACGTTCCTCAAAAAGATGTCATGTGTTTTTACATACACCAACCCCAACAGCACTGGTCCAGGGTACATTTTGACAAGCACACCTCTACTGCTTAATACAGTGTTAGAGACCCTAGTGAGACCTGGTGAGAGCTATAGAGTACGTGTGCAGTGAAATGCATGAACACAGACTTAAATGTGCAATCACAAAGCCCCCCAGCATTTGCCTTAGGACTCAGAATAATTGGGTCCACTATCAGCCTGGGAATCTTGGACTGGTAACATCCAACATCTGCTGGGTACCTAGGGTGTGCTTTGGCCCTATGCTAAAGGTTAGAGACATAATAGTTCACGAAATACAACAAACACATGAGGAATTGTCACCACCTCTCATTTTATGAATTAAGGACACTGGTGCACAATTTCAAGCGATTTTCCATGGGTATTTGGGGGCGAATATTCAGTAGCCTGACCCCTAAGTTGTTTAATTATCACTTTGTACTGCACTTATAACGTGTAGCAATTACTTTGAAGGAAGTGCTCCTATTTTATTAGAAGTAAGGTGTGAAAGTGAAGGCTGGCTAGATCTGAGGTTCTCAGATTCTGATGAGAACAGAATCTCTTGGAATTGGCTGAACTTAAGGAGAAAGTCAAACTGTGTCCCTACCCTTCTTGTTGTGACTCTAGTTCACCCCATATACACAAATAAATAATAAACATGATATATACATTTAGTATATATACATAATAAATACTTTTATATACAAAATATATTTACATGCAATATATATACATACATGTATATATATAAAATAAATAAATGCATAAATAGTACCTTAAGCTTGTCTGGAGGTGGAGGTGAGAAAACAGGTTAGTCCTACCACTGCCCCTATAATTTTTTATAAAGAAAAACTGTTTTTAGTTGTATAAATTGCTTTTTAAAATTTCCCTGTCCACTTGGTGAATACACTATGAAAGACCCATGAATGGACAAAGGCCTCTGACCCCTGAATGGCCTTTTCAAGTCCCCTTGCTGGCCTTCATCCAGATGTAGACCCAGAAGCTTCTTAACCCTCAGAGCCACATCCTCCCAGAGCCAGAACCCCTTCAGAGCTTCTTAAAGCTGAACCTCACTTACCTCTCCTTTGCAGTTTATGTTTGTTTATTTGTTTTGTTTTGTTTTTTCCAGACAGTGTTTCTCTGTGTAGCCCTGCGTGTCCTGGAACTCACTCTGTAGACCAGGCTGACCTTGAACTCAGAACCTTGTTTCTAAAAGGCCTTCTACAGGGATACTCAAACTATGGGCACCAGAATTGAAGAGGCCATTTGTTAATCTTGCAGTTGTTTGACACCATCCCAGAAATGATGACTCTCATGTAGGAAGGAACCCAACCAGTTTCAATGTTCCTTTTCTCGTTTATTAAATTAAAAAAAAATATTAAGTGTCTCTGGAGCTGAGAAAGGCCTGCCTGCTCCCTTCTCAGGAGATGGGTCACTAGTCTTTCCAATAAAGTTTAGGTACCAGGAAAGGGATACATGCGACAGGAGAATCATATACACAAGAGAAAAGCAAAAAAGAATCGGAAGATGCGAGAGGGGCAGATCTTGTTCCCATCCCTGAAGCAGGTGACAAGTGCACACTTGGCAGTGGGACTGAGATCTCCCTGAAATTTGTTTCTTCTCTCCCCTGAACTTTGGCTGGGAGGAATGAATCCAGGGCCTCAAGCATGCTCCATGGGTGCCCTACCGTTGCACTAAGTTTGTGATGTCTTTAAGATTATAGATATTTCATGTATTATTGATTTACATATCTCCGGTCATATTTTTAAAGTGATTGTTAGGTAGTTGGCGAGTTTCATAGAGAAAGGAAGTGCGTGATCACCAGGGCCAGGTGTGGATTTACTTGGAAGAAGTCATGTCAAACTAACCCCATCCTATGGTAGATTAGGGAACCATGGTCAGTACTGGGTTGAGTGGGTGGTGGGGAAGCAGACGTAATGGGCAAGAAGCCTTTGGTTTTTTTGTTTCGTTTGGAATATGTACAATGTGGCTATATGTATTAGACTTGGGCAGGTATGTAATCACATTTCATGATAAGACTGAGAAGAATATTGCCTAAGGGAAGCCATGGGTTCAATACCAATACGAATAAAATAAAACAAACACCATCTTCTTTAAAACAATTCTAAGAAATTCAAGCTCTTCAAACCTGAGCCTAAGACTTAGCAGAAGAATATCTTCCTAAAACCAGGTTGCCATCCACAGGGCTGTACTTATGATTCTAAGCATCCACTTTCTTATTATGTTTTTTCCCCTCCTTGGGATTTCACCTAGGTTCTTCGTTTTGACGTACAGGTTCAAGCATAAACCTATTCTTTTGTTTCCTGTAGGAAACCTGAAAGGTCTGGAAGGTGTGAAAAGACCAGGGCTGAGAAGGTGGCTCAGTAGAGCTCTTCTTGCCTACACCCCATCATGAGGTCCTAGGTCAATCTCTGGCAAAAACAAAAATCGAAAAGAAGTGAACCCCAGAGAAGACAGGGTGTTGATAATCCAATTTTGAGATAAGTTTGGTACACTGTTCACTGCAGAGTTTCTGATTCACACTCTCAGGTTTCAGGGAAACCCAGTTTAGTCAGAACAACTGGAAGGTGTTTAGAATGATAGTAGATGCAGTCCCTCGGAAACAGGACAGGGCTGGTAATCTGTTGTGAATACTTAGATTCATTGTGAAGTTTCCAGGTTTAAAAGTGACTTTTGTTTTCTCGTTCTCTCACATAAGAAATTTAAAGTTAGTCCATTGCTTGTTGTTTTGGTGGCTTAGTGACATTATGACTCTGGTCTTTTTCCTGTAACTTTAGACACATTGTTAAAGAAGGTACGAAGGAATAAATGGAGACTGGGAAAAGAAAAACCTAAAAAAAAAAAAAAAAAAAAACTTGTCTGGGGACTTTTGCTTACATTACATTTATGAGAACTGTATATATATATATATATATATATATATATATATATATATATATATTTCTATAATGTATATGAGTAAGATAAGCCACTAAATAGAAAATGGCAGACTATGAACACACACTCAATGGAAGAGGAGCAATTTTGGTGAATAAATTCAGGAAAAGACATCCAAACCACACTAATGATCAATAAAATGCAAATTAAGGTTACATTATGGAATGTACATTACAACCATTAAATCACCAAAAGATAACCACACTCTGATTTCAGAGTTCACACTCTTTTCCAGCACTTGTGGGGCCAGGATGAAAGGTGAAAGTTTTAGGGATGCTGTCTGGGCTGTTCTGCGGAGCTGGAGAAGGGTGTGGCCATGACACAACAGATCCATAGCTAGAAATGCCAAACAGTAGGGTGAGTATGCTTATAGCAACATATTGAAAGGAAGGAGGGAAGGAAGGAAAGGAAGGAAGGAAGGAAGGAAGGAAGGAAGGAAGGAAGAAAGGAAAGAAGGAAGGAAAGAAGGAAGGAAAGAAAGAAAGAAGGAAGGAAGGAAGGATGAATGAACCTTGATACCAAGCTAGAAGAATAGTAGACTATCCAGGGGGATGTGACAGACATGGTGAAGCATGTCTATAACCCCAGCAATGCCAGAAGATTGTGAGTCCCACTTCAGTTTGCTTAAACCAAATAGTTAGTGTGAGAAGAGTCTGGAGTATATAATGAGACCCTGTCTCGAAAAGCAAAATGAAACAAGAAGAAAACTACTCTAATTGAGTGGGAAAAATAAGGGCAGAAAACACCCTATGGTATAAATGGGGGATGGGGTGTCATCCTTTCATTGAGCTCAGAGAGTCTCAAAGGCAGGCTATGGTTTACCTATTTTTTGTTTTTGTTTTGATTTTTAAAGATTGGTTTCTTATGACATGGTTTCTCTGTGTAGTCCTGGCTGTCCTGGACTTGCTTTGTAGACTAGGCTGGCCCTGAACTCACAGAGATCTGCCTGCCTCTGCCTCCTGAGTGCTGGGATTAAAGGTGTGTACCACCATACTCAGTCTAAAGAGTTTTTTACTTTAAGATTTTTTTTTCAGTTCTTTGAGAGTTTCAATCAATACATTTTGGTCATATCCACCCCTCCCTCAACTTTATGTCTCTTTTTCTTTTCCTTCTTCAAGATCAATTTGTGCTGCCCAAATATTTCTGGTCTTCACTGGAGTTTGGAATTTATCTGGGGATGCACTCTTGAAGGAAAGTGTCTCTCTTTCTCCTAGAGGCTAATAATTGCCAATAGCCCACAACTTGGGGTGGGGTTGTGTGCCCAACTCTCCTCTCCAGCTCCACGCTGGGATTTGTCTGTCTTGTGCTCGCACAGGTTTTGGGATATACTGTTGCAGCTACTGTGAGTACAGATGCTTAGCTTCCCTGCTGAGTCCAGAGAATAATATTTCCTCTCAGGCTTTAGGCAACATCTTCTGCCCACCTCTTCCAAAATGATCACTGGGTCTTGGGAAGGAGTCCAGTATATACGTTTTTCTTTAGTTCTGAGCATTTGGCAATCTCTTGGTCAGTCTTGGGTCACTATGTTAATCAACATCTATTACAAATAGACCCTTTTCAATGAGAGAGGAGAGATGCATGGGTCTATAGATTTAATACTATGTCTATTGAGTAGCATGACAGTGGTAGATTCTCCCTTAGGGTCCATGACCTATCTAGACAACAGATGTGTGTGTGTTTTGCTAGCATATACAATATGTATGTTGGGTGACTGCTGCAGAGGTCAGAAGAGAATGTTCGATCCCCTGGAACTGGAGTTACCAAATGGTTATAAGCCACCATATGAGTCCTGAGAATTAAGCCTGGGTCCTCTGCAAGAGCAATAAATGCTCTAGACTGCTGAGCCATCTCTCCATCTCCATGGCATAAAATGTTTACAAAGTAAAAACTAAGAAAGGTAAAACACGCACACCCACACTCACACACCACGAGTAAGTTGCACAGAAAATAAATCAAGGAAAAGATAAGTACAAAATTTAGATTAGTAGATAGGTGCTTTTGAACCAGGGAACAAGAAATAGACTATATAGGTGGATTCAAAGATACTGTTAAGATTTAAGTGTTAGCTGGGCACAGTGGCATCTTACCTCTAATCTGAGCACATGGGAGTCTGAGGCAGGAAATTGAAGCCTGATTTGGCTATTAAATAATACCCTGTTATATATACACACAAAGGATTTAAGTGTTGTGTCAAGTAATAGATTCATAATTGTTTATTTTATTATATTATGTTTCATCACATTTATATAAAATATTATGTGATTAAAACTTTAATAAGACCCAAACAGCTTTGATGATAAGTATAAAAAGATTCTACTATCCCATTTTGTGTGGTTTTCTTTTAGGGGCAAGGCACTATGGAAAGAGTCATTTATAGTTTTAACTATGCTACCTTTACAATGCTATTTGAATACACAAAAAAACCTCTATTTGCTTCCATCCACTTTGGGGGAAAAGGACACAGCTGTGTGGAAGCACTAGCATGTAAGCTAACTGGTTATAGCCCTATAGACACTTTGCAAAATGAAGACACAGGGAGCTCTGTTGTAATAGAGAGAGGCTTACCAATAACACATCTTAGCATTCTTAATGAAGGGACAGAATTGAGATCAAGGGTTTTAAAGAGAGAGAAAATGCAGGACAGTGTAGACTCTGATCAACTTGACTGCGTTAGAATAGCTTGGGAGATCCGCCTCCAGCGGGCTTGTAACTGAGAAGGAAAGACACATTGTGAACGTGAGTGTCACTCTCCCTTGGGCTGGGAGTCTGGGCAGAACAAAAAAAACAAAGTGGGTGGGTGCCAGCATTCGTTGCTGTCTGTTTCATCACAGACAGAGGCATCATGTGCCCCCACCATGGTGGAATACGCTTAGCTGTGAGCTCAAACAAGCTTCTCTTCCTATAAGTTGCCTCTCTTCAAGTGTTTTGTCACAGCCAAGGCTAGAATAACTAATACAGACTCCTTTTTGAAGTTTAGCAATAACATAAAAGAGAAAATTAGTTTTTTTGGTGGGGAAGGGAAGTCTTCAGGAATATTCTTCCCAAGCCTGTGATACTTAGCTTTTGTTTGGTGTCTGAGTGGCAGGGAGGAAAACCATAGAACAAGGGCAAACTTTCCAAAGCATTTAAGGGATGCTCTGAGGATTCAGGTGCAGTCTAGGGCAGAGTTTATCTCATCCCCACAAGGGATATTAGTGCTGTCATGACTTGAATTTTCTTTTGTAAAATTTCATCGCCATTTCAATGTTGTTTGATTTGCTTTGTCTCAGCATTGCTCCAGAACCTAATCATGATCATACAACTCCCCACATGGGTGTGAACCCCATTGTAAAACAAAATATTTCACAATCTTTCTTTTCCCAATTCAGAATACAGCACAGCACAGACTTCATTTGAACTTTGATTTATTAATTTTTTTTTTGAGACAGGGTCTCACTATGTACTAGAACTCACTATGTAGACCAGGCTGGCCTTGAACTCATAGAGATCCTCCTTCTTCTGCCTCCCTAGAGCTGAAACTAAAGGTGTGTGCCACCAAGCCTGGCTACTAACCTACTGTTTAAAGCTGTTACCTAGGACTTCTGAGTTAGGGAGGGTCTGCTAATATCTCAACTGAGTACTTCCTTCTCACCCAAGAACACACTGTTGGTGTGGTAGAAGGCTAGGAAAGAGCAGCACGAGCGTCATCTCGCTGTGGCATCTCTCCAGGGCTCCCACTCCAGTCTGTGAGGCTGCTGTACACCAGCATACTTCTGTACAATACAGCATTCATTTAGCTGTGTGCCTGGCTTTCTAAGTGGGTGGCAGGCTACTTGAGGAAAATGTCCTCTCTTGTTCATTTTGGCCCTTCCACAACTGTGTTCCGAGACTGGAATATATTGTCAGATCAATAAATGTTTCATGAAGCACTCAATCGTTGGAGAAGGCAAATAAGCTCACACCTATTAGAATGGTTAATATTAAAAAGACAAAAGAGTCGCAACAGTAGAGATATGATGATACAAGAATTGCATACTATCTGTGGGGTGTAAATTAGTATAACCCTCATGGGGTTTCTCCAGAACATTAGAAATAAAATTACCCATAAATCCAAAAATCCCACAACTGGATGCATATCCAAAGAAGATGAAATCTGTATACTGAAGAGACACCAGCATGTCCGTGTTTATGGCAGCACTATCTACATTGGCCAAGACATGAGATCAACAGATTTGTAAGTTGAGAACAAGAGAGAGATGAAGAGAGTCTGTCATTAAAAGAATAAAATCCTATAATTTGTGACACATGGGAACCTGGAGAACACATATTTAAATAAGTCAGGCACAGAAGGAAAACTAATGTCTGGTCTTGTTCATGCATGGAATCTAAAGATGATCTCGGAGCAAGACTGTCCGGGATGGTGGTTACCAGAGGCATGGGTGAGGGGGAAAAAGAGAAGGGGAGATGTTGAGCAAAGGTTAAACAATTACAGGTAGTTAGGGTAGGGAGATGAAGAGGCAATTATATAGATATGAAAAGTAGATAAGTAATTGCCTAGGACCCAAGGATGGGAGAAGAGAAACTGGAAATGATCACTCTTCAATAGCTCTGAAGTTTCTTTCTTGAATGATCAAAATGTCTTAAAATGAATCATGGTCATTCAATTCTGAGAACGTCCTCAAAGTGGCAGGACTATATACTTTCAACAGGTGAACGGTAGGACAGATTGATTAAAAGTTAAACAATGTACTTATTGTTATTGTGTGTATATAATATGTGTGCATGAGGAGGGTTCACTTGTGCCGTGGTGCACATGTCAGAGGACAGCTTCAGCAGTTAGCTCTCTCCTTCCACTTTTAGATCTGGGGCTTGAACTCAGGTCATTAGGATTGTACGGCAAGAGCTTTTGTGTGCTAAGCAATTTTGCTGGCTCATGAATTATCTAATAGAACTGTTTTTGAAGTTTAAAATGGATGAATAGATAATTAACAAGAGCATTAATAAGAATTTGTTCCTGCTGGGCAGTGGTGGCGCACGCCTTTAATCCCAGCACTTGGGAGGCAGAGGCAGGCGGATTTCTGAGTTCAAGGCCAGCTTGGTCTACAGTTCCAGGACAACCAGGGGTACAGGATATTGGAGGACTGAGTTTCTCTTACTCTATAACCCAGATTGACCAGGCTCTCTGGGGGATTCGACGAGACCCAGCACCAGATTAGCCTGAAATTTATTATGTAGCCTGCACTGGCCTTGAACTCAGGATCCTTCTGCCTCTGCCTTTGCAGTCCTGGGAAGAAAAGTGCATCTTTTCTTCTTCTTCTTCCTCCTCATCCTCTTCCTCTTCTTCTTGTTCTTTCCTTTTTAATTGAGGTCTTGTTATGTAGTCCAGTTAGCCTTTGAAATGAGTGCTGACATTTAATAAGGTGTTTTGAACGTTCACTTGCTTTTTGGTGTGCATGTAAGTGTGGGTTTGCATGTGTGTTTTGTGTGAACATGCTTCTGCTTGTATAGGCCAGATGCCAACCTTAACTGTCTTCCTCAGTCAGTTTCTAGTTTATTTCTTTTGGACAAGGTCTCTCACTGAACCTGTAGCTCATGATAGGCTGGCTTGGCCAGCTAGGGAGCTCCAGGAACCTGCTGTCCCTGACCTCCCCAATTATGGGATTACAGGTGCTCACTGCTATGTTCAGAATTGTTTTGTTTTGTTTTGTTTTGTTTTGGTTTGGTTTGATTTTCAAGACAGGATTTCTTTGTGCATCTCTGGCTGTCCTGGAACTTACTCTGTAGACCAGGCTGGCCTTGAACTCAGAGATCCACCTGCCTTTGCCTCCTGAGTGTTGGGATTAAAGGTGTGTGCTATTCAGCTACTGCCTGGCTAGCTGTGCCAGATTTTTGCATGGGTGCTGGGAATCAAATCTCAGGTCCTCATTTTTGCATGACAAGCCTTTTACCAACTTAGCCATTTCCCTTGCTCTTGAGACTTCACATTTGAATGAAGTACTTTAGAAGTATATGTTTCTTCTAACTTTGTATGGTTGCTATTTATAATGGCTTCAGTTGACTTATTCCACCATCCAACATGTCTCTGGAGTCTAAACTTTAGGATTACGGAGAGTTATGCTTGGATGAAAGGTTCTTGGTACCAGTTCTTTATAGCTGATGCATGGCATGCCGTGTTTTATGTCACTTCACATAACCAATGTCTTGTCTGAAACCCAGTGAGGCTAAGTTTGACCACCTGAGTTCATGTGATGACAGCCCAGTCTCTTCTATAAAAGTAACCTTTTCTCTCTTGTCAATGATAAACTATCAATGGGCAGGTGGCAGAACGTGGCCTTCTAAATTCCCATCACCCTGTTTCCTCATGGTTTTAACATCTGTTCATTCATATACTGCTCATCTATTAGTTTCTACTTATCCTGGCTAGGTTTTCGTTTGTTTGTTTTGGATTTTTGTTTTCAACTTGACACAAGCTACAGTAATCTGGGAAGAGGGCCTCTCAACTGAGGAGAGTTCATCAGACTGACCTATAGAGACTATAGAGTCTGTAGGGCATTTTCCTGATTCATGATTGATTCTGGAGGGTCCAACTCATGGTGGGTAGTGCCACCCCCTGTTCCAATGGTCTTGGGTACTATTATTTTTATGGTTTAGAGTTGCACTTGGAAACACATCTGACTCCCCACTTTTCATTGAACTTTTGGGGTGCTTTGCAGGAAATACCTGAGAAAGCATAAGGCACGTTTTATGATTTGTATTTTACATCTGCACATAAGAAGATAAACCCCAGGTAGTGCTGGCTCATGCCAGTATTGCCTTGGGAGGTAGAGGCAGGAGTTAAGGCCATTCTCAGTTACATAGGCCTGCCTGGGCTAAATGAGTCTTTGTCAAAAAAAAAAAAAAAAAAAAAAAAAGAAAGAAAAGAAAAGAAAAAAAGAAAAGAAAAAAAGAAAAGAAAAAAAGGAAAAAAGCTATAAGCAAGGCGGAAACCATCTATTGTTGAGATTGGTAGTGGTGGTTTAACTCTTTATAAAGCAATTGTCACATTATCTTCTTGAGTCTCACCACTTCCTCTTGATTAGAGCAGACAGCAGGGATCACCAACATCCTCTCTTTACAAACTAGGAAACTGAGATTACTAAACGTGTTCTGGAGGCCTCCTGGGAATGGGTAGGGCCACTGCCACTATTAAACCATCGGTACTTACTAAGACATAGTTAACTCTCTACTGTCTGTGTGAGCACGGCAAGGCCCCTCTGTGCTAAGGCCAGAGCTCTACCATTGGACAAGTCTCCCAACTCCTCCCAAATGAAGTCCCTACGGACTGTATTGCAGTAGGAGTCATGACTTGCAGTTAGGGGAAACTGAGCTGGAGATTTATAGCTTAGGAACAAAGAGATTGAAGGAAGTCAGTGAACCGAAAATTACTAGGAAGACATTAAGAAGACGTGGCAGGGGTATTCTTGCTAACGGCAGACCACGGATTTATTATATACACCAAATGTGGGAGGGTTCATATATTAAGTACTAAAATATGTTCAGATATTAAGAATTAAAATATCAAGAACGATCAGACGGCAAGAAGGATTCTTGCTAAAATGAAGCTCTGCTAGCACCAACAGGAAGGCCAAGGTGCAGGCCCCTCACAGAAGGGGGTTTAGAGGTAACTAATTTAAACAGTTTGGAGGCAGAGCCAATGGGAGGAGAAGGATGGCGGGCAGCAGGAGCTGTGGAATGGTGCACCAGGGTCCAGCTCTCCTTTAAAGGAAGCATCGCCTAGCACTAAGGGCTGAATGGAATAAAGAGAGGACTCCCAATCCCTGCAATTTGCCCCGCCCCGTCTACCCGCTTCCAGATTCAGGGCGAGCTCCGCAAGTCGGCGGGCGGAGTCGATGGCGCTGATTGGCTGTCTGCGCTGGCCTGGGGTTTCCCCGGCTCCGCCCACTGTCGTCCCCGCGCTCCTTCAGCCGGCGAGACCGCGCACTGGCCCAAGCTGCGCGCCCCGGCGGGAGGAGCCGGAGCCCGTGTTCCTCCCCCCGCCCCCCACGGGTCCTCATCCTTAAAGCTCGAGTCCGCTCGCCCCGCCTGTTGGAGAGGGCACAGGGCAGCGGAGGGCGTCTGGCCGCGGCTTGCCAGCCCTGAGAGAGCAGGCGCCTGAGGCGACAGAGCGGCGGCCACTGGCCCGGAGTCCCGGCCCGGTACGGGGACCGTGAAGGGAAGGTCCGGGGCACGGTTGCCCTCGGTGGCAGCGCGGCCGAACCCAAACTGCCCAGGTCGCTTCTGCCTTCATTCTAGGAGGCGCACAGTCGCTTGGGGCTGCCGCCATCCCGAGGGCGGGGCTCCTGGGAATTGGGTATCTGGACCGCCGCGGTCTGTTCCAACCGCCGCCCGCGCCAGGTGGTGACATCGTCCAGTCCATGACCATGTTCGACACGACGCGGCTGCCGTACGTGGCCCTCGATGTGGTGTGCGTGTTGCTGGGTACGTAGGCGCCGCGGCCCGGGGGTCTTCCGGGCGGGGGCGGGGGGGGGGACTGCTGCGGAGCCGCGCACCGGTGTGGGGTGGGTGTGCCCGGCGTGCGCGCGCGTGCGCCGCAGCTGCGGAGTTGTGGGGAGCCGCTTGAGCAGCCGGGGGGGGGGGGGGGGGGGGGGATCCCCGCTTCTGCATCCAGCACTCTGGCTCCAGCGTGGGCTCTCCCTGCCTGTCTGCCGGTGCGCTGAGTCTAGCCCTGCTTGGCCTCTGTTCTCGCCTGTGCTGTTACCCTCTGTTTCCCGGCCTACTCTTCAAACAGGCAGGGTGGGCTCCTCTCTCTGCACGGTGCAGAGAACCCTGGTCACTGGCTCATCAGCTTCTGCAGCGAAGCTGGAGGTTTGGTACACTCGGATTTTTCCCCCCAAGCAGGCAGGCAGGCAGGCTTCACTGCCCAGCTTATCATAACTTGTGAGAAGCGCTTGAAAGTTTTCGTCTATAAAAGGTTTAGAACGTTCCTAATTAGAAGGCGTCGTCAGGTTGTAAATTGTCAGGTTGCAAGAGGGATGAAGATGGCCAGGTTTCTGCCTGACGAGATCTAAAGAAGCTTGCTTTCCTCCATCCCGTAGGAGTCTGCCTATTTCCTTATAAGCGCAGTCCTTGCCTTGATGTGCCTGTCTCCTGTGACAGCCCGGCAAGGAGCTTCGTTAACTTCTTTAGCTACAGCAAAGTTGACGTTGTTTACCTGATGAAAGACTTCAGTTCTGGGCTCTTTTGTCTCCAGGTGTTTTTTCCCTTCAGAATAAAACAAAAACAAAACCTCCCAAGTCCTCAAAACTATATAACATCTGGTCAAGGGATAAGAAAGGGTGGCTTTCACTTTTTTCCCCCCTATATCCTGTGTGTCACTTGTAAATCATTGGGTCAGGCAATTTACCTAATTGTAAGCCATTGGAGGTCTGGGCGGTGGGACTCTGGTTTAAGTAATTGACGTAGTCCTGGCGAGTTTTCAAGGTGACTGCACTAGTGACTTTTGCATCCTAGATACAAATCAGCATAATGGCTTCTCAGAGATAGGAAATTTCCCTAGGCTTTAATCTAGCTGTTCTAGACTATTCCTCTCTCCCGCTTCTAGCCTGACCATTTAGGTGCCTATAATCTTGTCAGACTGTAAAAAACAGTACCTGCTTTTTTTTTTTTTAATGTGTTTTCTTAAAGAGTTCTTTTTTAAAAAATTAAAATCTGTGCAACTTCTTTATTTACCAGGACACTTCCCTCCCCCCCCACCCCGTAGTTTCATAGTAAACTGTAGGAATTCACTCTGAAGGGATTCAGTCTTAGAACATTCTGTGGGCTGTGGTGACCTATAACCCAGGCACTTGTGATGCAGAGGTAGGAAAATGTTTAGTTCAAGTCCAGCTTGGGCTACCTAGGGAGAACCTGGGTCACTAAACCAAGAATAGTCTTAATAGACATATCTTTTCAAATATTGGGGCATATTATTTTAAGTTATTAGGTTATAAAATATCTTCCCGTTTTCTCTTTCCTGCCTTCTTTCCTCTTCCTCCCTCTCTCTTTTCCTACTTTCTTCCTTCTTTATAGACAGGGTCTTGCTGTGCAACCTGGTTTGGAACTTACGTCCTCTTCTTCCTCAGCCTCCAGAGTGCTGGGAGTATCAGCGTGCTCTACCATGCCTGGCTAAATTATGGACCAAACATTGATTAGGAGGGCAGAAAAAATATATGGACATACAGCTAATGTTATTAATGAAGCCATATGGTAGATTTATACTTTCTAATTAGTTAATTGATTTTCATTATACCCGACCGCAGTTCCCCTGCCCCCATTCCTCCCAGTCCCCCTTCCTCCCAGATCCACTCCTCCATTTTCCTTCAGAAAAGAGTAGGCCTTCCAGGTATATCCACTGAACATGACATAATAAGAGACAATAAGATTAGCCACAAACCCTCATAGCAAGACTGGGAGAGGCAACCCAGCCGGAAGAAAATTTGCATGGTTGCCTGGTGTCCTGTCTCAAGCTTGTAATCCCATCACTAACATGGTTAAAGTAGAAAGACTCATGGGTTAGAGGCTAGTCTGGGCAACAGAGCGGGTTCAGGTCAGCCTAGGATCTCAGTGAACAAATAAACTGACAAAGATCAGGTATAATGGAGACACATATATGCAGTGCAGTTTTATGAATTCTGTTTTCTGGTGGGTGGCCTATATTTGCAACAGGACATGTCCTGTCTACATAGATTGGCCTTGTGGTTACAGGAATATGCTGTCCTTAAGGCATTGTCAATATTTATAGTGTCTTCCCATACCTCTTGGGTTTTTGTTTTTTGCTTTTTTGAAACATGGGGCCTGCAGCTCAGGCTGATCTAGAACTCATTATGTAGCCCAGGCTAGCTTTGAACTTCTGCCAGTCCTCCAACCTCTGAAATGTTTGATACAGTCATGAACCATTGTACCCAGTTATGGTGTCCTTAGTGATTTGAAAAAAAGGCTCTTATGAGGGATTCTATATTACTTTAAGTTTGCTTTTTTAAAAAGATACTTCGCCATTTGAATCTTTTTTTATATAAATTAGCATTTCTTTTTTTATAATTTTTATTTTATGTGCATTAGTGTTTTGTCTGCATATATGTCTGTGTGAGGATGGTAGATTTTGGAGTTATGGACAGTTATAAGCTGCAATGTGGGTGCTGGGGATTGAACCAAGGCCCTTTGGAGGTTTCTCTGTGTAGCCCTGGCTGTCCTGGAACTCACTCTGTAGACCAGGCTGGCCTCAAACTCAGAAATCTGCCTGCCTCTGCCTCCCAAGTGCTGGGATTAAAGGCATATGCCACCAAGGTCCTTTGGAAGAGTAGTAAATCCTCTTAACTTCTGAGCCATCTCTCTATTTTAATGTTATTTTATCTGTTTATTTATTATTATTATTATTATCTGTTGTTATTATTGTTTTTTTTCTTGTGCTGCTGCTTAAATTTCTTTTAAAGTAGTTCAGTGTATTGTCAAGATATCCCAGGTTTCCCTTTTCCTAAGTAGAAAGTAATCTACTGACTTTAATTAGATATGAACAAAATGTAATTAGTTGTAACAACATCAGCTCCCACAATTAACAGTAAGGGAGAACACTGATGCAGAATACTTTTAAGGTTGACTTTTGGAAGAGAGATTTTTATAGTAAACTTACTTCTAGGAGAGTGTAAGGATTGGGATTTATTTATGATACTGACAGCCAGAGATTAGAACACTGATGCAGAATATTTTTAAGGTTGACTTTTGGAAGAGAGATTTTTATAGTAAACTTACCTTTCTAGGAGAGTGTAAGGATTGGGATTTATTTATGATACTGACAGCCAGAGATTAGCAGCCTAAACTTGTTTGCTTCAAGAGAGCTTTCAGCCTGGTTTAAACTTTTTCCCTTTTTCTGTGGAGCACCCACAGGTAAGAGTTGAGTACACTGGGAGAAAGATGATTAAGCACTATGTAAGTATAGGTTATGTGAAAGTGATTCATAATTACAATGTGAATATGTTCTATATTCTGATAATGACTACTTCAACATCATTCTGTATATCCATTTTAATATGATGATGTTATGTGATTTTGTTACACAAGTACTTTATAATTTTTTACCCAGGGTAATGTCTTTTGAGGTGATCATTAAAAATTATGTATATATGTGTTTATGTGTGTATTTTTTCTAAATAATCTCCATTAATTTATCAATATTTAAATTATTAGCTCCTTTAGTGGATTTGGTAAATCCTTGGAATAAAGAAATTTGAGAAGTGATATATATTTGATCCTGTGAAATGAAGTAGAGTCATGTCATCTTTTTCTGGTTCTTTTGAGTCTTTGATTTGACAGGCCTATCATTGATTTCTGTTTTAATTTGCCTCCTTGCTTATTTATTTATAGATAGAGTCTCACTGTCTAGTTTTGGCTAGCCTAGAACCCACTATGTGGACCAGACTGGCCGTGAACTCAGAGATCTACCTGACTCTGACTCCTCTGGGATTAAAGACCGGTGCCACCACACTTGGTCTTGCTTTTGTTTTTGTGATCAGTGGTTCTAAAACTGTTAGTAAGTCCATATACAGTCACCCGAACACATGAAAAGCTACTATATAGAGAGCAATAGAGAGTTGGTATAAAGGTGGCTATTTTAGCCCAATATTATACTATGTCCTGAATATAACTTACTGTTTAATTACTAAGGATCATTCTGTATTTTAGCCACCAGTTAATAGGCACAGAGTCCATTAATTGATTCAGTGCACAGTGAGGGATGACTTTTGTACCTTGTTTGAGTGCTGAGGATGGAAAGATAAATAGGACAGTCCCTTCCCTAAAGAAGCTCAGAGTCTAGCGGAGGAGAAATAAACAAGCTGTTACATCATGCTAAGTGTACTAATGCAGGTATGGTGCCCTTTGATCAAGGAGAAGAGTCCGGCTTAGATCTATACCATTCTAGAGCCGTGGCTTATCAGTTTATTCTCAGAGATATGGAAATGCCAGAAGTTGCCTAACATTATGTTTATAATTTTTTTCTCCCTATTTTTCAACTTGATCTAGGGGAGTAGGGACTCGGGTATCTGTGCTCATTATTTGTCTGTAGGTAGTCCTGTGATAGCTAGAACATAGATGGAACTGGCAAAACTTGCCTTTTGTGTATCTGTATTTTGCTTTGTAGTGATCACTTTATAATACTTGTCTGTGCTGCATAGACCTTAGATTTAGACATGACAGTGGCGTCTTGATGCTGTACCCCAAGGACACACCACCACCTCTAACTGCTTTCTCCACATCCTTCTGTGCTTTCAAAGTGGTTCCCCATTTTTTCCTCTCTTGACTGTATCATTTGAGTGTGCTGTTTTTTGTTTGTTTGTTTGTTTGTTTTGCCCAGGATCCTACAGATAGTACTCATCTGTGTCCAAACCAGAACTGAGAAAGCTTTTCTTTTTGCACGGGTCACCAGTTACATGTCTTTGACAGCAGATGCAACAGGAGCCCTTGGATTATTGTTGGACTTTTCTTTTATAAACGTTTGTTTGTTTAATTTAGTGTGTGTGTGTGTGTGTGTGTGTGTGTGTGTATGTGTGTGTATGTGTGTGTATGTATGTGTGTGTGTGTGTATGAGAGGCAGACAGACAGACAGAGACAGAGAGGCAGAGAGAGAGACAGAGAGAGACAAAGAGACAGAGACAGAGTGACAGAGAGACAAAGAGACAGAGAGACAGTGAGAGAGAGCACCCACTGAAGTTGATGTGTGCTGTGTATGCAATGCCTGCAGAGTCCATAAGATAGAATCATAATCTCTGGAACCGATGGTTATGAGCCACTGTGTGGGGCATTGGGAACCAAGTCTGGGTCCTCCAAAAGAGCAAGTGCTCTTAACCACCAAGCCATCTTTCTACCTCATGTTGGCTTTATTACGAGAATTCAGGTTTCCTTACCATTATCCAAATAAAACATTATGCCAAAAATACAGTAAATGTAGAATAAAATCTGATGACAAAAACATTGACTACCAATGGTAGGCAGTTATAAAATCTTGTTCCCTAAATTCCAGTGTCTGACACCATCACCATAATGCTGACATTCTTTTACTCCTGTTAATATATCCCTAAGGAGTGATCCCTCTGCTAATCCCTAGATGGGTTGCCTTCACAAACAAACAAACAAACAAAAAAACAATACATGGAAGTCGTTTGGCTTCATAGTCTCACCCACTTTTGTGCTTTCTTCCCTTTTCTCCTAAAACTGATTCATTAATTCACATATTTCATACGTTTGATGATAGCTGAATAGGTTCTCTCTTCAATTACACACATTTCTTTTGCTTCTGGTGAAAGTTTGCTGGGTTTGTTTCTTTAACTTTTCTCATTGTTTCTATGCAGAAGGAGAGAAAGAGTCTCAGAAGATGAGCAGAAGTTTGTCAGGCTTCACGGTCTTGTGTCAGGTTAGGATCGTGTTGCTTTCTTGTATTGGATGAGTAGGGTGGAACAGAAGTCGAGGCTGGTGCCCCGCTTGCTTCCATGCAGTTGAGTTGGCTTTCATTAAATGTGCCCCGTTTGGACTCCACTATGGAAATGTTTAGAGAACTTTCCCCATATATGTTTTATGAACTGTGAATTCTTTTTTTATATTCTCTTTGAATTACATCCTTTTGGAAACTCAGAGACATGTTATGAATCTTATTAATCCCATTCTCATTTAGTCATTTTTGGCTGAGCTCTACTGAAGTGTCTGAGATGTTTAGGGAATTACTCTGATTTTAAAAACTGAGATTTTGCTATTTAAATATGAGGTTGCTGGTGTTTCCTAAGAGAGAGAGATACCAGTAACCGATGAGCAAACACTACGAGTCAGGCAGACTAGTTAGCAGAGCATGGAATTTCAAATTTTTGTGGAAGGAATTTAGGCTCTTTAAAAATTATTTTTCTGTGTGCCTCGTTTTCAAAGAACAATTTTGAGTAGTCTGTTTTCTCCTTCTACTTCTGAGTAAGTAGGTTCTGGGACTCGAACTCAGGTTGTCAGATTCACATGGCAAGTGCTTTTATGTGGACGGAGCCATCTATGTGGGATTGAAGTATAGTCTGTCTGCATAGTAAGCTGATTAGGGATTGATTGTATAGATGCCATCTTGCTTTATTTTCTTTTCAAAAACACCATTTCCCTTCCAGAGGTTAAGTATAGTGGTTACAAGAAGCTTTCAGACTCTTGCCTTAGAAAATGTTCTTGTTTGTTCTTCTTTTTTCAACTAAAAAAAAAAAAAAAAAGAACCCATGTAACCAGGCTGGCTTTGAAATTTCGAGTTGAGTGTGACCCACAACTTCTGAGCCTGCTGCCTTTGTCTCCTGAGTGGTGGCATTATTGGGGTGCATCATCATGCCTGGTTTTATGAGGTGCTTTGGCTCAAACCCAGAGTTTCCTGCATGCCAGGAACATTCTGCCAGCCGAGCCACATGCTCATTGTTCTTCATTCCTCCCAGATTCCTTTTCTTTCTCCTACTTTTTTCTTTTTAACCATTAGGTTTTTAAACTCTAGATGGCTCAGGTATAAATTTGTTTTGCCTTTGTTTTTTTTTTTTTTCTGAAAGAAGTCTAGAATTGGGAATGACTTGCTCTTTAAAGTCTGTAGGTTTTTCTTTAGCACATTAGAGATAGTGCATTCTTGCAGTGGACTTTGGACCTTCAGTTTCTCAATTCAAATTCTTTCTCTTTAGTTTATTAACTATGTGACCTTGGGAATGTCACTCTGAGTACCTGTGTTTCCTCAGTTGTATAATATATAATAACCTACTTACATTTTTTGTAAAATTTAAATTGAGTATGTAAATTACTTAAAGAAATCCCTTACTCTTACTATGAATATTGAGTAAAATAATTCCCGGTAGTTCTTAACACCTGTAACACAATAATTAATAGAAGCAACGTTACCTAGTTTTGGGATAGAAATACAGACTTTAAATTTTTTTCCACAAGAGCTCATGGAATGCTTTTGAGATTTAATATTTTATCAATTGAAGAAGAAGAAGAGGAAAAGGAGGAGGAGGAAGAGGAGGAAGAGGAGGAGAAAGAGAAAAAGGAGGAGGAAGAAGAAGAGGAGAAAAAGAAGGAAGAGGAAGAGGAGGAGGAGGAGGAAGGTGGTGGTGGCCGCCTCATGTCACCAGGCTGACTTTGAATTTGCTAGTTAGTGTGACACACAACTTCTTATGGATGTGTAAAACACATCTATATGCAGCAGTCATTCCAGGCAAGGTAGAAACTGATCTGTTTAGTTTGATAGAGTGTAATTGAGTAAATGGAAAACCCGTTACTGTATACAGTGTTAAGTTCTAAATTTCACCTTATTCAAGAAAGAGAGAAATCGTTATACCCTTACTATTTTTACTGCTTCAGTCTTAGAATTATTTCTGCTTGTCTAAAAAAAAAATTGAGTTAAGATTCCTAAGACTTTTTTGAATAGCTGTAATTGAACACTCTTATTTGTATATGAAGTCTTTCTTCCTTTTTGCGACAGGATTTCATGTAGTCCAGGTTAGCCTTGAACTGTCTGTATAGCCAAGGATGACCCTGAACTCCTAAATCTTCTATGAACTCTCAAGCACAAGAGTTTGAGACCTGCCCCACCTCATTTATATGCATTCTGTAATTTGAATTTCTCTCTATAACTAGACAGCAAACAATCAGTTGTGGAGTGCCCTTTCTTTCTCTCCTTTCTACTTTCTTTTTTCATGAGCATATATATTCTGTATGTGTTTGTAGTGGTGTTTGTGTGTATGTGTATGTTTATGTGTATGTGTGTGTATATATGTGTGCGTGTGTGTGTGTGTGTGTGTGTGTGTGTGTGTGTGTGTGTGTGTTATTTCTGATAGTCCTGCCTCTGCCTCCTAAGTGCTGGAATCTTGAGTACGTGCCACTGTACCTGGTTTACTCCTGTTTTACGGATATTTATTTTGATACATATTAAACGTGTGTGTGTGTGTGTGTGTGTGTGTGTGTGTGTGTGTGAGAGAGAGAGAGAGAGAGAGTGTGAGAGAGAGAAGTGTCTCTGTGTGCGTGAAATGCAAGCACATGTGGAGGCCAAAGGTCAACTTTGGTGTTGGTCCTTGAGAGCCTGGTATTTGGAGATAGGTTCTCTCATGGGACCCGGGTCTGGTGAGCACCAGGGAGTCTCCTGTCTTTGCCTCCCCAGTGCAGGGATTACAGACTTGCTCCACCATGCCTTGGTTTATTTTAAACGTAATTGCTTGAGATTGAACTCAGAACCTCAGGCTTGCATGCAAGCACCCACCAACTGATCTGTCTCTTCAGTCCTCCTCTTCTCATTGGTTCTTTCTCTTTTCCCCCTCTCTCTCTTTCATGCGTTTTCCTTCCTCCCCTACTTTTCTTTCAGTTTCATACAGGCCATATTTCTGATAGTCCTGCCTCTGCCTTCTAAGTGCTGGGATCTTGAGTCCGTGCCACTGTACCTGGTTTACCCCTGTTTTATGGATATTTATTTTGACACATATTAAACCTGAAATTGTCTTTATGTTGTTTAAATCTAGTATTAAGTTTTGAAAAGTGCTTGAGTCTGTATCATGTTTCATTAAATTTACTAAGTGCACATTAAGTGCGTAATCTAGTGCTGGGGTTGAAGTCCGCCGTGTGAGGAATAAGTTACTGTGCCACAGTGTTTTGTAGAGGCCATATCAGCGAGGCTTTGGGGGATATTTGAAATGGAGATAATGCATTTAGATGAAAATAACTTGCCCAGGAGGAGGTAGGGGCTGGTATGAAGCATAGGGAAGAACAGGTGATGAGGCCCAATGGAAGAGAGAACATTTTAAAATAGAAAAGAGGCCTCTGGCCAGTTTTGGCCTTGCTGTGGTATTTTGGAGCTCACCGTGGCAATGATGACTAGGGGAATTTCCCTTAAACTTTAAAGCAAAAGTTTTTGATTTTTTAATTTTACACCCTTTCCTTTGGGGCTTTTATCTTTAAAACCTTAAGTGTTATTATTGTCTGCTGCAGGCATGAGAGGCAATGAACAGGTGATGAACCAGTGTTGCAGATCTCTTTAGTGAGGGGACAGGATGCTGGACGTATGACTGTGGTCCACAGAGGAGGCTGGGGAACTAGCAAGGAGATGCTCTCTCAGCTATCACAGCCTTAAAACAAAGCCAATATCTCTTTGGACTTTGAAATTTTCTGTAAGTAGCTTATTTTATTATTTTTGTTTAGTCAAACAAATGGTTTTTTCATTAAAAAAAAAAGACCAGTGTGGTTGAATTACCATGTGCATTCATAATGCGCACAAACGTATGTGCATGGGTGTGTGTGCCCGTACACACACACACACACACACACACACACACACACACCTCCCTGCTTGAATCTATATATCCTGCGAAAGTGCTTTAACACTGAACCTCTCCCCACAATTCATCTCAGTGTAGAAATTAGTAACATAGAGCTTTCTGGGCCTGTGTAGGCTGTGCAGTTTCTCAGCAGCTTGCTCAGGGTGATTGGCTTAGCCATCTCCTTTCTGTAAGTAATGGAAGTCAGCCACAGGGTAGTTGAGAGACTGACCCAGAGCAGCCCAGCTGTAAATGGTGTGGGTCAGGAATTGGAAGTGTACTTCTGCATAGTGATTAACTGGGTCCGGTTTCGGATATATTGTACTGAGTAGAATAGGTAAAGAAAAGGGGAGGGGATGTTATTTGGCTTACTAAAAATATTACTATAGGTGGCCCAGATGTTTTATGATTGTCCTTGTCCTGTGTGGCTTTGTGGTTTCAGAGTCGGTGTCTGCTTAGCATATTTTGAGCATGAATCTGCTGTCTAAAACAGGCACTTTAATTTTCACAATCCAAACTTGTAATGACCATGAAGAGTTCACAGTGAGGTAACTGGTGGGGATGTAATTGAAGGATGGAGCTAATTTGCCCTGCTGAGTGGCATTCCTGTAGCCCTTTCCTTCAGATGGCGTTATTGTTGGAGGCATTCCTTCTGAGTTCTCACAGGAAAGGAAGAAGAGCCTTTGCCCTCCCGTGCTTCAAGTGAATCATGTGTACTATTCAGAGTAAGGCATTACAGAAGACAGAGTTAGAACCTCATGGTTTAGTCCTAGCTGCCAGTTCTTGGAAATGTTGCTGGAGTCTTTTTCTGGGTGAGGTGTCTAGGAAAAGGGCGTATAGGAAATGGGTAGTGGAAAAGGTCTGTAGTTAGTTGGCAGCTCCGTGAGCTGGGGTCTGCGTTGCTCTTTCAGTTCGTTTACATCCGTAGCAGGATAGATGGGTTGGCTGCCTCAGTGCTAGAGAGGTGAGTGAGGAGAGAAGCATTATTTACAGATGGCCTGTGATTAGCCTTTGGTAAACGTTTTACACAAACTCATGTACCATGACACAACTGTGAAAGCGCATAGTACTGGCTTTATTTTATGCCCTACTGCTGGGAATGAAAAAATGACTGGAATAATAAATCTCAGGAGTTCTGATGAGTTCTTGCTTATTTGGAACACAGAATTTGTGGTGTTACTGTGTGATGGGTTAGTAATCCTTACACTGATATTGCCAGAGTGGATGGAACAAGGTCTCCATCCTCCAGAACTTTGTACAGCCTTGTAAGGAGACAGGCTTCATTCTGATAGACTTTTCTCTAGACCACTGCTCTTCGTGAGTTAATATGAGGCTTGGGAACATTACTTTTCGATGGTGCTGAGTTATAAATCATGTAGAAAATTCAGGAAACCAATTCATACACATTATGTTATTATGGATATTTAGAAGGTATGTGATACACTGTAGGCATTCGGGTGTTTGTCATATGAATGAATAAATGAGTCAACTGCTCAGGCTTGAGAATACATTTGAGTCAGCCATTCTTACAGGATTCTAGCTCTGTCAGTTACTGTGACACTAGGCAGGTCACCCTGGCTCCTTCAGAATTTCCTCATCTAATGAGGAAAAGGATGCTGCTGCTAGTTTCTTTCTCATAGTGCTGTGAAATAAGATGAGACAGTGTGTGAGGAAATGTCTGTGACGTGCTGAGCATAGTCTTGACCTGCAGTAGGCACTCACTGTTGTAGTGTTAATCATTATCCTTATTAAGCTAATCAACCAATTTTGTATCACTGACACATAGTATTTAAGCATGATTTTTGTTTTGCTGGTGAGTTTTCTTTTGAAATACTGTTGAATGTAGTTCTAATTACAATTTATTCTCATTCTCTTTCTCTCCCCCCACCCCTGCACGTGCGTGTGTGTGTGTGTGTGTGTGTGTGTGTGTGTGTGTGTTTGAGAGGGAGAGGAGGAGTGGAGGGATGAGGACAGGAAAAATAAAATTCTGGATTTCATGTGTATCAAGTGAGGATTGCTCTACAGAACTACAACCTTAACCCCAGTTTCAGCTGCATTGAAGATGCTCTACAGAGCCTGGCAGTGGCTCATGCCTTTACCTCCAGCACTCACTGGGGAGGCAGAGGGAAGTGGGTCTCTGAGTTCTAGGCCAGCTAGATCTACAGATCAAGTTTCAGGACACCCAATGCTACAATAGAGAAATCCTGTCTCGAAAAAAAAAATTAATAAATAAAAATAAAATACTCTTCAGTTACTTGGCCCATTTCTGTTCCTGATTCCTAGATTTCCATGGGAAGTTTCTTTTTTTCCCCCTTTCCCACCCCTCCCTCCCTCTTCTCCTCCTCTTCAAAAAACAAAACAAAACAAACAAAAAACCAGGGTCTTGTGTATACCAGATTGGCCTCAAACTCAGTAGGTAGCTGAAATGGTCTGTGAATGCCAGCTCTTCTTGCCTCAGCTTCCGGAGTACTGGAGTACGGGGTTACAGTGGTGAGCTACCACGCCAGGCTTGTTTTAATTATTTCTAATCTGTTTCTTCCTGGAATCAGATCCTCGTTGTTCACTCGTTTATATTTCTTAGTGAGTAATATTCTTACAGCTCACAGGCAAGGTAACTAGCGAGTGCTCACGGGTGGAGAGAGCAGCAAACTAGAAACAGGAGTGAACAATGGAAGCTGGTCAAGAGCTAACTAAAAGCTAGGCTGACCAAACGAAGCTGCTGGTTGTCTGTGTAACTTCTGTGGTCAGTGTGCGCTCAAGGGAAGGATGTACATGACAGTCATGCTCACCACTAGTGTTCTGGGGTAAGGCTAACTCAGGGAGGGCATCAAGCTTATGACTGTATGTAATTAAAATTCATAACTTTCCATTAAGCAAAAAACATTTACAAATGACACTCCAATTTGATTTAGTTACCCAGGGGCACAGTGACAAGAGCTATCTGTTGTAGTTTTTTTCCTCCAAAGGCAGAGATAAGATACAAATATTAAATGTGCTGCTCTCTAAACATTGTCTACATCTGACCCAATAGCCCATTTGGAGAAAAGGTTTCTTTGATGTTATCAAAACTTGTTAATCAGGTTGTGAGTAATGGGGTTTTTACCTAGTGGTGGCTACCTGTATTAAAACTGTGACATTCCAAGTGCTGCCATTGAATGTAGACTTAAAAAGTTAAAAGTGTGATCAAATATGAAAAGCTACTGATTTAGAAGTCAGATTCTCTGATCTTCATGGCCAAAATGACATGCCAGCTTCATTAGTCGAGTGTAAATCATAATGGTGGTAATGCCTGTCTTGCCTGTTTCAGGGTCGTAGTGGTACATGAGGCACATTGCAGAAGGAGAGTCAGTCATCTGCTGCAGACTGCATTGCAGTAGTTCACGCCAGTGGACCTGGGACAAAGAAACCACAGTTCCAATCTAGTCTGAATCAGGGGTCTGCCATCTGTGTCTCATACAGCATGTTTGTCACAATGCGGGGGCGAAAATAGAACACCAAGGGGCCCCTTTTAGACTATAATTTGCTTGTGACCTTCAGGTCGATAAATAGCAGAGGTGCCCATTTAACAGAATAAGATACTGTAGATGGTTCATGGTTAGGGAGGTAATACTTGAATGTTAGTCTTGAATGTTACAGTAAGGCTGCTGATTACAGCTGGAATACATATATATGGCATTGTGATATAAATTTGTGAATTCTTGAGAATTTCAAGTACTTATCTTACAGCTGCAGAGATTCAACACCAACCAGAATTAAAGTACTACAATATTTTGGCCCAAATTACAAGAAAGTCTTAACAAGTTTGAGTCCTATATAAGAATAGTATTCCTCTTTTCCTAATAATTAAAAACTTACATTTAGAAACATTTAAGTAGTTGATACTCATGGCTGAAACTTTAGTCTCCAGGGAACCTCTGTAGCCCACAGACCTGATAGATGTTACCACTAAATCACTCTATTCTGAGAAAAAGACAGACAAAGAGGAAAGTAGAAGAAGAATTTTCTCTTTTAAATAAAACCGAACCAAGCCAAACCTTATGCCAGGTGGTCTGTCATTGCCTTCTGGAGGGTTTCAGGTGAACTAGGTGTCCTGAAAACTAAAGGAGTCATCAGAAGTGCATGCTTTGTAAGGCCTGCAGTTATTACCCAACGAAGAGATTATGGAGAGTCATGTTTGTAGGGATTTTTTTTAAGTTAAACAATTTTGTATGAAGAAATGGGACTAACTCATCTCTGCCATTCTCACGCTCCTAGGGATGTCAGCAACCAGTTTTGGGGGATCCTGCAGAGATATTACAAGTCAGGGCAGGGGCCAGAGCCTATATGGTGCTGTCAGGGCCTGGGTTTCACCTTCCCACTATAGGAGCAAGGACAAAAAAAGAGCTGTGATTCCTGGGCACTTTGGGCCAGATCCAAAGGGCTTATTTCAGTGCCCTCTGGATAGGAGTCATATTTATAGAGATTCAGATTTCCTGAAGTAAGACATTTGTTCCTTTAGATTAGCAAATTTATTAGATTTGTATTTAGAATTTACTAGGAAAAGGGATAGATCTCTGGAAGAACTTCAAGATGGTTGCCCTGATTTCAAACCAACAGACTTTCTGTGATTGAGGATTAAATCATGGAGCTGGGCATGGTGGCTCTTCTTGAGCTTAGGAATTAGAGGGTAGTCTCAGTAACATGGGAGACTGTCTCAGCAGCAAACATGAGGGACAACAACAATATTCCAAAACAGCTACCAAAGCCCGGCTCTGGAAGGCAGGACCTCCATTAGTATCCAAGTAACATGTAAAATTGTAAAAGCACAGAAGACATTTTGAGCTATCAAATATATCACATAGACATGATAAAAATGTTAAAACAGAGGGCAAATCCTTACTGATAGTGATGGAATAGGTTAATACTTTCTACAATAAAGGGCATAAATTGGTACATTTTTGTGGACCAGCATTATATCTGTAAAAACTATATTTACTCAAAATGAGAGTCAGAATGCTTGTAATTTTAACATGACTTTGTTATACTGTTTTATTTGTATTAATATGTAAGGCATTTTCTTTTAGTTTCCAGGCATATTGAGCTTTTGCAGAATTCTTTTGTTCTTATGATACATGTCTCTTTAGTGTAGGGACATTGCATCTACTTGAATCTCAAGTTCAGAACTTGAGTTTCTTTGTCTAAAAAGGACTGGGTCTCTATCTCTGTATGCAGTTCTCATCCCATGGGCTGGTGTTACCAACTACACTTTAGACATGTGTTTCTTCCACAAATATGTGCCATTTACTGTTTGCCAGGCTCTGTGTTAAGTAGTGGTCACACAGATAGAGTAGAAAACAGACCAGTGCAGTGTAGGAAGGAAAACTTGGGAGCTGTGGTAGTTTATAGTAAAGGCTTTGAAATAATTGCTTTGGAGCTGGGAATGTAATGTGCAATAGTTGTTTAGCATGTGCATGAGCTAAAAGCCCAAACCAAGCTGAAACAAAAAGTCCCTTAGACAAGGGACTCAGTAGAGTGTAGATTAGAATTTAGAGAGGGCTTAGGGATATCACTAGGAGGTTTTGAAGCTGAGATAATGGCACCAAGACTAAGCCATTGGTAGTAGAATTTGGGAGGCTGTAGGAACCCATCTTAGTGACAGCAGGTAAAGGATAGATATACCAAAAATAGTTCTAACTGTAGGGCACTAGGAGAGAACCAGATGCCAAGGGAAGTTAATGGAGAAGAGATAATATGTTTTAGACTTATTAACTTTTAAATGTGAGGCTGGAGAGATGGCTCAGTGGTGGAGCACTAACTGTTCTTCTAGAGATCCTGAGTTCAATTCTCAGCAACCACATGGTGGCTCACAACCATCTGTAATGAGATCTGATGCCCTCTTCTGGTGTGTCTGAGTACAGCTACAGTGTACTCATACACATAAAAATAAATTAAAAAAAAAAAGAAACCAGGCGGTCATGATATATGCCTTTAATCTCAGTACTTGGGAGGCCCATGGATTTCTATGAGATCAGGGCCAGCCTGGTCTACAGGAAAGCCAGGGCTACACAGAGAAACTTTGTCTCAAACAAACAAATGAACAAACACACAAACACCACCCTCAACTCCCCCAAAACAGTCAACTTTGGGGTTGGGGATTTAGCTCAGTGGAAGAGCACTTGCCTAGCAAGTGCAAGACCCTAGGTTCAATCCTTAGCTAGAGGTGGGGGTTAGGGAAAGTGGAAATACACACACACACACACACACACACACACACACACACACACACACTCATGCACACACTCAGTTGTGAGGAAAAGGACAAGTGTGGCAGGTGAGGGAGATACCCAGCATGGACACCAGTGTTACAAATTTTCAGACACTTTCAAGCTTATGCTGATAGATCAGACTCTGCCTCACTTTTGAGACCGTGCAGTTTCAGGCTGGCCTGGAACTCTTAATCTTCCTGTCTCATCTTGCATGCCCCCTTCCCCCCCTCTTATTTTGTATGTATGCACATATGTGTGCAGCATGTGTGTTGGAGGACACACACAACATGTGCCATAGCATGCATGTGGAGGTTGGAGAACACTATGGAGTCAGTTCTCCTCCCACCTTTTGATGGGTTCTGGGGGTTCAAATTCATGTCTTCATACTTGCACAATAAGCAACTTTACCTGCCAAAGCATCTTATTGGCTCACATCAGCTCTGGAATGCTGACATTATGGATGTGTGCCACTAAGTCAGGCTTAACAGGATCATTTCTTTTTGAGGAGAGTGGGAGGAAGAACAGTTAGGGATACCAGTTAAAACACTAAGTCGAAGATAATAGGTTGTCATAGTTTGCTATGATATTCTACTTAGGGGATACAATAATCAGAGATAAAGGAAAATAACTTTAGATCAATGATAAAGAAACAATTTTCCCTTACTTAAAAATAACTTACTTGAAGCTTATTTAGAAATAAATTATTTAAAGCTGGACATAGTGGTATATTCCTGAATTCCCAGCATTTAGGAGGCAGAGGCAGAAAGATTGCTTCAAGTCTGAGGACAAGCTAGTTTACATAGTGAGACTTTGTCTCAAAACAAAAATGATGGAAGCATTGTGTTGGTTTTGTAAAGTCACTGTTACCAAGTTTGGCGGAGGAATTTGAGATTTAGAGTCTGGGATTCAGCGTTTCAGAATTGGTCTGTGAGGTGTTCTTCTATCTGATCACATGGCTGGCGGGCTCTGTCTGAAGAGAGTGCTGTCTGCTCCAGATTTGTTGGGATTCAACAGGAATGTAAATAAACAACCTATTTCTTAGGCTTGCTCCATTCCAGTATCTGCTTTTTTTTTGTTTCTTATGTTATAGGTATTTACTGGCTAGTTGAATACTGAATGCTTACCCTTAGCCTTAAAGTAACTCGTAGGAGTCGTTCCTTTGTCAGCTTAGCTTCCATAGGAAACAACTTGAGGGCAAATATACATTTCTTTGAAAACTGGATACATGATTTACTTCTATAATAATTGTAACTTAAAAAAACTGCAAAATTTTTTTGTCCAGTATATTTGTGTACATTTTTAAAAAGTGTGTGTGTGTGTGTGTGTGTGTGTGTGTTGTAAACAATGTACTAATTTAGATATGCCAATTTGGTGACTTCTTACTAAAGTGAGAGTTTTTTATGTTTCTGAGACACTGAAGTTAGCACATGTTATTTTAGTTTCTGGACCTTTGCCACTTGGCACAATTTCAGACTAAACACACATGCACACTCCATGTAAATGCTCTTACGATTTGAAATATATTTTTTAAATTTGGCAGTATGTAATCTATACTGTCTCTCAGGGTGTGAAGTCCCAGGTCTGGATCTCATTCGATTGTGTATCTTCTCTCTACAGGTGAATGCTAGACTCTTAGCAAGCTAGGAAAATTTTCCTGAGCTACCTACATTGTTTGTAGATTCTTAAAAATTTTCTACACGTATTTTGAGCACCAAGATGAATCAAGTCAGTCTGTTTTCTGTACATTTGGTTAATGAAGCAGTCTCCTTAAAGATTTTTAAATGTGCTCTCGACTGCTGCCTGTACAACTTTGGAGGCATTCATGTCTATGTACTGTAGATGACTAGAGTGCTTACAAGCGATCTAATTGGACAGCTTGACCAAAGACTTGGTGTAAGAGAGCATCTGCTACTCATAGGAAGACAGGCCTCTCTGCTGATGGAGGAGCTGCTTTCTTCTTGCTGCTGGGCAAGAAGGCTTCATGGACTTTTGAGGGTGGTCTTGCTGCTCCAAGTCTTATTGTTCTCTCATAGAAGTAACTTAACAAATGGTTCTTTCTGAATACATAATTCTTTGATTTACAAGTTTAACTTATTAATATGTAGACAAAAATCCTATAGATCATATCTTTAACCCAGAGACTAAATGCTGGAGGCTGTGCTTCAAAGGGGAACATTCTGTCTGATAACTCTGCACTGTTCTCTGAAGCATGGCGGCTGTTGACAAGACAGACAGTGTGTGGAGTTAGTGTTTGATGAAGTACCTATGACACTGCAACAGATTTTCCAAATTCAAGAATGACCTTTCAGGTGGGTGTGGTGGCTCATGCCTCTGATGAGCACTGGGAAGCATGAGGCGGGGAGAGTGCTGGAAGTTCCGGGCTAGTTTAGGCTACAGAACAGTGCTGTCTCAAAAGGAACAGTATAGCTTTTAAAGCCATTTGTGGGGATACATGCCTTTAACCCTAGCTATGTGAAAGGCTGAGGCAAGATTGCTGTTTGGGGTTAGCCTGGGCAATGCTGAGAACTCAGTTTTAAATGGTACATCACCTTTCAACTGAACATTACTTTTCACATTGCCACCTATTATTTTCCCTTCTCTTTGAATTTTGGAAATTCATGATGCTTCACTGTATAAAGATTGGTACAATCTACTTAATTCCCCATTTTGCATATTTAGATCATGAATGATATGGAATGCTGTCAGTTTTTAAGTTCTAGGTTAGTTTTTTCTTTAAAATATTGTGACTTCCAAATTTTCTAAAATCAATTCATATTTAATTGATGAACCCTAAAAGGACCACAAAAGAGAATTTGTTGTAATTGTAACCCCACTGCCTGTTACCCAGAGGGCTACCCCTTTCAATATTGTGTCGACGGTGTATCCTTCCTGTGTTGTGTTTATCTCTACGTGTCTGTTTTGATAGTGTCCTTTACAGAGTCTTAATTGGCTCAGAATTTGCTACATATTCTAACAGTTTGCAGAAGTCCTTCTGCTTCTGCTCCAAGTGATGAGATAGCAAACATGTACCACCACGCCCAACCCTTTTAAAAAAAAATGATTGATTTTGTGTGAGGTATGATGGTGTAGATCTTGAACCCCAGCACTTTATAGGCAAAGGCAGGCAGATCTATGTGACTTTAAGGCCAGCCTGGTCTACATAGTGAGTTCCATGACAGCCAAGGATATGTAGAAAGACCCTATTTCAACTCCCCTCCCCCCCAAAATACAGCAAAAGATTTAAGTGTTGGAATATTTTGCTTACGTGTGTGTGTGTGTGTGTGTGTGTGTGTGTGTGTGTGTGTGTGTG
>JANHMN010000014.1:34509567-34532217 GCA_030674055.1 Rhabdomys pumilio
CTCCTGTGCCTCCTGTGCCTCCTGTGCCTCCTGTGCCTCCTGTGCCTGTGCTTCACCTGTTTGTTGCCTCTTATTTAATGCTCTTTTCCGACTACCTCAATTTGTGCTAATCTCTGAGTTTCTACTGGCCCTTTTGTACCATCTTAATATTATGTTTCTGTATTCATGGTGTAACTCTGCCTTCATTTTCCTTTGGATGCGTGTGAACTAATAATAGTTAATAGAGTTACTATATTGCAGTCAAGATACAGAAGTTTTATTACTCTTTCCTGAAAAATGTCTGTGTTGGTATTTCTTTGTAAACGATCTCTCAAGTATACATTCTGTTTTACACAGTGTAGCCTAGATCTTGAACAGTTATGCA
Source organism: Rhabdomys pumilio (assembly GCA_030674055.1). NCBI lineage: Eukaryota > Metazoa > Chordata > Mammalia > Rodentia > Muridae > Rhabdomys > Rhabdomys pumilio. Next base: position 34,509,932 of record JANHMN010000014.1, read on the forward strand.
CAAATTAGTCTTCTGTACCTGGCTTAACCTAGTACTGAGTATATGATGAGTGAGCAGATGCTTCAGTGTTTGAATTGTCTGAAGCAAAGCCTGAATCAGTGTAAATTTTAACGTATTTAGAAACTGCCAGCCTGGCAGCATGGCATGTGCCTGCCTAGTTCCTTGGTAGGCTGAGGCATATTAAAGTTTAATGCTGTGCTGTGTTAGAGGGGTCTTGGAGCCCTGCCAAGACTAATAAAGACAATTTTCTTTTTGTCTTGAAGAACAAGGGCTTGTTCCTTTCTGCTTTTCTTATCAAATATATTTAGAGTTTTCCCCCCAAACTTTAATGTGAAATAGATTTTTTCTTCTTTGTCCTTCAGGTATTATGATGCTATTATTAAACTTACGTTAGTTTGTCTTTTTTCCTTGTACATATTTAAGACATTAAGCTGTTAAATGGGAATCAATTATAGAATGTGAAATAGAAGACTTGCCTGTATTCTCGGATTTATTTTTCCATGGACCAATCTTGTTCTTTTCTCTGGTGGCTTCTTTTCTGATTGTACCTGGGATCAGAGGTCAATGCAAGCAAGAGAATCAGTTTTTGAATGCACAGGCTCCACATAATCTCATCAGGCCTTCTGCTAGGTGTCTGAGAATATCAATCTTTCTTCAGAAAGACCTGAGTTTAGTTAAGATTTATATCCCATGCCCTCTCCTTCCTGAAGAAGTGAATTGAATGTAATCATATGTGTTTTTTTCCCTTCCCCAACAGCTTCCATGCCTATGGCTATTCTAAATTTGGGCCAAATATATCCATTTCAGAGAGGCTTTTTCTGTACTGACAACAGCGTGAAGTACCTGTACCATGACAGTACCGTCGCAACCAGTGTACTCGTCATATTTGGGCTTGGCTTACCCATTTTATCTGTAAGTAAATTACTAAGCAGGTAGTGATGGGTTTGTGCTGGAGGTTGAATGACGTGATGGCGTTGGGTGGGGGTAAATTCAAGCCCTACTTTACCTAGTGTTACTGTGGAAAATAGTTGCTAAAGGACAGAATCCCACTCTACTCCTGGAGAGTGGTGATTTTTCAGTTGAAGGTGTATGCTACTTAAAACAGCTTGAAGCTGTTGGGCCAACTCTTACGTGAAGAGGTGGCTCCACTACTGCTCAGCTCTGTGCCCTTTCTCACAGTGGAGCTCAAACCACCATCTGCTTGCCGGTCTGAGACTTCTGTCCTCCTGTTCCTATTTGCCAAGTCCTGGGTGTCAGGCCTGTGTCTTTATGTGACTTGGAAATAGAAGAGAAAGAGCTGGGCAAAGCCTTACCCTCTTGCCTGTCTTAGAGTGCAGCCAGCCCGCTGTGTGCTTCTGTGTCCTCCTCGGTCCTGTCCTCAGAGCTCTGTAGTTAGGATTGAGTTTTAGCCTCAGTCAGCTCAGCAGCCTTGTTCTGCAGCAGAACTGGCTGGCTTTTCTTTCCTGGTTTTGCGTAAGCAACTTTTTGCTTTAGCAGTTCATGAGTCTGAGTGATTTGGTCTTTTTCATTGTAAATTTTCTTTTTTCCTGAATAGTCTTCAGAATAGTATTCCAGCAGCTAATGGACCTTGAATTTTATTGTGTATATTTATTATATTCTATAATATATATTATATTTATTTTATTATATATACTTTTGTATACCTAAAATTCAAATTTAACAATTTTAAAATAAAAGGGGTGAAAAAATTGGAATTAAGAATTTAGTTTTAGGAGATACTTTCCTCTAAGAAGCAAGAGTCACCACAGCTAGCTTTATATAGCTGAGGCCCCAGGATTGTGAACTGTGTGGTGAAGGGAGGTTTGCAGACTATCACTGATAAAACAGTCCACTGCATTTGGACAGAGGGCGAGGTGTTTGTTGTGGCTACTGGATTATGTAACTGTTGCCAGACCAAGCTGTAAAACCTACTCAGTGTTGTCTGACGCTCAGGAAGTAAACTGCAGTTGCAGCTGTCGGGGCCTTTTATCTTTTTCTTAAAACTTAATTGCAAAGATATAATTTATGAATTGAATAAAACTTGTAAAGTAGATCAACAAAAAGCAGCAAACTTTGGTCTTCTACCTGATGAAAACTAGTAACATTTCAGTGCTATTTAGTTCAACTGGTTTTATTTCATTATGAGAATACTGCAGATTCAGCTTTGTGCCCAAATTTAACAAATATTTTTTAAATAAATGATTACACTAAGTACCAAAATATTGGGCAATTGAAATGAAGAACAGTAACACTAAGGTTTGTATTTTTTTTTTTAAGTAGTGAGACAAACCTGGTATAAACCTTTGAGTTCTTGGTATGAATTCTTGTAAGTGTATCGTTAGAACTTACAGGGAAGAACAGTTCCATACAAACTTGTCAAGCTAGAAGAAGCGATGTGTACCTGCCCCTGGGCCTCAGTGTGCTGGTGGTCTGTGAACTAATGCAAAAGGAGGTCTTCACAGTTTCTAGGGCAGATTTGTTTTTAACAATTTGTGCATAATACCTCATGTAGAAGACCATTGTTCCACTTCCATGCATTCATGTTTGACATAACTACACGTAAATACATACACAAAAACATCTTGTATAAAATTTGATGAGTAATAAGAATTTAAATGGTAAAAAGTTTACATTTTAAAAGTGACTTATTTTTTTTCTTTTACATTTTAGAAAAGAAACCCAAATGTGGTGAGCACCAGGGTGTTTGGACACTAGTTTCCATGTGCTCTGGTTATCTTTCTAGTGCTGAGATAAAACACTGACAAAAGCACCTTAGAGGAGGATAGTTGGCTCACATTTCCAGGTCTCAGTGCATCATTGAGGGGCGTCAGGGTCGACCTGTAGCAAGTCTTAACCCAGAAAGCATAGAGGAACACTGTGTGCTGACTGGCTCACAGACTTGTGCTTAGCTTTCTCACAGGGCTCAGGATTCAGGGCAGCCTTCAGGGAAGAATACTGCCTACAGAGAGAGCGAGGCCCTCCCACACCAGTCCTCTACAGACATGCCCACAGGCCAGTCCCTCAATTGAGACTGCTTCTCAGATGTCTCTTGGCTCTGTCAAGTTGACAGTTAAAGCTATCTAGGACAATGGAAGATTCTAGTCTTTTTTTATTTCACTGTAGAAAAATGTGAAGTGAAGGCAAATTCATTAATATTCATTAATTTGTTTTAATGTAATTTTGAAAACTATAGCTGGGGAAGCTATGAACTTTACCTTTTTTATTTTTTAAATTAGGTCCTAGGAAATTGGTTGAATTTGTGATATTTGCTTTAAAACTAATGTTATTTTTTAAAGACAGGTTCTCATACTCTCCAGCTAACTGCTGAGGTAAAAGTTTTTGGTCATTAAAAATGAATCTGCCCTTGGGTACAGCAAGGAAGGTTTAGGTAGAGCCATGAGCAATCTGCATTAAGTTAAAAAGTTCTGCTCGGTGAAAGACACTGTTAAGACATCGACAGCACAGACAGGTGTTTTGGGATGCCTTCTCCTAGCTGGATGAAGGACCACAATTAAAACTATGTGTAGAACTTTAAAACAACCCAAGCTGGGTGTAATCATTAACCTGTAATCTTGAGCTTGGGAGGCTAAAGAGCTCTAGTTCAAGGCCAGCCTGAGCTGCATAGCTGGAGGGTGGGGGTGAGGCTAAAAAGTGAAGGGTTGAGAGAAAGCAACCCAATTAAAAGTGGACTTGAGGTCTGAAGAGAAAACCCCAACTAGAGAAGACAGACATACGGTAAATGAGTTGTGAAAGGATACTCAAACTGGGGTCTACTGTGCACCCCAGAGTAGTGAAAAGTCAAGACTGATAATGCCAGGAAAAAAAAATGCTAACTGCAGCAGAAAATGGTCTAGCTACTTTGGAAGGCACTTCTGCAATTTCTTATGAAGTTAATGTAGTCTGACTGTAGGATACAGCAGTTGTGCCCCTAAATGTTGACCCAAATGAGTTGAAAACTTCTGTTCACTAAAAATAAAACAAAGCAAGCTGTATACTCACGTTTGTAGAACTTTTATTCATAATTGTCCAAACTTAAAACAAGCAAGATACCTTTCAGTAGTTGAGTGGAAAAATGAACTGTGATATTGACATATTCCATGTATAAAATATTCGTATTTGGTGACACTTAGAAACAAGTATATGGCTTAGTGCTAGCTATTGGCATGAGCAAGGCCCTGGGTTGTGTCCTCTGGATTGCAAGAACAAAACAACAGAATCCAAGGAAATACTTCATCAAGCCATGAAGACCCATGAAAGAACCCTCGGTGCATATTGTTAAGTACAAGAACCAGTCTGAAAAGGCTGTGTATTTTATGGCATCAACTAATGATATAATACATGGAAATGCAAGCCTATAGAGGTGGGACGAGCAAGGATGTAAGGGCTACCTACAGCAGAAGGTTTCAGGGCAGTGAAAGTATTCCGTATGATGCTGAGACGGGGGTGCATGGCCTCATGTGTCTATCAGTGCACATAGAACTGTAGCATAAAGAACAAGCCCTAGGGGTTGGAGATTTAGCCCAGTGGTAGAGCGCTTGCCTAGCAAGCTCAAGGCCCTAAGTTTGATCCTCAATTCTTTGGGGGGGGGGGGGGAGAAAAAGAAAAAGAAAAAAGAAAAAGAAAAAGAAAAAGAAAAAAGAACAAGCCCTAAAGTAAGGCATGGGCTTTAGTTATTACCTGTGCACTAACACTGCTTCTTCAGTTATAGCAAATGTGCTGGACTGGTGTAAGGTATTGATAAGAGTACCAGGACTGGTGATAAGAGAGGGTGTGTACGGGAGCATTTACTTTCTGCTCAGTGATTAAGGAAACTTAAACGTTCTCCAAAAAATTAAGTGAGGCTTAAAATCTGGTAGGGTACCTTCCTGGCTGATATATATCTCAATTTGGGGTGGGGTTTAAGACAGTCTCATTATGAAGCTATAGCTGTCCTGGAACTCATTGTGTAGAGCAGGCCAGCCTCAAACTCATGGAGATCTGTCTGCCTCTGCCTCCCGAGTGCTGGGATTAAAGGCATGTGCCAATAAACCTGGCTTAAAATATATTTTTCAATTTGTTTCTAGTTTATTGTTATATAATAAGTAATGATTTTTACAAATTATCTTCAATATTATTAATTTCTAGGGATAAGATTACCTGATAAGATGTCAAATATATGTTTTAGAGTTTTGTATGATGTATTAACTAACAAAAATTAAAGTTACATTTATTTCATGTGCTTGGTGCATATGCTAGTGTACATGTGGAGGTTAGGGGTCAGCTTGGGAGAGTAGACTCTCTCCTTGGACCTTGGTCAGGGATTGAACTACAGTCTTGAGGCTTGGCAGCATCTACATTTACCCACTTGGCCATCTCAGTGGCCCTAGTTATTGACTTTACACAGTTATTTCAATTGCAAGCTATTGGTTCTTTTATTCCCCTGGCATACTCTGTATTAGAGGCTTCATGATGCTTAGGCAAACATTCTGCCTCTAAGCTATAGCTCCTGGACCTAAGTGGTCCTATGAAAGAAGAGTAGTTGACAGCTTAATAACTGGACATACCTTTATTTCTTCAAACTTATTATTTGAAAAACATGGTGGTACTTAGGAATTCAGTTTTTAACAATAGTTTTTTGTTTTTACATTTGAACCCCCACCCCAGAAGACTCTAATATTGTGCCATTTATTTTAAAAAAAAAAAGTATAGCCAAGCATGGTGGCACCTGCCTTTAATTTCAGCAATCAACAGGCAGAGACAGGTGGATTTCTGTGGATTTAAAGTTAGACTGTCTCAAAAATTGGAAAGAAAAAAAAAGTTTGTGGGATATTTAGTGCACTCGATGTGAGAAGCCGTTACTGCTCAAATGTTATACAATAGACCTCTAATACCTTAAAACCTTTTTGGGTATCTGAGAAGTAAGGCAAGAGGTTGAGTTTGGAGGCATCTGTGGTGAAGGTTTTCTCCAAATACAGAGCCACAGGCTACATGTAAAGCTCTGGGAGCCAGGCTTCTTGAATGTGTTCAGTATCACATGATTAAGCCTCACATGCCTTAAGCAACACCCTCAGTCAGGGTCTACAGCAGCACCTCAGAACCAGAAACAGCAGCTAGAGAAGCCAACGGGGTGAAGTTTGTGGTGGTCCTAGCACCTGTTCACTTAGGGGTTTTTGCCATGAAATGATTTCAAGTTGAGTTTGGGTGTCGACTGGTTTGGAAGCCCTTGAATGGGCTGAGGAGGCTCGGCAGATGGAGGCACTTGCTGCCAACCCGATGGTCTTCCTTAGCCATGATTGGTTGTTTGCTTTAACAAACTAAAACTCTCCAATTCCTTTTTTGTTGAGAAGGGCTATGACTAAAAGTTCCGTGCAGACCCACTTAGGTGAAGTTCCCCTTTGAGACTAGAGGGCAGGTTGTCTGCAGTGAATGGAGGGTCTGTAAGAGAGAATACCTTCCCCAGCCTTCTCAAGGAGAAGGTGCAACTGTTTACAACTAAGGCTTCCCCCTAGCCAGTACTTGATGAAGGAGACTTCCTTCCTGTTTAAACTGTTATTTGATGGCAGGTGTGAATTCATAATGCTTACCCAGGGTGAACCAAGAATTAAATACCTTTTGTGGGAAGGAGTGCCCAGGAATCGAAGCTCATTGGCTAGACACTGGGAGCCTATCAAGATGCCTCATTATCATGGAGACCTCCATGTCCCAGATCAGGTAGTTTGGCAGGGAGTTGGCTCCACACCTGTTGTTCTCTATTCTGAGATTTCCCCAGGGTTTAGAGACTGGTTAGCCGCAACAGTACTTCTGTCTGGTGGCACGGTCCACTTGTCCCACAACTACTTAGTAGTATATGGTGGCCAAATTCTTGTGGGTACCATGTTTTAATAATTTTAAACAAACAAAAACACCACATTAGTACGCTTTTGTTAATTATTGTCAACCTTTTGCATTTATTGGGTCTTAAAGTTTTGCCAGGCAGTGGTGGCCCATGTCTTTAATCCCAGCACTTGGGAGGCAGAGGCAGGCGGATTTCTGAGTTCGAGGCCAGCCTGGTCTACAGAGTGAGTTCCAGGACAGCCAGGGCTACACAAGAGAAACCCTGTCTCAAAAACAAAACAAAACAAAAACCCAACAAACAACCCCCCCCCCCAAAAAAAACCCAAAAGATTGGCAAGTTTTACAGTATTACAAACCCACATTTCCTATATCACAAAAAATGGAATGTCAGTTGAAGAAAGAAAATAGTTTGTTTGTATTGGTTTGTGATTTAGGAGCAGTCAGCATGAGCTCAGGGCATGGCATTAGAGCAGCCTGCTTTTGGAGGAGGAGCTCGGCCACTGCCTGTCTGCTTACAAGGTAAGTAGCTGCTGAGAGGGATCTCTTTAATAGCTTTGCTCTAGTGAGAGTGAGAGCAGTTCCTGTCTCGTGGGAGGATGAGCACAAGTCAAGGGCAGGGTCACTGATTTTTATCAGTACAGTATGTGGGACTTTTGAAAAGTTCAAGCATGTCAATGCAGGGTTTTGTTTTGTTTCTGTGATATTTATATAACTAAAAAGCTTGGTTTCTGAATGCTCATTACAGGTATAGAGAAGTGGAACTAAATTTTGTATTGATATTGACTTGATACTCTAAGATCTTTCTACAGTTGCTGTTCTAGAATTTTGAAATACATTCCCTGGGTTTTTCTTTAATTTTTCCAGGTTTAGTTCCATTTTACCAGATCTGTGCATGCCCCGACCCCTTTTTCTTTCTTTATAAAAATAATTTATTTGGCTTGACTGTGGTGGTAAATGCTTTTAATCCTAGCACCTGGGAGGCAGAGGCAGAGGCAGAGGCAGAGACAGAGGCAGGAGGCTGAGGCTGAGGCTGAGGCTGAGGCAGAGGCAGAGACAGAGACAGAGGCAGGAGGCTGAGGCAGGAGAGGCAGGAGAGCCAGGAAGCAGATGGATCATTGAGTTTGAAATCTGCCTGGGCAACAGAGCAAGTTCCTGGACAGCCAGGGCTATACAGAGAAAAATTGTCTTGAAAAGTAAAACCCCAGAACACAAACAAAAGTGCACTCGCCTATGCTTTTGCACCATTGCCCCCTCTTTGTTCTCTTCTGTGGAGGTTTCATTTACAGTACTCAGGATCACTGGACCCTCATTTCTCCTCTGTCCTGTTCCGTTTATGCTCTCATTTGGTTTCATGGTTTTAATAGAGCTTGTGTGTCAACTTAATCCCTTTAGCTTGACTTTCCCCTCCACTGCAGACATCACATCTACTATCTACCATAGGCAGCTCAAGCAGATGCACCATTTCCCCAGTTCCATTTCTGGGGCTTCATTTCTCAGTGAGTGTCATTTTAAATGACTTGCTTGACTCGCTGTCCATTCTCGGCTACTCTTTTATGTGTTCATACCTCCAGCAAATCCTGTTGTTCATTTTCAGCTTAAATCCATAAGTTGACCACAGTCAGACTGTCCCTGACTCCTAATTAATGACCATATAAAAAGGGACCTCAGTTCATTGTTGAGCTGACACTTGGATGATTGCTTCATAATTAAAGATGATTTTCTTAGGACATTAAGACCTCACTCTCGGCTGCATTATTAGCTTTTATAATGAAATGTGTCCTAATGCTGACAAAAGTAACATTTAAATGTCTGGAATTTCTAAGACATGAGTGCAATTCCTCAGTCTTTTGGTCTACATACTGAATTGAGTTAAATTTCTAAGACATGAGTGGAATTCCTCCGACTTTTGGTCTGCATGCTGAATTGAATTAAATGTCTTTAGAATTAAGTTGTTACCAAGATCTTTTAAGATTCAGTAAAAGAAATTAAAATAACCAACACTTTGCACTTACCTTAGCCAGTGTTCCACTACTATGAAGGGACACTATGACCAGAGCAACTCTTATAAAGGAAAACATTGGGGCTTGCTTATAGTTTCAGAAGTTTATTCCATTGTCCTCATGGTGTGGAGCATGGAGGCGTGCAGGTATACATGGTAGCTAAGAATTCTCCATATTTATCTGAAGGCAACAGGAAGAGAGAGAGATAGTAGGTCTTGCTTGAGCATTTGAAACCTCAAAGCCTACCAACAGTGACAACACTTTTTTCCAGAAGGCCACACCTACTCCAACAAGGTCAAATCTCCCAATTCCTGTCAAGTAGCTCCACTCCCTAATGACAAAACTCCCTAATGAGCCTATTGGGGGCCATTCTGTAGGCTTAGATTTTTCAAAAACCACTTTGTTTAGGGTTCTTAAATACTTCAACCACCCTTCTAGCCCACCTACCAGAGGTTGGGGAGAAAGGAGGTTAGTAGAAAATGGGGTTGTGAACCTGTTTAGAAGTAGTTCTTTGGGGTGATTTCACTCTTCTTTGTCAGGATACCAGGAATCTGGTCCAATAGCAAACATCAAACACAAATCAGTAGTGGCAGGTCTTTCCAACCGTGGAAGCGGAGAGAAGTTATTGGTACATTTCTCTCTATGCAGTGACAACCAACAAAGAAGGGAAGCACAGAGGCAGTAGTGCCCTCCTACTGTTTGTAGGGTTCCATTTATACTCTTTCTAAACACCACACACTCTCTCAAGTGTCTGTTTTCAGCAAAACATCACTTGCCCTCTCACAAGACAGTTTCATAAAACATCACATGACACAACTGAGTTTTTAAACAAACCAGAAATTTCCATTTTACCATTCCCATTCAGACCACCAAATAGTTTATACCTCATGCTATAGCTGGACTTGGTAATGTGTAAGAATCACCCAGGTGGTACTGATTTTAAAAGCATGAAGCTGAGGCTCGGCACTGTGAGAGGTCAGGAAAGGCCATTGGTGAAGGTGCAGCCTCAGTTGTAGTTGATGGCCCAGTACTGAAGGGGTCATGCAAAGAAGTTGAGGCTTGGCACCATGAAGAGAGCCTATGAGAGGCTATTGGTAATACCTAATTGCATCGGAAGACCCCACTGTATTGGAGATGCCAGTCCCATGGGATAACTACCAAGAAGAAGAGCAGTGGAGTGGAGTCAGTGAGAGCATAGGGTGCTACAGAGGACAGAGCTGGAGAAATGACAGCAGCCCTTTGGAGGAGCCCAGAAGATCATTTGTGGATCCCAGACATTGGAACAAGAAACTGTGAAGTCAAAGTTGCCTTGGATACCCCAAGATATTAGGTATGTCAGAGCCATGGGATACTGCTGAGGAAAGCTGCTAACCAGGAATGGAACCAACCAAAGAGAAAGAATAGTGTTAGCAGTCAAAAAGAAGAAAGGAGTTGGAGATGCAGAGGTTGGAGTTTGCCCAGCTGGTTTTTGGTCTTGCCTTTGTTCAATATTTCTTCACTATGATTTTTGGAATGGTAATGATATCCTGTGCCATGCTATACTAGAATTATGTGATCTGATTTATGATTTTGATTTTATAGGTATTATAGTTAAGAGATTGTATGAATCTCAGAACTGACTTTGAACTTCAGACATTTAACATTGTTGAGACTGTTATATACTATAGGACTTTGGAAGTTGGGCTAAATGTATTTTGTATTATGTTAAGGCTAGGTATGGCTCCCATAGACTCATATGTTTGAACAAGCCTATGGGGGACTGGGAGTAGAATGTGGTTATTTGAATATGCTTGACCCAGGGAGTGACGCTACTTGGAGGTGTGGCAATGTAGAAGTAGGTGTGGCATTGTTAGAGGATATGTGTCACATGGGGGATGGGCTTTGAGGTTGTATGTTCAAGGTCTACCCAGTGTGGAAGTGAGAGCTGCTTCCTGGCCGCCTGCAGAAGCAAGTCTTTCTACTAGTTGCCTTTGGATCAAGATGTAGAACTCTCAGCTTGGGCTGGAGAGATGGCTCAGTGGTTAAGAGCTGTATACATAATAACTAACTAACTAAATAAATGTTTAAAAAAAAAAAGAAACAAAAAGAACTCTCAACTCTTCCAGCACCATGTTTGTCTGCATGCTGCCATGCTTCCTGCTATGATGGTAATGGACTAAACCTCTGAAACTAAGCCAGCCCTAATGAAAATCTTTTTTATAAGAGTTGCCTCAGTCATGATGTCTTTTCACAACAGTGAAACCCTAAGACATAGACTACATACATCCATCTATCACATGTCTGCTAAACCCAGGATTACAGTCAGGTGGCAGAGATAACAATCAATCCATTATTCTTCAGTCTTCCCTTTGCTGTGGGTTATTTGGGCTTACAGCCTTCATACACCCTATGCAGACAATGAGATTCTGACTGCTGAAATACTTTGCAAGTGGCCACCTCCTCTTCTCGGTGGAAAACATCTTCTGCTCAGTGGGGTCCAATGGGGTCATTTCATCTTCTGGACTTTGGAGGTGGATCTTCCCTTGACCTTCAACAGAGCTCTAGGCCCTTGACACCAGTGCCTGCTTTGGTTAGTTCTGGGCAGTGTGCCCTTAAATGACATGCAGCCATAGGCTCGGGAGTTGGAAATCACTTTCTCTTTAGCATTTGATATGTCTTATATCCATAAAATATCTTACCGTATAAAATAGGGCCAGAATATCTATGCAACAGCATGGATTCTGGGTGTGTGTGGATTATGTTCTGATAACCTTTAAACATTAACATTTTGGAGGCATTTGAGTTTCCCTAATGTTGGAAGAGGTTTTTGTGTTTGTTTGCTTGTTTGTTTTTATTGTTGTTTTCAGACAGAGTCCCTCTGTGTAGCCCTGCTGTTCTGGGACTCACTCTGAAGACCAGGCTCGCTTTGAACTCAGATATTCACCACCTTTGTCTCCCAAATTCTGGAATTATAGGTATGTGTCACCACTGCCCAGCTGGATTTTTTTCATATAACCAGGTTTCTCAGTTTTGCTGAATTTTTCTTCTTCTTCTTTTTTTTTTTTTTTTTTTTTTTTTTTTGGTTTTTTGGTTTTTTGTTTTTTTTGGTTTTTCGAGACAGGGTTTCTCTGTATAGTCCTGGCTGTCCTGGAACTCACTCTGTAGACCAGGCTGGCCTCGAACTCAGAAATCCGCCTGCCTCTGCGTCTGCCTCTGCCTCTCAAGTGCTGGGATTAAAGGCGTGTGCCACCAGTGCCCAGCTTTGCTGAATTTTTCTAACTGGAACAGTTTATAAATATTTCTCTTGTAGTTCTAAGATCTGAGTATGTGTGCATGAGGAGTTAAAGAAATTGGCATTTTTAGCTATCTTTTTCTGTCTCTGGTGGAGGATGGGGACATTTTTTTTTCTATGAAGATTGTGTAAGTTAAAAGTTACGTCATATTTCACTTTGTATTATTAAAGATACTATTAGAAACAGAAAGCTGTATTATTTCACGGATGAGTTAAGTTTATAACTTAGACAACTTGAGTTTTAAAAGGTCCATTGTGATTGGCCATTGGGCATATTAAAAATCAGGATATGGGCATGTTAAGTGCTATAGCCTTTTTGGAAAATAATTTGGGAGCTTTTTTAAAAAGTTAAACATACACTTACATGACACAGTAATTCCACTTGTAGGTATCTGCCAGTTAGAAATGAAAATACATTCACACAAAGACTTGCATGTGAATGTTCAGAGTAGTATATAGTCATAATATCCCCAGACTGGACACAGCTGAGATGTCCATTAACTGGTGAATGGCTAAACCAAGTGTGCGCTGTATGTACAGTATGAGAGTATATCAATAAGAAGGAAAATACATGCCCCAAACAAATTAGCACAAAGGACGTTATAGTAAGTAATACGAGCTACATAGAAAATACCATGTGTTGTATAATTCCATTTATATGATATGCCCAAAAGCAGGTCTGTGTTTGCTCTAGGTTATGGCAAAGAGTATGAACTGAATGCACAGTGGCTCCTGAGTGCTTCCAGGGCATGATATTGTATAAAGATTTCTGGAGTGGTAAATTTAGAATAGATGGGTTTTATGATACATGTTACACTGTAAGGCTATTTGAACTAGGTGAGGAAATCTGGGGAGGTGACTCTGTGGTTAGGAGCGTGGCTGCTTTTGCAGAGGATTGGGGTGGGTTCCCAGCACATACACTGGCTGGCTCATAACTACCTGTAATTTCAGTTTGAGAGGCAGCTGATGTCTTTGTCCTTTATGGGCATATGCATGCACAAGGTGTACACATACACACACACATACACACACACACACACACACACACACACACACACACACACCCAAGTAAATCTTTAAAAATAGGAAAGAAATTAAAATTGATTTCTCAACTAAAATATTAAGAAAAATATTGGTATATATAGCCACTTGAGAAATTCTGAAAAGAGATACAGTCTTACTGGTAAGAGTAAAAAGATGTTTGAGTTGAACTGCCAGCAGTGAAAACAGTTCTTTGATTCATGCCTTGGATGTCATACATGTTAAGGATAGCCATTTAAAAGATTCAGTTTTCCCATACTTGTGTACTGTGGCTGGTAGAGTAAGTTAGTACTGCACAGTTACGTTTTGGGGAAATAATTGGTCAAGATGTTAATGTTTACATGCCTTACTGTTACATAAAAATGCTCTAAGGAAATAATTAGAAATGCAGACAGGGATTTGAATTCTAAGTGTTCCCTATACTGTATAGATTAACCACAAAAACTAAAGGCAACCTTTGTGCTGTCCCTGTTCTTTCTTTGAAAGAATGGTTAAGATTTTTGCAAGGAGTAGAAACTGTTTTCTCATTAGCTTAAGTAAAACTTGTTGTTGGTTGAAACAGATACAAGTTACTCAGCAGCCTGAGATGGTGGGACCCTTGAGGTCTCTGACACTGGGGAACCACAGCTACCTTTCTATTCTACACTGGGAAGTGTCAAGCTTGTCCCTTCTTTTTCTGTAAATGTGCTTTGTCCTTGGCCTCTTTGTGGGCCAGTGCTTTATGCCAGCCCAGATGGATTCAGTCTTGTATTTCTGAGAGGTTCCAGAAGCATCTGAATAAACTCATCCTTTTAAGTCTTAAGTGGGTCAGTGAGTACCTGTGGTTGGCCTGTACTGAATTTACTGAAAATGAAACTGCATTGGGTTATATATTTTATAAGTTTCTGTGATAGTGACTGGGATCGGTTATTACTAACTTAAAGTATTCCTGAGGCCTTCTGAACTCTAAGCTGGTTTCTGTTCTTTCTCCTTAACAAAGACTGCCAATGAAAACCCATTGGAACTGGGGCTTTTCTCCATCTGACACCCCTTTCTTCTGATGCATACCTTCTGCTGCTTCCTGACCTGCCAGCAGCTCACTGGAGCTCTCACTGGGTTTTCTTTGCTCATCCTTTAATGCCATCCTTACTCTGTGCTCGCTTTTCATGTCACATCCATGTTGCACATTTTCTTTCTGCTTTGTAGCTATGGAAACCACCCATTTTGATTTTTGTCCTACACCCCTTCCTACTGGGAACGCCATTCTCAGCAGCACTGACTGGGCACACATACTGCTGCACTGGCTTTCCTTTCCTGCTCTTCTCTGGGGCGATGCTGTACTGTGCTTCACTCGGCTTGTAATCCTGATAGCACTGAGGGTGATGTATACAGCGTATACAATGTTTACCCACTTTCACATTCTTTTTTTTTTTTTTTTCAAGATAATGCTTTATTTTGGGAAGATTGAAAAATAATTCTAAGCTATGTTACAAAGCTAGTTAAACTGTATAATATATTACCTTTGTATACTTTATTCAAATCTTTAATTGACATATATTCATTCTATACAGGGAGAGTTGGTTAAAGATATTTCTTTTTTTTCTTTTTTTCTTTTTTTTTTTTTTTTTGGAATAAGCTGATTTTATTGTTTGTTAATCATGCCACAATTTCTTTTGCCTTTTATTTATTTATTTTATTTATTTTTTGTTTTTTTTAATTATCAAATTGTAATTTTTACTTTTTAATCAGGGGTTATAAACACAAAAAATGCAGGATGTGGGGAAGGGGATGACACAGGAGCATAGGTGTTCAGGGGGAGTACAGATAACTTTCAGAAAAGGGTATCAGTTGGGTGAAGGTTCAGGGAACAGGTCACTATGACTCTGCCTATGATTCACTTGTTCTTATCTAAGTTGGTATTGTCCACCAAGACTGCCTATTTACAAGGTCTATGACTACTGAGGCTGGTAGATTTCCACAGAAGCTGCCTGTGTACAATAGCTTATAGCCATCTGCTTCAGTGTTTTTCCACAGAGACCCAAGACTTTGTGTTAACAGGCATGTATGTCAGGCCTATTGCTGATTTTAGGCCTATGGCTAATTTTAGGCCTTCAGTGTATAAGCAGGGCTGCCCCGACATCTCCTCCCTTCTCCAAGTATAGAAGGGCCATGGCAATTCTAATCTTGCCAAGGCCGGGATAGAGGCCTGACCTCCAGTAATTAAAGGGGACCTTGTAATGGCTCCAGTCCTCCTGTTCTTGTCCAGTGAGGCATGAGGACCCTACCCATCCCAATGTCTTTTATCTGGAGAGGGGATACTTTTGACATCAACCCCTATGCAGTCAGGCTTGTCCCTCAGGGAACCCAGAAAGATATTTTTAACTTTTATTTATATTCCCTTGCAGTGCTTAGCCTGGCAGCCTAAGCAAGAATTCAGATCGCCAGTCAGAGGGGGTTCTGGGTGGCCCCTCTCTGCTTGGTCTAGGGGCGGAAGTCCCCTCTTTTAGGTTGGGTGCAGATGGGATTTGGGAACACCCTGGATAGAGTAACAACCTCATCTTGAGTTTCGTGATCCTCCATATCTAACTTATGATAATGTATCTGAATAGATTTTGCTATCAAATTATCTATCTGTTGTTTCACAAAGTTAGTCAGCCTATTTAAGACCCAGGGACCAAAAGAAATAAGCAAAAATAACCCAATTAATGGTCCAAAGATGGAAGGAAGTAGGATTGATAACCATGGAGAATTGAAAACCAATTCTTGTACCAGCTCTCATCTTTCTCTTTCTCTTTCTCTTTCTCTTTCTGTCTTTTCTCAAGGCCTTCTCTGACCATTTTCATGCTTTCTTTAATCATCCCTGTTTTGTCTATGTAAAAGCAACATTCTTCTTTAAGGACTGTATACAGTCTAAAGCTGTACACAGTTTTTTCTATTGTAAAAGAGTAAATCAAGTCCAGTAAAGTCCTTTGTAATTTTTGGAGATTACTTCAGACAGCAAAACAAGGGATTTCTTCAGATTAGTGATGTCAGTCTCTAGCTGTTTGATGTCCTTGTCAAAGGCCCATCGAAGGTCTGAGTAGTATAAGTCTGGAGGCCGGCATCAGGATTAGAACTCCTAACAGCAGATATCACGGGTGATTCATTTTTACCTGAGATACTGCCCGGGTTAGAGCTCCTGGGAGCCCCACTTCCTCTGGGTTTTGTGAGGTTGGGTGCAGAGCTGGTACCCGAGGTCCGCTCAGTGCTCGGGCCCAGACTGGAAGTCCCACTTACACGTTCTTGTATTTTAAAGTGGACCATTTATTACAATTATAAATTTTTTCCTCCATCTTGAGAAATACAAACTTTTTCCTGTAAATCTAAGAGTAATTTCTAACATGATTTTTTTTAATGTGGTGTGGACAAAAGAGAAAAACCTTATTATTAATGGATATGCATATAAATATTTTTCAGTATATTTGAGACTATTATTAGAAATTTTTTCTTATAGTAAAGACACAGAATCTAAAGCGTTTTGAGTGCTAATGGTCTATGAGTAACTTCTGTACCAAGCATCTTTGTGCAGATAAAAGCAATACTTAGTGAAAAAAATACAACTAGTACAGAAATATGCTGTATAGACAGTAGAAGTTTACAGTGCTGTGTGCCGAGTTCTTACAAATAAGGTGAACCATAGAAGTAATAGTTCTTTGTAAACATGAAATGAATGGCCATCCAGTTGGAATATTGAAATTGGTTGAAGGTTAAGTGTTCAGTTACTGTGTGGGACAGGCAACAACTGGAACCTCAGCCCTGCGTACTTAACGCTACCTTAGATGTTGATAAATATAAAAAGTTAATGCTATATGCTAAAAGTTGTGCTATATGGCATATGCAACAAAGGCTTGGGAATTTCATCCCATTACCCTAGTTGCAAGCACGTTGTGAATTAGAAGAGTCTGAATGCAACGAGAGGCATGCAGTGAGAGGGTAGGCCAGCAAAGCCAGCTCTACAGTTATCAGAAGTAAGGTATTAGGAATCCTGTAGCATTTAAAGATTTTTCAACAGTTGGCAGCTATTATTGGCAAGATGATTTACATTAAGAAATGTATTTGATTCCTGATTCAGTGTCTAAATGACACTGAAGGTAGGAAAATGAAGGTAGGAAGATACATAGAAGAGCTAACAGTAAAATAAATGTGACTGTTATTTGACCTTGTAGTTTGGACAGACTTGATACTGTGATAAGCAGCAGAGATTGGGCTGCCATTCAGTCGTAGGTCAGGACTTGGATAGAAAGCACTTGAACTGTATCAGACAGGCTAGCTCAGTGGATGGGGTACTGCGCGAAGAATGGGACACCAACGGGAGAGCCTTCATCGTGGACCAGTCTTGAAGTGGACTTGTGGAGGGTTTCGGCTGGACTACATCTCTCTTTATAAAGCAGAGGGCTGTACCTAATAAATAGGACACATTTGATGACATGAAGAACTGAGTTCTTGAAATTTACATTTAGACAAAGTTTAAGCATCTTAAGAGGTTGACTGTGAGGCATAATCTTCACAGAAAGCATTAAAGATAAAGCAAGTGGTGGTTTATGCTTGACACCATTGGCTGTCTTTAGAAAGTTGATTCAACTTCAGGGTCCATCCCAAAGCATCTCTAAGTATCCTCTGAATAATGGAAAGAAACAAATGAATAGTTTATTTAGACACTGTCATAACCTAGCTGTGACTGTGGCCTGTGTAAATATTGTCATTTTTGAAAAAACATAAAATGGGGAATGTTAAAGTGTTTTCTTCAGACAGAAGGTTAAGAAGGTGCTGGAAGCCTGGTGATTACAGTAGACAGGGCTTGAGAAGCGACTTCCCACACTTACTGTATCTGGGCAGGAACAAAGGTTGGATGCCTGTGCTAGAGCGGCCGATGGGATTCCAAAGCTGTTTCCTGTGGAAGAAACCATCTTCACCCTGCACTGCGATCCTGCTAACCTGCGCTGCATGCACTCTCTGTTTCCCTTTACATGTGCTCTGACTCACGTTCAAAGCAATTGCATCTTTAAGGTCTTCTGGGATGGTTGTTGCCATTGATCAGTTTTGATAATTTTTAATGATATTTTTATTTATTCCCTTTTGCTAGCTGGATTGCCTTTTGCAATTCTTACTTCAAGGCATACCCCCTTCCAACGAGGAATATTCTGTAATGATGAGTCCATCAAGTACCCTTACAAAGAAGACACCATACCTTATGCGTTATTAGGTGGAATAATCATTCCATTCTGTATTATCGTTGTAAGTTAAACCTGCTTTTCCAAGTTTGTAACTGTTGAACATGCGCCTTACTCTTGTGATGGTGGTTTATTATTAATGGTTAAATGCATATCCCTCAGGAATTTTAAACAAATTTTAATGGAAGGCTTATTTTATGGAGCTATTTTAAATGAGTTCAAAAGAATAAAAATATGTAATTGGAGCCTAACTTGGTGTATGTAGATTTTCTGCTAATTTTTTGTCAACTCTACCTTGTCAACTTTAAGAGTTAATGTTAAATTAACATTTAATTAATTTGGAAATATCATTAAAATCATCACAGTATCTGACTAATAAAGAAAAGTAATTAATTTATAATTTATGGTAACTAATGAAAAGAAACCTTTTACTATATAAATGTGTATTTCGTAAAACTGAGATTTTGAAAGGAAGGGTGCTGCTCTTTCAGTCTTAGCATTTTCATGGGCTGTCCTGGAGCTTGGCATGTCCTAGCTGCTTACCTGGAACTGTCCCTGGGATCTTGTGGGGGGACAGGGGTCGAGGGTTGGGGGGATTGTACAGGAATATAGGTGATTGTCCTACAGTGTGGTAGAGGTTTAAGAGATCAGGGATTCCTTTAGTCTGTCTAGATCTCTACACTGAGTTTTTACTAGTAAAGGAAAACAAGCCCAAGCTGGTTTGTAGAAGGAAGTTATCTGTTTAGAGACAGGGTCTCTGTGTTGCTAGCCTGGGCATGAACTCATGGGCTCAGGTGCTCTTGTCTGTCTCAGCCTCCCGAGTAGCTGTGATGTCATGATTGTTCCCTGAGCCTGGTGGTGCATGTCTAAACTCCCAGAACTCAGGAAACTGATGCAGGAGGATTGTAAGTTCAAGAGCAGCTTAGACTACTTAATGAGACTGTAGTTCGTCAAACAAACATGCACATACATACAAAGGAGTAGTCTGGGAGGAGTTAGGAGTTAATATGATCAAAGTATATTATATTTGAATGAAAGATGAAATAAAAGGAACATGACTGCTCCTAAGTGGTAGATCTAAGGGAGAGCAAAGGCAGAGGCATCTAGAATGGTCCAGACTGGATCAGGCTGTGAGAGGAAAGAGGGAAGAGAGTGAAAGAAGAAGAGAGAGGATCCTGAAGCTGAGAGGTCAGGAGCAAACCAGGAGACTAGGAGAGTAAGATTATGGTGCAGCCAAAATGGCTGGGTTATATAGGGAAGAGAAGCTGGGGGAAGGGGCCTGGCTCAGTTTCTGGGATAAGAAGTTTCAGATAGGAGGTGGGGTATTTCAGACAAGATGTCTCTATAACAGGGTCCCATCCCTTTGATGTGTTATATAGGTACCTCAGCCATTTGTCCTGGATTTGAGACTTAACATCATGAGTGACTTAATGAGAGTACATCAAAACACACACACACACACACACACACACACACACACACACACACAGAGAGAGAGAGAGAGAGAGAGAGAGAACAAACAGAATAAACCAAAGTAGCCTTTTAAGATAAACAGCAAACAAGTAGACATTTTTAGCTTAAACGCTGTAAATAATTTAAGAAGGGGTCTTATTGTTGCAAATAGCAGCTGATGTTGGACAAGATTCATTTAATGCACTGGATGTACTGTCCTCTCCATTCTACTCTGTTCAGGTGACACTGGAGACCCACTAGAGTGGAGGGCAGTGGCAGAGCAGGGGCCTTTGCTGTGTGTGAGGGTTTACAGAGCCTCTGTAGCATCCAGGGTCCAACACCACAGTCCGAAGTGGGAATGAAGCGATGCTTAATTAACTTGGAGCAAAGAAAGAAAGAAAAAGAAGGAAGGAAGAAGGAAAGACAGGAAGAAAAAGAGGAAGGAAAAAAAGAAAAGAAAGAAGTGGAGAGAGCACTCAGTGGTTACTCGTCTTCTAGAGTATCCAAGTTCACTCCCAGCACCATGTTGAGTGGCTTACAACCACCTGTACTTTCAGCCTCAGAGAATTTGACACCCTCCTCTGGCCTCTGTGGGCACCTCTGACACACACACAGAGACACATGTGCACATAAATAAAAGTTTAAAATCTTCCAGCATGGTCTTTCTGAGGTTATCTTTACATCTAGTAAAACGACAAGTGAATTACTATGAATCAAGGCCCTTGAAGTGTGCATCATTGTTTTAAAGGTGCAGGAAGAGAGCTGTTAAATGGACAGGTGAGGTAGCGCATCAGGTAAAGGTGCTGCCAAACAGGACCTAAGCTCAGTCCCCAGGTCACCTGAGGTAAAGGGAGAGCACTGACTCCTGCAAGCTGTTCTCTGACCTCAATTTGTATGTCTACACACACACACACACACACAATCAACGTGTTGGTTTCATGATTTGTCCATATTTCTGGGAGATTATTAGAGTGTTAATCAATCATCTGAATGTTGATTGTGTAAGTACCCTTTTCCCAAGTAAAACTCCTTATGTGCTTCTGTTTTTTAAATTAGTATCAGCAGAAACAAATTTTGCTTAGGACAGCAGCTTCATGTACTGACTTAAAGTAATTCTAGCTTACTTATTAATTTAGTTTTTTTCAGGCACTTATTAATCAGATTTGTATATATTGAATTTCAGTTATTTAGAAGTAAATTGGAGGAAGGGAGGAAGTAAATCACTTAAAATCTTTATTGACTCAGACTTTGCACCAAGCCTTTGGCATGGCCTGCAGATGATCGGTAATTACACTGGTGATAAAGTCTGTAAGAAACCTGGAGACAAGGGAGGATTTCAGTACAGAGATGGTCAGTGAGCAATTTAGTAACTGGGGCTATTAAAAATCTGCTCACTCCAATAACTCATTTTTGACTGTTGAGAAAGATTCGAGGCTATAAAGGAGTGGAAGCAAGGAGAGCTGCTAGGAAGAGGTGGGAGAGGTGGAGGTGCACCAGTGACTTCAGACTCCTCCTGGGCTAGCAGGCCCTGAATGAAGGAAAGAGCTTTGGTGGGGATGCACAGGAGCTGGAGAGAGTGCCCTGAGCATAGGCCCATGGGCGGAGCAGCCGTGAAGAACATTGTCCCCTTCATAGCGTTGTCTTCAGTGCATTAGTAACTTACCATGCCTTCCTGTCCTTAGTAAATGGAATGTGAGAAGTGTTTTGAGTTGTAGAATTAATTCCATAGTTTGCTAGGTGTAGACTTGACCAAAGATTAAGACCAAGGAATAACAGACCAAGGCAAGACTAGGTATTAGTGAGTTGAAGAATGTGACTGTTGATTTGCAGATCGAATAAAGAAAGGTTCCATTAAGAGAGCCATTGTTTGCCTGTGGCAGGACTGGCTCTACACATAGTCCTTCCCTGGTTGGACATGCTTGTAAACTGGAAGGTGAGGTAGAAAAACAGTAGATGTCTCAAGGGAAACTTAGTTGTAGAGCCCTCACCTTCCTCCTAGCTGTGAGTTAGCAAGCTCACTGTTGCCTAAGTAGTGTGTATGTAAACTGCAGGCCCATAGAGTGCATCGTCTTGTCTTATTTCACCAGTAAACGCTGGGATTCATAACGTCACATTCAGTATTTGGATTTCTCAGGAGAGTGGTGAGTGACCCTGTGAAGTTGTTCTTTAAGCTCTGGTGCTCAACACACACACACACACACACAAGGCGGGGAGCGGGGAGATTGACCAAGGTAGCAGTTTATAGCAGGCTTATGGGAAGACTTTAATTAATATATATTATATATATTATAACTCCATTTTATAAAGCATTAAAATATGGAAGGGATCACCTGAAATGACACCCCTCATCTCCAGGGAATGAAGAGTCCCAAGTATCAGTTTGGTTTCTTAGTAGGACTCTTTGAAGGAGTTTGACTTTCCCTGAGCCTTCTGGAAAGCAGAAATCGGAGACCTTGGTGGTTGAAGTACTGCCGTTTGGCCTCAGACATAGATCCACACTTAATCCTGTAGTTTTTTTTT